>JBAMJR010000137.1:3285000-3595000 GCA_038501785.1 Myoxocephalus aenaeus
TCCTCCTGGCAGAGTCTTCTATTGAATAGACAACTGAGCAGCCACATATATTAAGAGATTTGTAGACAACTAGCAGGTATGCAAACTCTTAAAACTGTGATTGAAAAAACACCAAACGGCTGCAGGAATATACAAAAACATTTGAAACTGGATTTGAGAGTATTTTGTTGAAACTTCATCAAGTGACCCATTTGTCCTCTATAACCTCCACTTAGTGTATTATACTGTACTGTTCTTGTAACAACACAATACAATACTGTATTGTACTGTATTGTGTTGTTCTTGTAACTATATGTACAGTACGTTTTGGGGTACTGACACAATGCAACGGGTCATTTAATTTCAATAACAAAATCTTAAATATATCAATGGATGTAGCCGCTGTAACTAAACGTTCACAGTTAATATACCCATACCCAAAAGGTTTCTCATGGCATCTGCACAAACTAACCAATTTCATGCAAAATCATCAGATGTATAAATACATTTCTATATTTATTCACATAAATAAGAACATCATATACAACTGGTTGTACCACCGACATTTATTATATCCTGCATAGAATAAATCATCAATGGCAGAAAAGTGACCCAGCCATTCTGATTCATTTCAGAATCCGTCGGTTCATTACTCTTCACTTTGATTTGAAGGCAATCATTTTGTTCTAATAGTAGGACCAGGGAGGAATTGTCACTTACCATTTCCAGTGTTGACTGGTTAGGAAGGCTGTTTATATTTTTTTATCTGATCATCGTAACCTGGTACAACATAGGTTACCATGGTGACCAAATTGAAGCAGCATCACTGCAGGACTGCTTTGAGTCGACGGACTGGGATGTGCTGTGTGGACCACATGGGGAGGACCTCAACAGCATGACTGAATGCATCACAGAATACATCAAGTTCTGTGAACACACCATCATTCCATCCCGGACTGTGCGCTGCTTCCCCAACAACAAGCCCTGGATCACCAGGGACCTAAAGGCTCTTCTTAACAAGAAGAAAGCTGCTTTCAGGTCTGGGGACAGGGATGAGCTCAGGAGAGTCCAGCGCAACCTGAAGGTGAAGCTCAGGGAGGGCAAGGACTCATACAGGAGGAAGCTGGAGGCCAAACTCCAGAAGAACAACACGAGGGAGGTGTGGACCGGAATGAAGCAGATTACTGGCTTCAAGGTGGGAGGGAGACAACCAGGGGGCTCCCTGGAGAGGGCCAACGAGCTGAACTGTTTCTTCAACAGGTTTAGTTCACAGCCCCCATCCGTCTCCTCCACACAACCCACCTCCCAAACTCCTCCACCTCTGCCCCCCCTGTTGAGCTGCACAATCACTGAGCCCTCAACATCCAATGGCTCTCCCACTGAGCCCTCAACAACAACAATGGGCTCTTCCACCCTCCCCCTCTCTCTGTGACGACTGACCAGGTGAGAAGACAGCTGGAAAAACTCCACCAACGCAGAGCTGAAGGACCTGATGGCATCAGCCCCAGGGTCCTAAAGATCTGCGCCACCCAGCTGTCTGGTGTCCTGCAGCACCTCTACAACCTGAGCTTGAGGCAGGAGGAGGTCCCGGTGCTGTGGAAGACGTCGTGCCTGGTCCCTGTCCCAAAGAAGTTATCCCCATCTGGCCTCAATGACTACCGACCAGTTTCCCTCACCTCCCATGTGATGAAGGTGCTGGAGAGGCTGGTCTTGGCCCACCTCCGACCGCAGGTGAAATCGTCGCTGGACCCTCTACAATTTGCTTACCAGCCTCATGTGGGAGTGGACGACGCCATCATCTACCTGCTGCAACGAGCTCAGTCGCACCTGGATGGAACCGGTGTCTCTGTGAGAGTCACTTTCTTTGGCTTCTCCAGTGCATTTAACACCATCCAACCACTGCTACTGAGTGAGAAGCTGCGGGTGGTGGGGGTAGACTCGTCCACCATCTCCTGGATCACTGACTACCTCACAGGTAGACCACAGTTTGTCAGAATGGGCCGTGGGCTGTCTGAAACGGTGGTCAGTGATGTTGGAGCCCCACAGGGAACTGTTCTGTCACCCTTCCTGTTCACCCTGTACACCACTGACTTCCAGTACAACACGGAGTCATGCCATCTGCAGAAGTACTCTGATGACTCTGCGGTGGTCGGGTGTATTAGGGATGGACGGGAGGAGGAGTACAGGGCAGTGGTGAGTGACTTTGTGGAGTGGGCCGGCGAGAATCACCTGCTGCTGAACGTGACCAAGACCAGAGAGATGGTGGTGGACTTCAGGAGGAAGGCGACTGCTCCTAGACCTCTGAGTGTTCTTGGAGAGGACGTGGACATAGTGGAGGAGTACAGGTACCTGGGTGTTTCCATCGACAGCCGACTGAACTGGAAGAACAACATCAACGCTGTGTACAAGAAGGGGATGAGTCAACTCTTTTTCCTGAGGAAGCTTCGATCCTTTAATGTGTGCAGCAAGATGCTGGAGATGTTCTACCAGTCGGTTGTGGCCATCGCCCTGTACTTCTCCATCGTCTGCTGGGGGAGCAGCATTGGAGCCGGTGACACCAACAGACTTAACAAGATAGTTAAGAAAGCTGGCTCCATCATTGGCTGCAGGCAGGAGTTTCTGGAACAGGTGGTGGAGAGGAGGACGCTGAAGAAACTTTTGTCCATATTGGACAACCCGGACCACCCGCTCCACCACCTACTGCAGGGTCAGCGGAGCACTTTCTCGAGGAGATTCCTCACGCTCCGCTGCAACAAGGACAGATACAGGAGAACATTCCTGCCAACGGCATTACGGCTTTATAATAAATCACCGCTTGCCAGATCCTCTGACTAACCACATGTATATATATATATATATATATATATATATATATATATATATATATATATATATATATATATATATATATTGCACAATCCCAGCTATTTCTATTTTATTTTATTATTATTATTATTTTTTATTATTATTGTATATATCTTTTATCTTTCTGACAACATCCCCGACTCCGCTGTGAAACTGGAGCAGCTAACATGCTACCGAGCGGACAGAGCCCTTGCCGAAGGAGGAAAGACTCGCGGTGGCGGAGTATGTGTTTACATCCGGGATGCATGGTGTCGGGACGCGGTCGTGGTACGTAAACACTGCTCACCACTGGCGGAGTTCATGATCATAAGGTGCCGTCCTTTTTATCTGCCGAGGGAATTTACGGCGATTCTGCTAGTCGCCGTTTACATCCCTCCCACCCCTAACAACAGCGACAGAAATGCGGCACTTTGTGAACTGTACCAAGCCATCAGTGAACAACAGACCGCTCACCCAGACGGCTTCACCATCTTTGCTGGAGATTTTAATCATGCAAATCTCAAGACTGTTCTTCCGAAACTTCACCAGCATGTTGATTTCCCAACAAGGGGGGACAACATTTTGGATCTGGTCTACACCACACACAAAGGAGCGTACAAGGCCTCCCCCCTCCCCCACATAGGACTCTCTGACCACATCACCGTCATGCTAATGCCAGCATACAGACCCAGAGTAAAAGTCTCCAGACCGGTTCTGAAGCGGGTCCGGGTGTGGCCAGAGGGGGCTTCCTCCGCTCTCCAAGACTGCTTTGACACAACAGACTGGGGAATGTTTAAGCAGGCAGCCACATACAACAACCACACAGACATTGAGGAGTACACAGACACTGTTACTTCTTACATCAGTAAGTGTATGGATGATGTGACCCACGTAAAGACCATCACCACTCGGGCTAACCAGAAGCCGTGGCTGACAGGGGAAGTCCATCGGCTGCTGAGGGCCAGAAACAAGGCCTTCAGAGCTGGGGACGAAACGGACCTGAGAACAGCGAGAGCCAACCTGTCCCACGGCATCAGGAAAGCTAAACAGGATTACACGAACAAGATAACCTGTCACTTTCAAGACAGCAGAGACACACGGAGCCTGTGGCAGGGCATTCAGACCATCACAGACTACAAACCCGCGCCACAGACCTGCGACAGCAACATCTCTCTGCTAAACGACCTCAACAGCTTCTTTGCACGGTTTGAAGCACAGAACAGCACACGTCCACACAAGACTCCGCCTCCTCCCCATGACCAGGTTCTGTGCCTGTCTGCTGCCAGCGTGAAGAGGACTCTCTCCACTATCAACACCCGCAAGGCAACAGGTCCAGACAACATCCCTGGTCGTGTGTTGAGGGACTGCGCAGAGGAGCTTAAGGATGTCTTCACGGATGTTTTTAATACTTCTCTGAGACAAGCTGTTGTTCCATCATGCTTCAAGGCCACCACCATCATACCTGTGCCAAAGAAATCCACTCCGTCCTGCTTTAATGACTATCGTCCAGTGGCACTTACCCCCATAATAATGAAGTGCTTTGAACGGCTAGTCATGTCACACATAAAATCCATTCTCCCCCCCACCCTGGACCCTTTCCAGTTTGCATACCGTGCCAAACGGTCCACGGAGGATGCAATCTGCTCTGCTCTCCACCCAGCCCTCACCCACCTGGACAAAAAAGACTTGTATGTGAGAATGCTGTTCATAGACTTTAGTTCAGCGTTCAACACCATCATCCCACAACAACTCATCTGCAAACTTGACCAGCTGGGGCTCAACACCTCGCTGTGTAACTGGCTGCTGGACTTTCTCAGTGAGAGGCCACAAGCAGTACGCGTCGGCAACAACACCTCGAGCAGCATCACTCTGAGCACAGGGGCCCCTCAGGGCTGTGTGCTCAGTCCACTGCTCTTCACCTTGCTGACACACGACTGCAAAACCACCTACAGCACCAATCACATGGTCAAATTCGCAGATGACACCACTCTGATAGGTCTCATCACCAAGGATGACGAGACCCACTACAGGAAGGAGGTCAACCTTCTGACCACGTGGTGCAGAGACAACAACCTCCTTCTGAACAACAGCAAGACCAAGGAGATTGTTGTTGACTTCCGGAAAGGCCACACCCAACACTCACCACTGACCATCAACGGTGCTGACATTGAACAAGTCAGCAGCACCAAGTTCCTGGGAGTGGACATCAGTGAGGACCTCTCGTGGACAGTCAACACGAAAACCCTGGCAAAGAAAGCACAGAGGTGCCTCTACTTCCTCCGGAAACTGAGGAAAGCAGGAAGCCCTCCATCCATCATGTGCACCTTCTACCGTGGCACCATCGAGAGCATCCTGACCAACTGCATCACTGTGTGGGGCGGAAGCTGTACAGACTACAGCAGGAAAGCCCTGCAGCGCATAGTAAATGCAGCTGGAAGAATCATTGGTGCCTCACTCCCCCCCCTCCCCTCCCTGCAGGACATATACAACACCCGCCTCACCCGCAAAGTGACCACGATTGTGAGCGACCCCTGCCACCCCTCACACGGTCTCTTCAGCCTCCTGCCCTCTGGGAGGAGATACCGGAGCCTCCGGGCTCGCACCACTAGGCTGTCAACCAGCTTCATCCACCAAGCTGTCAGGAAGCTGAACTCTCTACCTCACCACTCCCACATCTAGACTCTGCTGCTAAACTGTCTGACCGCTGCTACTAACGCACACTTAAATAGTTTCCAAATTTGTTTTTGCACTATATGTTATATGTCTAATTTGTTTTTGCACTATGTTTATATGTCTTTGCACTATGTTTACACGTTTCTGCACTGTTTATACGTTGTTTATGTTATATGTTGTCTATTTTTACTTTTTCTTAACTAGTGCACTATTCACTTTATGTTTCTGCACTATGTTTATATGCTGTTTATGCTATGTTGTCTAGTTTATATGTTTATATGTTGGTTATATGTTATATGTTGTCTAGTTTATATGTTTATATGTTATATGTTGTCTATTTTTTACTTTTTTTTTCTAAATGTTGCACTATTCACTTTATTTTCAGACAGTAGAGAAACAAAATTTCAGGTCTTCTGTATGTTTGCACAATATGGAAGAAGTGACAATAAAACTGACTTTGACTTTGAGTAATCACCTTAGGACCTTGGGTGGCAAACTAAGACAACTTAACAGACTGAGAGTTGTAGATACACTCATATGTTTATAACTGGGGAGACACAATGCATCCCTGTTGAGCCTCGGTGTTATAACCATGCGTTTTAAGAACTTGCTGTGAACTCTGACCACCTGCTTCTTCCACTGTAGAAGTTCAAGATCCACTGATACAAAGACGTTTGGAGTTCATCATCCGGCCTGGAGGGTGGAAATGTATTAAATGCTGAGTTATAATCAACAAACAAAATGACACTGCATCATTGACAGACTGTTCTGTCCTAGCTGTTAGGTTTCAAGAACAACACTGGACAAGGAACTGCAAAACAGGTGCTCAAATACCTCTATTATAACAGACAATGTCTGTCGTCATTCAGGAAGATTGGGTTGGATTTTTTCCTACTAAAAGCAAAATTAAAACATGCTGGAGAATGAGGCAGTGGGAGCTTTCAGAACATGTCTCATTTAGACCAGTTTAGTTCTCCATCGTAACCTAACATATGCTAATCTGTTAAGAAGACACTTATTTTATAGGATCAGATCAAATGGTGTGAAAAGCGTTCCTCCTAACCAATCAGCTTTCTGTAAAAAAAAAAAGTGTTTTGCAGTATCTTGTTATGCCACAGTCATATTAAATATCCTATAGTCGACTGTGGTGACAGACCATTAGAACAACTCTACTTTTCATATTTTCTTATCTTATTGCAGTGCATACATGTACATGTACAATTGGTTAACAATAGTTTTTTGTACTGAATGTAAATCTCTGCTGCATTATAATTGTACTGTGTGGGAACAACAATTGAATCAAAGAGGTATAATCATATTTCATCAGAATTGTCCCTGAAAAACATGACGAGGCAACTTTGGGAAACAGAGTATTTTGAAAACCCAATCAGATGGCAAAATGTAATAAAATGTGTTGTACAAATTCAGAATACACATGGATACATGGATTTTAAAGATCAGTGAGGGTAAAAAAAAAGGAACCTAGGGACCTTGTTTTAAACCCCCATTCCCACTATTGCACTTGTTTTATTGCGGATCACCTTTACTCTACTCCAGCCTGAGGAACAGTGCACATAATGCAGTGTCTTCAGGGGTCAATGAGGTAGTCTAACTTTTTAATTCTGCTCATTTCTGTCAGATAGATAGTGTTATAAATTAAAGAAATCTGCAATTTAGAACAATTTATTCAAATAAATATTAAAAATAAAGAATGACAGATAATAGTGGAGCAGCTTAAAGCTGTTATGATATGTATGAGCTGATAGGTGAAACAGAAAACCGTTTTTTAAGTTGCCACAAGGGGCTATTTCCAGACCTTGCTTTGAACATGTTCATCAGTAAGCCTTGAAAGCAGCAGTTAAATTATAATGAACACACAGGGAATTCAGACTATTGTAATGTAGTTTGTGGTTTTCCCTCAAGCTGTTCTGAATCATATGGTAACAAACTAAAACTTTGGGGTTTATTCAGGCACATTTGCTCATACAAACAAAACACGTATAAAAAAATGCACTTAACAGAAATGCAATGAATGAAATAATCAGAAGCTCTACTGATTGGGATGTGGGCTCCTCCACTCCTATTCATTTAACCAGTAAGTGGCCCTCACTAGCCCGTCTCTGATCTCTGAATAAAACGAATCAGCGCGGCTGGCTGAGCAGTCAAAGCAGAGAGCCAGCAAAGCACCTGGCCTTACACGGCTATCTGATTAGAGGAGGTTGCAGGCCAGGATGAACCAGACCAGGCCAGGCAGTGGCAGATCTGGAGCAAAATGAACTAAACCAGGCTAATTCTATTGCACCATGGCCTACCTTAGAGGCTTGGAGCAGCAGGTTCAAATCAAAGCCATACGATAGCACAGACCAACCTTATCAACCAGAAGTGAGGACTGTGGATAAACTATAGCTTCACTGGTTCAGAACAGCTGATTGGTGTTCTCTGAAGCATGCATTCAATGATTAAACTGTTATTATCTGCCGTGTCCCCAAGCCCCCAAATTGGCTTGCTTCTCTGACATATTATGTTGCAGCCGAAAATGGCATGCATGTTGAGATTGACACAGCAGAGTGAAGGCATTAGTAAGAGATTTTTAAACACAAAGGGTTTGGAATTTTTAGGGAAATATATTTGCAGATGGCAAAACCCAAACTGGATGGACCATATATACATATAGATTGAATAATGTATAAAAGCCTAAAAAGGAAGCTTGGTCAGTCATGCAACACACTGCATGTAACCGTCATTTGGACATCATTGTTTTCGACATACAGACTACACACGGCTTACATGTTCAGATGAGGCAATGCATGCACATTTTGACGCATGGGTAGTCTTTGCCAGATTTATATATTTGGATACTAACGTGCTTGTAACCTACAACTGACCAGAGGTTGTTAGGCAGTGGAACCCAATGTCCAAGTTCAACTATGAATGAAAAAAAAAATAATAGAAAATTTAAATCAGAGGATAAATCTTTGCAGGTTCAAGGCCTGTAAGACTAGAAAATAAAAGCAGACATACTGCACACTGCAGGCAGTCACTAGAAAGTCATGACCTGGCTTTGGGCCCATTATACTCATTGGTTAATGAACGTAAGGGATACTATTAAGAAATTAATTGGCACAGAGGCACCTGAAAACAGCAGCCTGTTGTGTAGAGAGAAAGTGTTTTTTATTACAGTGTTATTCCTGAACGACGGTGAGGCTGCTTCATGGCAGGGTCGGTTCCATTAGCCTGCTTTTGTTCACTTCGGGAAAATGTGTTGGTCTTTTGTGGCAAAGTGTACATATAGTGCAGTGTAAGTGCAATACAGGAGAGTGTAGGTCTTAGTAATGCAGTCGTCTCAGCATTCATGGTCAAGATTTGATTTGTTTGTAAGCTACACTGATTAATTAAGTGTTACAGAAAATGTTAAAACATTTATGTTTTTTTTCTTTGTTTTTTTTTGCTTTACACATTTTTAATGTCCTGCAGGTTCTGTGGAGTCTATGAAGGCAGTTACGCTGGTCTGTCTTAGCAAGACTACCAACTGGGAAAAGTGGGTCATTTCCCCAGAGCCCCAAAAGCTCCTGATTTAACAATTGAATTGACAATTAGTTTGGAAATATGCACCACTAAAGCAGAATCAACTGACGTGATAAAGGCCTTAAAGTCGGCCTTCTTTATTTAAATTTTGTACTTATAGCTTGGCTATTGCTAAATGAATGTTTAATTGAATAACCACACAGTAAATCAAGGATCAGCTAGTATTCTTGCATAGAAACACTGTGTCTATTGCATAGGGAATAAAGGTTAATCGGATCATAACCATCAAATCCAAACCCTGAAATACGTACTTAATAATAAAGAAAAGATTACTTTTTTTTTGGGAACGTCATCATCAAACTGATTTGCATACATATAGGCTTGCAGGATTTTAAAATAATGGCTAGACTTATAAAACAAATATTTACAAAAACAATCAAATCGATGCTTCCTCTAAAATACTGCTCCACACAGCAGATACTTGACTTACACCGAATACTCTAAAAATACATCAAGAAAATAATGAAATATTTTGGCAAAAACTGGGGCAAAGTTTCATTGTTTACAAGCGACACAGGATGTGTTTTACTTTTTAAGTGCTAAAGTCAAAAGCTGACACGGGTGTGTGTGTTTACAGAGGTGTGGACCTTAAACACCTGTCTCTAATAAGTGGAACATGCATTCGAACACGGGACTCTCCCACTCTGTCTCAAACTCATTCGCTCATTCCCTGCTGACACGTTTGTCTTGTCTCATTTGCCGCCTATACAGCTTATCCCACTGCTCCCGCTCTTATGTGGCGACACCCTATATTACACAACAGCTGAGTGGCTGTGCAGGAATAGTGTCTAGTACAGGGTGGGCTCGGCGGGTGAGCTATTTGCTTTGGCGTAAACAGTTCAGTGGCTTTTTCTCCTTCACCACATGCAGGAATTATGAAATACAATAACTGCACAGTGAGCACAGAGATAAGAACATGAGAAATTCATTCACCTTTCTGCACTAATATCCAAAATTCATTGTTCATATATATTATTCAATATATACATTTATATTGTACATATTAGTTAAATGTTAATGCTGATGGTTAGTTTCTGTGTTCTACTCTGTTGTCCTTAATGTCTTTTTTATATATTTCTCTTATTTGTATATAATATCTACATAGGTACGAAGAGAGCAAAGTCTAAGCAGAGTCAAATTCCATGTAACACACATATGGCCAATAAAGATGATTCTGATACATCCATAATTTAACTATAATCATTTGGCTCAGTAACCTAAAAAATGTAGTCTCTTCTGTTTGCACTGACACTGAAGACTTCTCATATGAGGGGAGATTATTTATAACGTGTCGCTTTCAAACACTGTCAGCTGATGAATCAGCACTCTGAGCTCCTGGAGTTACTGCTGCAATCATCTTTGGGGGGAAAAGCAGGGATTTTCATTAATGACGTCCTCGATACAGCTGCATTGTGATGATTAATAGTTTGTTATTGAGGGAACAGCCAACTCCCAGGACAATATGAAAGTGATACGACTGCTGACAATGGCTTTGAGTGGCTGCTGCTCTGCCATGAATTTCACTCTCAACAGATTATGGAATAATAGAGATAGACAGCTAAAAATGCAGTGAAATACAATCCTGTATAAAGAACATTTAAATCATACAGCTCCCTGTGTTTCTCTCTCAGCTAAACATGCAGAGACAGGTGTTAAAAGGTGTTGATGGATGTCCTCGGAGGGGCAGTCGTTCGTCTTCATAGATCCTTTTCTTTTGAAGGATTGGTGTCAAAACACTGGCTTCTAATGGATGACCTGTTCAGACAGGACCACAGATGTGTCTTTGACTGGGGTTTCTGTCTATACGTGTTTGAACTCGCTCTTGTAAAGCTGGCCAACTCAACCTTTAGACAAAAAATAGCAGGTCTGTTAATACATGTGCATTTTTTGAAGAATATAGATTTAATCGATTTCAGATAATATATTAATTATTCCATAACATGTTACTTAACGGGTATATCACTGTGCAGACAAGATAGACTTATTAAGGGGGAAATACATGAAACAATGCATCTCAAATAATTTAAATGTATATGTATGCTTTCAGTGATACCCAGCTGGAGGACACAGATTGTTAAACTCGTGAAGATAACTTTACAAAGTTTCCCCACATCCAGTCTGCATGAAGGCCTGCTTTAAACACTCCCCTCCTCTCTCCTGTTTGAATTTGGCCAGATTTGTGAAGTCAGCTGTTGCCTTTAAGTCTTGTAGGAAATATCTTATCCCTGCACTAAGTGAGAGTGATAAGGAACGAGCTGAAGTATGTCTTGAGGGAAAATTACATAATACAAAGAAATGAAAAATAATCACATTGTTTGGTATATTCTGTGAATTTACATTTTGTCTATGGCCCAAGTAATCTTACTTCACTTTATGTGTCCAAGTGTCAGTTTAGCAAACACACAAGTGCCCCTAGAATGTATTTGTACATACATCTGTACCTTTATGGTAGATAATTCATTGTAACAGAGCAGTGATGGTGTGAACATTTGTACGGTCCTGTTTGTTTCAACAAAAACGCATATCAAAATTCAATGGAGGAAGAAGTATTCAACTAATTTACTTAATTAAAAGTTATAAGTAACACAATGTATTTAAAGTATCAAAGTATAATGCAGGGTGGCTATACTGCCAGTGTTATACCTTTATATCATTTGGTCATTGTTACTTACGTAATGCTGTTGTTGTTGGTCAAGGTAGAGCTTATTATCTACTTCAGAGTTCAACAGTAGATCATATTATATACGCTTATTATATATTTGTATGTAAACCTTAATGTCCCCATAAACCGTATGTGTACAGATTGTGTACAGAAGCCCTCTGAAGCAAAACAAAGTATCTATCTATCTATCTATCTATCTATCTATCTATCTATCTATCTATCTACATATGAAATGGACCCTATACACACACACACACACACACACACACACACACACACACACACACACACACACACACACACACACACACACACACACACACACACACACAGCCTTCGCCATTGCTGCCCTCAGACATTCTCCATCACTTGCCACTTTCAAAACACACAGAAAACTGCTTTCAACCTGTGATGCTAGTTGATATGTTTTGTTTTGTTTCTTACTGTTATGTCCTCTCCCTTGTATTCTATATGTATTATTATTTATTCTATATATTATTATTGCTTCTGTTGTTTGTTAGGGCTATATAACTAAGATGTATTAATTTATATATATGTATGTGAAATGGACCCTACACACCGCAAAATATCGGAATACTTCTTCCAGCACTGTCGGAGGGGGACTTTGTTCTGTATTGACAACTGTAGCTGGATCGACGCTGTTTCAAGCAGGCTTCAGGGCTGCGGAGCTGTAAAATCTGAGCTTCTTGGTGTCCCTGAAGGCGTCCTCTCTCGGGCTGTACCCTCCCTGTCCCTGCTGCCGCTGCCCGCTGCCCGGGCTGGCTGCTGGGCTCGGGATGACGCCACCTCTCGCTCCGCCCCGGCGCAAACTCGCTCTTTGCGTTCATTTCATTCCTCTTCCCATTCCGAGCATTCTTCGCATCTCTGTCAGTGCGCGAAGCGATTCACCTACACCTTCCTGGCTGGCCCAGAAACACCAGAATAACTTGACATAGTATTAAAAAAAAACAACCCCGTAACATCCCCATTACTCAAAAAAGGGACATTTTATATGAGATATCAATAACGAGGTAAGTTTCAATGGTAGTTGCAGGTATCCAAACTGGTTGTAGACTTTCTGTTCGTGAGGTTTTAGTGGACGTCTTTGGAAATATTAGACAATTTATTAAAACATGTCGGCTTATTTAGGTGTTTACTGTTTATCCCACGGCGTGAAGTAACGTTAGGTCGTCTGTTTCCACCGCTGAGATAGATGGCCGATGATTGTGGTCGCTGTTTGCAACAGGGTGCTCACTTTGAGCACTCACTGGTGCAGCCGAGGGCTTTGAATAGCGGCGAAAATCTTTGACACATTTTTCACATTTTTTTGAAAAGAAGCCCGATCATACGCCCCTATAAAGAGCACCAGAGGCCGTTTTGTCCTGTGTCAGATCAGCAGAAAGTCCCAGCGGGATTCGGGATGAACAAAAAAATATATATATACCGCACGAATAACGTTTTTTTTTGGGGACAAGATGACGGTTGAACAACGTTGCTGTCTTCCTCTCCGTAGTTGGCTCAGCCGGGACTTGTTGGACATCACGCCGGAGCGTTTTCGGACCATCTCGAAGAAGAAAACACGGTGGAGAGACTTGTTGCTTCAACGCGTTTTGACGGTGATTTTTAATCGCCATCGAAGTTTAACTTAGTGTAAGTACATTTTTTTTTATGTCTGTTTGTTACTTCTCTCAGCAGTGTGTGTGCTCCATGTTGTTACTGTAACTCTAAACGAAACAGTGAACCGGGAGAAAGAGCTTAAACCCCCTTTTATTGTTTGCTGGGTTAACGCTTTTTTGTTTTGCGTTACTTTGGTGGTTTAAACTGATCTTAAAATGTCCAGTTTAAGCCCAACTCTGGTTATCGTTGAGGCGGACAAGTAGGTTACATTGACGCTTATAGCGTTTATTTGGGGGGTTTCCTTCATTGTTTTCCTTTTCCTTCCTCGACTTTGGGAAATGCCTGCTCAGCTAAAACTGAACTCACCTCCAACTGTATGCCAGCTGTGGGTGTATGTGTGTCACAACGTTTGGCTCCTTACAATGATTTTACCCCCGTAACTTTTTGTGGACTCTGGGATAATTACATAGGCTCTTATGCAAAGGGTGCGACGAGAACAAGGCCTATAGCTTTCATTTGTAAAGTAAACAGTACAGTGGGTGTACACCCAGTTGTTCCAGACTTAGTTAGTCTCAACTTGTTTTAATCTCTGACATTTAACTAGATATCTGTTGCTTTAAATGGTCAGATTTGGTTTGCTTTGAACAATCGCTCAGTCAGGTTATCAAGTCACAGTTTAAACATATCAGATATGCTGCTGTGATTCAATCAGAGTATCTTTATACTTCATTAGTTAAGCAGTTATGAAATTACCTCATTCGTCCTCTTTGTGCTTTTTCAGTATCTCACTCAGTCAGCTGTCTAGTCACACTAATCTTCATATCTCATGGCTTCAGTTGTGTTTCAAAATAACTTCACCTGTCTAAAAAAAGAGATTGGGAAAGTTACTATTTTGTATTATAGTAAGCTAGAGTAAGAAGAAGTGACACAACTGAGAGAGCAATGTGGCAAAAAAAGACCTGCACAAGCTTGAACAAAATCCACTTTCAGTCCGTAGCAATACTACTAAGTTTTGGCTTACATTTAACTTCTTTTGATAATTTTATGTAACTTATTATAAGAGGAAAAGACATGGAAAAAGACAATGATTTTTATTTAATTAATGTGAAAGTCCGTTATTATTTCCAGGAAACAGTCTCAATGCTTTCGGGCGTAATTCCAGACATGTCACAATGTAAATCTGCTCGCTTGGAAGAAAATAATTAGGGGTAGAAACAGATGCTTTGTTTTCATCTTATGCAACCAGTGGACCTGTTGGACGAAAGCCTGCGTAACGTTTGTGCAATAACAAGATGTTGTCTTTGTTTGACTGAATGAGACTTTACCTCTGAAACTAGGAGTTACTAAACTCCCTCTGCTTTTGGATGGAGCATTACCAGAGGTGCCACCATGGGGGGCCACAGTCACCTTAGAATCACGGACCCCCCCTCGTGCTTGTATATGCATAATATGGGAGGCCTTTGTGTGAGTGGGCTTGATCCCATGTTTTGTTCCTTACAATCAACTTTTGCAAATATACACTGAAATAAAAGTGTATTTTTGAGGAACTATTTGAAGAACATTTTGAAGAAGGAACTATTTGAAGAACAATTAATTACACACACACACACACACACACACATATATATATACACACACCAAGGGGCAATCCCCGGTGCTAAAATGAAGCTAACGTGACAGAAGTGCCACAAACTGCAGTTCATAAAATGGCCACTTGAGGCTGGCTCCAAAAGCGAGTCAATCCTCATCAACCCTGATGGTAAAATGTCCAATTTTACAGCAGAAATAAACATGTTTACAGCCTGGGACATAACAACGGTTTTGCTCTCTCTAGCAAATATTCCCATTCATGACAAATGTAGTGGGGTGAATTTTTATATAACTCACCTGTTTGAATTATGTTAAGGCTCGAAGTGAGGCATGATTAAGGGAGTGACCGCTTTGAGTGAGGGCGTCATCTCAGCTAGCTGCTAGCTGTCTCACCTGAGCTCCACTGGCAATCCACCTCTTTGATAATTTTTGGATTAACCGTCCGGCTGTATTATCCCTGCCAACTTCTTAGATGACTAAGGTCGGAACAACCCACTTTGAACTAACAAAGGCTCATCAGAAACCTATGGTGACATCACAAATACATAACATTAAAACAAGATTGCTGTAATACTCAAAACTGTAACTGTGCCGATATTAGTCTATTCACGTCAAATCATTTGTAACATCAACCTTAAAATATGAAACCAAAATATATCAGTATGCAATTCCGTTAAGGTGAAAGTCAGAGCATTAATATAGCAGCAAACAATTATTTGCTAAGTAAAGATATGTTGCAGTAAAGGCAGAAAATGAAGTCACACGCTGTAATCTAAAATTGTCTGAGCTTTGTTCACGTAGCTGTTGTATGTATGTTAATGCATGCAAGTCCCAGTGTGTGAGCTCCACCAGCTCACTCACAGCCACCACTCTGCACTGCATGTGTATGTCTGTTGGCTCTGATCATGTTTAGCTAACACGGTTAGTGCTGGTAGCACTGTTAGCTTCTCGTCGTCATGTTGAGCATAATGCAGCATTACAGGCTGTTTTAGTATATTAGAGACTACAACATAGATATGTTCACAGCTATGTCAACACTGAGCCTGTGTCTTTCTCTATATTATGATAAGTCTAAACTTTTAAATAATTTGGAGTTAGTCACAAGCAAAAAATGACAGGCCTTTATACAGAGTTATTTTAGTTTTTTATGTCATTGTATTTTATTGTATACTTCTTAATTGGATACACAGGCGATGTCTAACTTGGTCTTGCTGCCTTGTTGAGATCTGAGAACAGAACTACCTTTGTCGTCTCTTCATCTGTTGTGAAGTGTGGACAGAATGATGTGCTTTTGTCAAGTACAGAGTGGACTGTGTTACTTCTCGGGGCAAAGCGAGACTCTTCTTTTCTTCGTTTGTCCATACTGTTCGAGGATGTTCACTTTTCAGAAAACTATATTTTGGCCAAACATTTGAGGAATGTCTTTGTTTAATTTCTCCTTCATGAAACATTGCAAATATTAATGCTTTTGTCTGTCCTGTGAGCCATAAAATGACATCTCACACCAGTCTCCTTATAAATGTTCATGCGTTTAAATATCTTACCATGTTTGTACAATGATATATACAGTAATGACAGAATATGGTCATGATTACTGATAATTAATATATTGTGAGGATGAAGCCAGAAACTCTTGTCCGTTTGAAACATAAAATACTCCTGCCAAAATCTCTGAATGACACCTGAGAAAGAATTCAAACTCTCCTTTTAGCCACGAGTATTATTGTGATTATTTTAAATTTTAGACTAACCACAACTGGTTCCTGACTGTTTTTAATTATAGCACATTAAGAGATACAATCTGTGGTTGGAAGTCATAATTGCCAGCTGGAGAGAAGCACCTGTGTAGTCCGTGCTCCATGCAACAGGTGTTTTAGAGCTGTGATATATTTAGTTTCTCAGGATGGCATCAGGATGGCATCTCTCGTCGGCGACGACGGCGACGTTGGGACATTGGGAGCGACGTTGGGAGCGTTTAAAGCAGATATATCTGTTTTCTTTCCACGCGACATTATTGGACGCTCTCTGCCGGCTGATGGAAGTGTGCTCTCTGCCCACCTGTGCGCGCGCACGAGTCTGTGGGCATCGGGGCGGATCTCTGCGGTGCGCGTTACCGAGAGCAAAGTAGAGTTGTAAACGCGACCATGACAGAAATAGACAGAAATACGATCAATAAAATAAGAACATTGAGTTTGTTTAATAAAAGAACAAGGTGTAGACCTGTTTATAGGAAAGGGAACCTTAAATCACGTCTGTGATCTGGCGCGACGGAGAAAATTACAGGGGGGCGGAGGGTTTTTTCAGGGGGGCGCCCCGCCCCCCTATTCTAACGGTAGGGGAAACCCTGGTTACTGTCAACAGTTAAAGTCTAGCTAGTTCTCAGTTTTTAAATAGTTTCTGGATACTCCATAACATACATGCACAAACAGGATATTGATGTTAAGAAATAAAAGCTTCACCTGACTGAAAATACAAACATACGTTCAATAATGCACATTCTCTATTTGTAGTATGAGGCCGCTGAAATTCTTCATGGGAATGTGAACACATTGCCTCCCACGTTTTAATTGAAATCATAATAAACAATGTTATTAGGCTACTTTTTGATATGAAAATTCCGGGCTAGAAAAATATCTGTGATCTGTAATTTAATCGGGCCACAGAGTCATTAATTGTCTAATTAGATGTGATGTGTGGCGGGGGTAGAATCACATCAACACATCAGTTTTCTTTGTGGTCAAAGCACGCTTAAAAATAAAATAAAAGGACACTCTTGCAGGCTTCCAGACTGTGTGTGCCCTGAGGTAAACCCTGGTCTAGAAAGGGAATTTTAGAGTATGTGCTGCTGCTCAGCAGTTTGAGCAGGGCCCACTGAGGCCAGCGGAGAGTGCCACCAAAAAGGGAAAGCTGGCTCAAAGCCACTGACGTCATCTAAGTAAATCTGCTTCAGTACTCCAGCCATAAAATGACTGCCAGCTACCGAATGCACTTTGGCCCTGTCAACCACCTTCGTAAGTGCAACACAGTTTTTTTACTTATGGAAGACAGACTGCGTTTAAGTCTACTCTCGTTTTAGCTTGAGTTGTATCGGACGTTGCCTATTCGGAACAAGTCATGTTTGAGCCTTTCTAGTTTTACATAAAGCGCCAAATGATTGAGCTTCTGTGACCCTTTGAAGGTTTACCACTTTAATATTACAGACTTAAAATCTGTACCATATGGCCGTTTCCTTCATTTTTGGAAGGAGTTTGGACAGCGCAATGTCTCAACCACTCATACTTGATGTGTAGTTCCTCAGACGTTATTGGGTTGGTAGGACAAGCATTTTTCTTTTTTTACTATTTGGAATAAAAAGACAAATAAACGAGCTGTCTCGTGATCCACACACAAATGAAAAGCAATATGAACTCCATGAATCATCAGATGAGTCAGTTTCTGAAACCACTATAAACATTTTGAGTTCTTAACCACAATGAAAGCAGGAAATCTCAGCTTCAACAACTTCCTTTCTCAGTGCTGGCCATAGTACCGGTAGTGGTGTTCAGCTTTCCACTAGTGAAAGGAAACCCGTGGAACAAAGGCTCACAGTCACTTCATTTAGTGAAACTGTGTATAATTTGTGGCTTGTATTCAAATGTGGGTTATTCAGTCTTTCTGGCACCGTATTCCCCAGTCGTTGCTTGTAATAAATTTCCACAAGACCTTCCATCAATGGCCGCTGCATTGTTATCATGGCTGACAGATCAGGCAGGCTCTCTCTCTGCCCCGAAGGTGTCCTGGATTCAGCGGAGGCACAGATAGATTGGGGGGACTCCCAACATTAAAATGCAGGATATGCCCAGTAAATTAGTTTGGAATCCGAGCCAGGACACAGCAATGGAAAGCTGTGTGGTCCCAACTTTTTTAGTCTGTTTAATAGACCCAAATAGTAGACATTTTCAACGAGAAGTAATGTTGGTTTATAATTACACCATCAACAAAGGTTTGCTGTGCTGTCAACAAACAACACATCGTTTATTATCTCGTTTTCTCACAGCGCATTTAACAAATTAAGAAGATAAGTTATAGATATTCTATATTTTCATGAGTGAAGAACAAAACCAAAGGTGCATCAGCCTGTCTCATATATTTGAGGAAAACCATTTGTCTGTCTTTCGAAAAATAATCAAATAGTTCCCAGTAATTATATACAGTATTTCGCCACTTCCTGAGAGCCTTGTTATCAGTTGGAGACGTGTAACTCGACCCAACCTCGTGTGACCAAACGATGATTTGTGAGGTCTGAACTAATTAAAACAATATATTACGCCGAGCAAAATTGAATCTTATACTTGTTATATATCCTTTATTGATGCGACGAAGCTGTCCGTCATAGTCTGTTATGAACGTTGTCGTCATTACGGAAAAGGGAAGCCCCCCCGATACCCGGTTCTAAATTGGTAGCCTTAAGACAGTAGTAAATACCCGCAGTAGGGTGGACAAGTGTCAGAGGGCTGTTACCCAGTTTATTGTAAAGGCCTGCTCCCCTTCTCATCAGTGGAGTCAAAGTGATTTAGGTAACTACTAATTAGTCTGTCAGTGTATATTGAGTTGTTTGATACATAGTTATTATTAAGGGGAGCAGCTGTGTGTTGATACGTTAGTGTTATAAGTTATTATAAGTTATATAAGCTGCTAGTCCTACTTCCACTCCAGCCAACACACCTTAACAATAATTGTTTCTTTACTGTAGAGAGAGGACAAAGGCTCTCAACTCCAAATGTGGCGCTGCCTGTAGGAATGTTCTCAAATGTACAGTTGCTGTTGGCATTGAAATAGTATAGTCAACCATAGTGAGTTATTTAAAGATTTCTGCTTTTGCCGTTCAAGAAATAATATTTGTCATATGAATAATAAAACAATGTTGATTATTTGTTAATTAATTGTCTTTTTTTTCTCAGTAAATAATCAAAAAGAACCAATAAGAATGTCAATAAGAAACAAAACCAATAAGCAGTATCGATAATAGTACTAGTATTGATAAAACCCTAACGGTACCATCCCCAATTACGGCATTGCTTTGTATGATATTTAGTCAGCCCGATGTAGTGTCCAGTGTTTACGTGCTGTAATATTTCACTGGAAATAGAATGGAATTCATGTAGTATTTTGGTTTCATACTAAGGTTTCAGACATACTAAAAACCCTCACATATTGTTTTAGAGTACGAAATATCATGTTAGTATGGAATTTGGGACGCAGCCTTGTTCTTCTAACACTGCTCATGATGTCTTCATGTCACAGTTTTAGGCTTCCAAATGTTCAGATGTGTCAATTTTTGTTTCTACGGTTTTGGTTCCTGATGGACACATTTTAAAGAAAACATGGATTAAATTCATCGTTCAGCATTGGCTGTACTTAAGACTGCACATAGCGTCTTAGTATAGTGTCTAACTTAATCACTACCTGCTTAGTGTCTCAGCCTTGGATCTTTTTTTCTCATTATCCACAGAGCGCCCAAAAATGAATGTAGCTTTAGTTTGGCCGATGCTTTTTGTGATCATGTCATTACTTGGGGAAGTGTGATTTATTCCTGAAGAGTGAATAGGGAGGCTTCAATACCAGTAAGGCACAGGTTTTTGATTATTTCTTGCATAGCTGACTTGATCTTCTTTCAATGTCGAACAATTGACATAGAAAACGTCCCAAGTATTTCCACACTGTACATGGCCAAAAATATGAAAAGGCCAACAACGTCTAATTAAATAAAATGTTCTCAACAGCTTGTAACTTTTTAAAGGTAAAACATGTCAGATCTTTTATATATTGTACATCATCAAATTAATAAAAAATGCTGTTGGGTGTCATATACATTACTGATGATGATACCTCAAACATATGTGTGTGTGGATATATTTTTAATGCATAATAAAACATTATACATAATTAGTAAAGTTTTTTTCAGTTTCACCTGGTTGCATATCACCTCTTAGGAGGCTGTTTCATGATGAGTCCAGTGTGATATGCAGGATTTGACCAAGAGAAATAAGGAAGTAGAGAAGAAGAAGATGTATGTGGAGGGACAGGAAAGAAAGCAGTATACAAGGGGATAAATGATCGTGCGAGAAGAAGAAGAAGAAAAGAGATGAGAGTCGGTGTGAATTGGCAGAGCCAAATGCAAATGGTGGCCTTCATGCTCATCACTGATTTGTTTTTTCATGCCCCTCCGCACGCGTCCTGAATGAGCCAGCGGCCAGCTCTCTGCCTGCTCTGCTCTCATAACTGTCAGGAGATCCTTTATCTGACGGACCTTTATTTACAGCTTTAATTTCCTGAGCTTTATGTGTTCCGCTCGCACTCCGCGGTGACATGGGCGTATGTTGTGTGGAATGCACTGCAAATTTTTGATAGGCAAATGTCTTCTGGGCTTTCATTACATTTCATGTTTGAATGGTGAATTGTATTTTTTTTATATATATTTTGGTATTACCGGCAGGTCAGGGATGTATCTGCAGGAGACAATTTAGTGTCTCAGATTTACAGTCAAATTTCCCTCTGTTGTTCAGACTGGAAGACCTTTAGCCGACATATCTGATGTTGTCCAGGCTCAGTTGTTGCTACCTGTCTCTTGGTCTGAGGCAGGTAGAGATGGCTGCTTTGACAGAACCTGTAAATCAATCCTATTCTCTGGCAAACAAAGATTGATCCCATAGTGGCCTGATGGTTGCTGGGCGGCGGGATCCAGGCCTCAGATTTGAGTGGGATGATATCAGACAGATTCACGGCATCTCAGCCTGCAGGTTCAAAGAGGCATGAAATAAACACTAAGCCATTGCCAATAACACAGGCGGAAAGTAAGCTTTCCAGCCTCTCCAGTGGACCTGAGGAAATTGGTATTGGAAATCTTGTTTATTCATTCATCTGTACTCCAAACCTGTAGATTTATTCATGAAACCTAAAGGAAAATCCAATACAAAATCAGTTTTGGCCTGACATTCTCGCATAGTTTGGGCACATATTGTATTATCTGTTTGGAAATGTTTTCAACATGACCGCGGTAATTAAAAATGTCCCTGGCATCCGCCTGATTTTCTTTTTCTTAAATTGCAGTAGGTTAAGTGTGTGCGCCAAATGTTTTTAGTTTTTTTAAATTAAAGGTTAGAACTCATATTGACTCTTTGATTTGATTTTAAACAGTGGCTGCATGCCTGAATTTAGCCTTGTGTATTAAAGCTTTGTAAATAAATTCAATTCAAAGAATATTTCCATAGATTTTTGATTAATTTTATTTTGCCCTGTAACTGCATTTCAAGGTCCTCAAAGACCTGCAGAGACTTCATTCCATAAACATACTTTTCCCAGGTAATGAACCAAAACTAAATGGAATTTCAGTCATTGTAAATGTTCACAGTGAGTTACGTGTTGCTCAAAATTGAATATTTTTGACATTGCTGTTATAATTATGCAAAGGCCAGGATATGTCTTGACAACAAGCTGAAAATGTTGAGTTTGGAAATCACATAGTAATTACAGTTTTACACACTGTGGCCTTAACTACTGTGGGCCATTATGGGGTGCACAAAAGTCATTCACAGAATCATTATTGCACCCTCTGAGATAACGGCACAAAAGAACTCCACATGGAAAATTACATTTGAAACCTCTCATCCGCTATTTCATTACCTTGCTCTGTCTGATGGGTGAAATGGGTTCTCTTAATTTAAGGAGCTGGATTCCACCTTGCTGAGTGGTTTATGTAATCTCACGGTAAGTGTAATTTCCCATAATGCCATGTCACAGCTACTACTCTGCTTAGTTACCACATTCACTTATTGCATTGCAGGCGATCTTTACCCCGCATCTCACAAATAAGACCATTTCTATGGTGAACACGCTACAAAGACAGAAGTATGCAGACATATTATCTGGAAGCCACAAGTGTTTCTATGGGTGACATTCATACTTTCTTTTGGCGGACATAATTAGTCCACAGATTCTAAGGCACTAAGAGACCGCCTTCGTTGACAACTCTGTTGTTGTTCACATGTTGCACATGGCAAAAGCATCCAATTGATGCCACGGGATGCTAAGAAACGGATCTATTAAGGATGGGGATGCCTTTTATTTTTGTATGAGGACAAGTCAACACACCCTATCTTAATTTGGCATGATAAGATATAGACAACAGGGTTACCAGTTTAGTAGATCTTCAGTTGTGATATGTAAGACAAAATGTATGAGCTCACCGTTTTCTGTGCACACCTTAATATCCTTATACCACATCTTTTTCCTCCTTCATTGCAAACATTACTTCCCTCCTTCATTATTCCACCACATTCCACATTATATTGGTAATAATTGGACATTTTATAAATAACACACATTGAGGACCAGGGGTTAAATGAATGAAAAATGATAGAAGAATAATTCCACAGCTCATCCAAACAAAACAAAAAAATAGTGAGTCCATTGACAAGCTGTTGCTGTTGCCAGCAATTTGTTATTTTATGGCTAAGTTAACACGTAATGATCAAAACATAATTTATGGATGCAACATTGTTTTACATTAGTCTGCACCCATATTGTATTTGTGTTCTTTTAAATGATTAGTTTGCACATTCCCCAAATATCTACCAAGCTAAAGGTGAATTAAGTTAGTTTCATTACACACTGTTAGCATTGCTAATACTTTATGAATTTTTTGAAAATGAATTGCCAAAGTAAGGATCAGGATGATGACTGTGAGAGACAGTTTGTATAATTTACCATATTTTAATTTAAGACAGGAAACATGACTGAAAATGAAAGCAGATAGAAAAAAGTAAAGGTGTTTGTTGTAAGCTGTTGACATCTTTTGAGGCTTTGTGCTACATATATTTGAAAAAGAGAAGAAGTTGGGAATTTATTTAAGAAACCTTTTTAAAATGGTAGGACAGCTATCGTGGTGGAAATATGCGTAGAGCCTATGTCTATAGTTCTGGATGACCTACGAGAAGGAGTAGATGCAAGGTTACGGGCAACACATAGCTGGGTAGTTGTTGGCCAAAAGGAGATTGTTTAAGAACTTCTATGTGGCTTGTAGGTCAAACGTTTACTACTTCAATTGTGAGTACAACTTCAAATCTATCTTGGATGCTTCAATCCCCCGCAGGCTTAGAGATTGTTGCCTTGCATTGATCCCCTATCTGGTGCTGTTGAACCGCTGCCCCAACCCGTCAGAGCTCATTATTAAACATTGGGACGTTATATGACAATACATAAATATATTAGCGGTTGCTTTGAAGAGAGTAGGTTGGATGGTGAAAATCGGTTTGAACAGTCTTGACAGGTTTGTTGTGTTATTTGTGCTGGTTGACTTTGAGTCTGTGCTGTTTCATTTTCCCTCCGATAATAATCAGCATCCTGAAGACACATTTGGTCTCATATTAGAGAAAGGTCCTCTGGAGAAACATTGTTTATTGGGTCATTGTTGTAGATCAGAATTATTGATGTTTATCTGTCGCAGTCTGATTTGAGACATGCTCAGGGATTTAGCCAATTCAACATTCTTTACTTTTTTTCTTCCATCTCTTGATGCGCTCTGAAACGGATTTAAAAAAACGATTGGATTGAAGTTGTTGCATATTCTTTATAGCTATAGTTTTTATTGATAGGATAGTAGGTGGAGTTAGTTGCATTAATCATGAGCCAGTGCGCATCAAAAAAAAGTTGTAATAAGAGGTCTAGAAGGATGTCCTGCATACAGATTGACTTAAAGATCAGCCGTAATATTAGTTTTTTTCTTGGGTTGTTTCGGTAAATGTGTGATAATGAATTTGTGCTCAAGAATGTTTTAGTAGACTCGACATTGTACAGCTCTATTGAAACACACTGGTTGAAACTATAGAAGACAATGTAAAGTCTTAAAGTGTAGCTTTTACAAAAGCCACTATAATTCAATGCTTGGGCTTGATGAGGATAGAAACAAATATTTTCTTCAGAACTTGTAAGCTGGAAGTGATTACGAGCGCATTATTATATAATTTGGTTGTGATGAGAGGAGCACATCTAGAACCCAGCCAGCATGTCCATGTGGGGCCCATAAGGTTTAAATTTGGGCTGCAGATAAGGGTCCCAAGTGGGTTTGTCCACAGTTTCCACGGTGGCCTCACCTGTGTTTGCCCATACTGGGTTTATTCACCGGTTTATTCACCGACTTTAAGAGGGATCTGACTGGGCTTTAAGTGGGACCCAAATTGGCTACAAATTGGCCTTACCTGTGTTTGCCCATAGTGGGCAAACACAGGTGAGGCCACCGTGGAAACTGCGGACAAACCCACTTGGGACCCTTATCTGCAGCCCAAATTTAAACCTTATGGGCCCCATATGGACATGCTGGCTGGGAAAGAGTCCCAGACTGTTAGTGGTTGAAATGTTTTTGTTCCCCCCTCCCTCATCAGTTTGTGAGTTAGTTCTGCTGTGTCAGCAGTCAGCACACAAAAACGGAATTCAGTAAAAGCTCTCTCTGCTTGCTGGGAGTTTTTATTTTTTCCCCAACAGCTTGCTCCCATCCCCCCTTTTCCCCTCATGAACTGACATGCTGGAAGAAACATATGCTACTATTCCCACTTCCTGACAGCTTGTACTGCTTGAATGGGATCTTGCTCAGAGAGGAAGCAGTTGTCTGGAAAGAGGGGGAGAGATTAAGAAAAGAGAGAAACATCAGTGAATTTGTTAGTAAAGGAAGTAAAACATGAAAGCAGTTTGGATCGTGAATTAAGGCCGAAGCAGTTTGACAGTCCAGACAAACTCTCAGATTTCTTTCTGTTGAAATTGCAATCTGTTTCTGTGTTAGTCTCAAGTGAGACGGTTGATAAAATGTTGCTTTAACATGCACTCGACATGTTACTGAATGCTAGAGTGAATTTGATTTGAGTGAGCAAAGCGGAGGACACTTAATTTTGAGCTCATCTCAACACATCACGCAGTGTGCACACTGGACTTGTTCAGCCACAGTGCTGTCGTGCACTCAAACAATCGACAGAGCTTACATCCGTATATACAATCATGTACTTATTGTTTTTATGTGACAAAATGGACATGAAGCCTAAAATAACACTTCAGGTTGCACAGTGTGAGTGAAGCAGGAGCAGTTACAAGTAGGACAGCTGCCTTGGACAATGAGAAGCAGCTGAAACGAGCCTCGTGTATACAGCCTGTCAGAGAATTTCCTCTTTAGTTTACTCAGGATGTCTTATCCACGAGTTGCTTTGCCCACTCCCTCTGGGAGAAGAGAGAACTTGCCTTTCAGCCGACGTGCCTTCATTGTGTTCTTCTGTGTTTTTGTGTTCAGTTGCTGTGCCTCAGAGCAAGCTTTTTCAAACATCCATTCCCCTGCGTGCATTATTTATTTACCCATAATTAAGACCGTTTTGTCTTACATGGTTTGAGTTTACCCGTTTGTTTATTGTATCCTTTTTCCATGCATGGACACATTTAATATACTAATCTGCTCATCTGCATTTGCAACATAATCTGACAAAAACAAAAACTGCTGTCTGCTGTGTCTGTTTGGGGGCTTTATCCACTCTTTAAGCCAGCACACCTCTGCCCTACGAGTCAAACACATATTGCAAGTATAGAGTCAACCTCGACATGATAAATGAGCTAGTTTCTCACTCGATCTCACCCCAGAACATTTCAAATCAATTCTGATGTTTAATTATGTAATTCAACCACCTTGATAAACTCGGTCAAAGTCTCTTGAAGTCCATTCTGTGTCTGCTAAAGCCACTTTGTGCAGAATGTTCTCCATTCATGAAGGCCACACAGTTTATTCTGACCGCAACACTGCTGATTCTCATTTTTACTACGCATGCGCTTCGCTGAAGCCCATTATTCGTGAAGCTGTACTGTGCGATAGTCATTTCTCATAAAATGTGGGATAGTCTTCTGTTTTATGTTTCTGGACATGCAAAGCATTCTGCTCCAGATGCTGTCACCGCATAATGATGCAGTCCTCAGTTTATTAGCTGCAGATTCACCCCGGAGCTTGTTGGTCTTGTCAATAGCCGCCGGTGAGATGAGACTTTGTCCAGCTGTGTGAGCAGCTTGGTAAGATGCACAAAGGGGGCTGGTTCTTGGATTGGGCCACAGTCTGTAAACAGTAGTTTTCTTGTGATGCCTGCGGGTCTCCAGCTTTCTTTCTTTTCTTTTCTTTTTTTTAACTCCTTTGGCTTCTCTGTGGGGCTTGAGTGTCATATGTGTCTATATGCCGCCATGGCGTGACGGCTGTGAATGACGTGTGACCTAAGCCACAATGCTTTTGTGCACCATAGTCTTGCTCAGGACGAGTGTTTTTTTTAAAGAAATGTCTTTTTTCCCAAACACAGAGTTGCACACATTTAAACCTGGAAGCTGCCAGCTACAGCCACAGTCTCACCTGATTGTAGACTGTCAAATGCTGCTCTCCCATTTCCCCACCTAGATTTATCGCCTCAGGAATCCACTTTGGGTGACAATTCTGATGGGGTTCCTGTTATAGCTTGTTATAATATAAAAAGCTAAAGTTAACAGCACAGGTACTGAAAGGGGGTGGATTTCAATCGCGCCTTAACTTTCTACTACGGTATATGTTTAATGGACTTTTTCATGCAAGGGTTTCATTTGTCATCATAGTCTGCAGAATTTCTCTTATCTCTAAGCAAGATTTGAAAGTAACAAGGTACTCTTTGTCCAGTAATTTTAATTAGTGGCACAAATGAGAGAAAATGTTCAATTGTTTAAACCCATAACATCCATTGTAAATCAAGTCAACAACATTCTTGGCGATTTCAAAGCTTGTTTGGCTTGCTTCTGCTCCATATTGTGCTCTCTAACAGTGTGTACTGTGTTTTTTTTTTGGGAAGCAGATGTCCACTGTTCTGTTGCAGAGAGTGACCGCTTGGTTGTGTTTGTTTATTTGGGAATTCCAGGTCTCTCCCTAGTCTGCTCCAGGCTTCAGCTTGGAGAGCCCAACCGCCACGATTGATCCCAGCAGCTGGAGCGGCAGCGAGAGCCCTGCCGAGGACATGGAGAGGATGAGCGACTCGGCAGACAAGCCCATGGACCATGATGCTGAGGGGGTGTGGAGCCCTGATATTGAACAGAGCTTCCAGGAGGCCCTGGCCATCTATCCTCCTTGTGGACGCAGGAAGATCATCCTCTCTGATGAGGGAAAGATGTATGGTGAGTACAGATGAGTGTATGTGTGAGTTTTAAGTGTTATCTGTGTAGATATTCTCCTAGGTGTACACTGTAGTGAGCTCAAAGAAATCATTTTACATTTTGAGGAATACATTTATTTGAGGAGAGCTAGATGAGAATATCAATACCACTCATGTCACAGCCTGCAGCTTGTTAGCTTAGCTTAGCATTAAGACTGGAAACAGCTAGCCTGGCTTTGTCCAAAGATAATGTAATCCATCAATCAGCACCGTTACAACTCTCTGATTAATATGTTGTATATTGCTTGTTTAATCAATCTATCAAAAAAAGTATGCGAAAAAATGACAAGTTGTGGTTTTACTTGGGGTGGGGACGGGGACTTTTTGTTTGTTTTTTATGGCTGTAGTTTCATATTTAGAGACAGTTCTCATTTAAATTACAGCAAACAAAGTAATTATGCATATTTTCCAAACTATTCCTTTTGATAAAAAAACTAAAACATGGCTGTGTCCAGTAATGTAATATTATAAGACTGTCAGAGTCATCTGTGATGGTGACCATACAACCACTATGCTGGTTCACAGAAGTGCAAGTTTATAAGTAAAGCAGCATGAACTATTAGTCAGTAGCAGATGGTGCTGTGGCTTCCACCAGCTGTGCCCCCTCTCCTCCCGCCATTTCCCCCATTCCTGGCTGGGTGATGTCATGGAAAGAGGGAATATTTTCTCTCTGTGGTGTTGGACCGTCTCACAGCCAGTCAGTCAGTGTCAAGTGAAAGCATACAGCCCCTCAGAGCATTCGCTTGCAGCTGTCATGTGACCCGCTCCGGCCAAACAAAATGTAAATTCTAGGAGTTGCAGTGAAACCCCTCAGCTGCCACTACAAAGATGTGGGCTCAGACAACAGGACCCTCCCCACTGTTTCTTCCTCCAATTCCCTCGTCCCCACACACAGTGAGGCTGCCAGAGAAGCTGTCCCTCTGCTGTGGACAGTTTGTTTTGTCCTAGTTATAAATGAGCAGTCCTCTCTCTTACTCAATGTACATCCTTAATATTATCTGCTTTCTGGTGGACTGGGACATGTTAAATATTCTCCTATGAAATCACTTATAGACAATAAGATCCAATTCACAAACTGAAACATTCAAATTTCCTTTCTCTGGACAAAGATTGTTGCTGATTCAAAACTCGAAAGAAATGTTTTTTTTTTTTTTGTGGTGTTCTATCTGCCTTAAAATCTGTTTAAGAGACAAATGTAGAGTTGAATAGAGTTTGGTCCTGCCAGATGTGCTCAGTATCTGGTTACATATTGTCTCACCAGTAGCAGAATCACAAATGATGAGGATTAAAGGCAGAATTATGGACAAAGTCCTCCTTTTTAGCATATTAGAGTTTGTTGTGGCTTTGTTACAGAAGACGGATTGATATCAGTCTGATGCATGGGGGCTTTTTCTGGGGACAGGGGCTTGTTGTTCAGCCCTGCAACTGTTGCTGCATCCCAGCAGTGTCCATCGAATCATGCCTGAACTGTGACAATCCACCAAAGCTAGGAAGGCATAAGGCATCATAAGTATTTTTCTTGAAAAAAAATGAAATAAATAACAGTCACTTTCAGACTGTTTATTATTTGAGCTCAATATAACATTAGAACAGGATCATACAATATGTTTTAGATTGAAGCATCAGGACAATCCATGCAGGGGGCTGATTGCTACATTCACGCTGAAGTTTTATAAACAATAAGGCCAAAGCTGTAGGGAATATTTCTGTGTTAAAAATTAAAACAGTGTTGGGAATCTTTTGAGGAATGCTTGGAATGTGACTCAATTCATCTTATTCCTTCGACATGTTTACAGTTTGTTTTTGTGAGCAATTCTTCCAAAATGCCCAATGGTGCTTTTGACTTGCTTTTCAATTTCCTACTCATCTTAATCTCAAAATAAGCAGGCATTAAACCCTAAAATACACTCCCTGTAACAACGAGGGTCTTTTCCACTGTCATTGCAGCATGTGATTAATCAATTGTGTGGACATATTGTAAAAGTAAAAATCTGTATTCATTATTTTTTTTATTAAACTTGCTGTTATGAAATAGGATAAAAATGCCACATGAATGTGTGTTCTTTGTAGGATTCTTCCGATTTACATTCGTGCAGTGCTCCTTACTAACAGTGCACTTCTTTGGATTGTCATCAGAGATGACGAGTAACCAATGAAGTGGTCCTCCATGCTGCTACAAGGCATTTATTTGTCACAAACATCCAGTGATTTGTCTTTTATGAAAGGAAGGGTTCAGCTAATCATGGCGAGGCTGATATGGGGCTGTAATCCAGGTCCATAGGGTCTAAAACAGCCGCAGACCGACGCCACACAAAACCTCTCATGGCATCTGAGATGAAAGTTGGCTGCAAGGAGACTGGTATTTTGTGTTTGAGAGACCCTGGGGATGGCATAGTGTTCCATACACATAGCTCCTCACAAGAGGATCTGCCCTGAGTGCCCTTAAGCCCTTTGTTATCCTGGGGTAGAGTGCAGTTAATTAGCAACAGTCTCTATAGCAACTGTGTTGCGGTACAAAACAATTTTAAATTTCTGCTTCTTAGCTTATTGTGGTGTTTACCTGAAGTGTTTCAGATGTGCTGAGACCAGCGTTGGCTGGCGCTGTGCCAATTTTTCTGAGGCTAATCGTGACTGCAATGGAAGACACCACATCTGCATAGACTGCATCAGCCGACACTTGCCCTGGCCCCAGAGTTTACTTAGGAGAATATCTTTTAAAAAGTAAAGGGAAATAGAGGGCCCTGGCCCCAAGCCAAAGGCCTAAGACTCTGCACTTGCATAATTCACCTGCTGTGCTAGGCTGCATTCATTTATCCCAGAAATAGAGTTGATAAATGAAACAACACGCTTCACTCAAATTGTATGTTTATTCATTGAGTTATATATTTGCTCTTGGCCTGCAAGCTAAATGACACTGGTACATTTTTCTCAGTTACTGTTGGGGAAAAAAGGGGAGTACAGATTTTTTTCCCCCACCTCCTGACAAAGCTTGCTTAAGAAGCAAGTCCACCAATTGTATTTGACGCCACCAGTTGAGGTTTTGGTCCAGATATGTTTGTTTTCATGGGAATTTGAGGGTACTTTTATATGCTTGTGTCATTATATCACGTATAAATCTGGTTCTGATTAACAGTAGCAGCAGTAATACCATTAAATGCACGTTTAGCTTTACAATATTGAATGCTGCCACCAAATATGTGAGATATCCCTCCATGTTGTAATATCCACCTCCTAGGTAGACTGCTGAACACTATGCATCTGTCTGCACGTGTCTTTTGATGTAAAGCTTTTCCTATTACCACTCTGATGTTTGCTCTGCCATCTCGTCAGTGATCCAGCCCAGACCCCTCCTGTGGGAACTAAGTGGCACTTGGTTTGCAGAGATGCCAAGGATGAGTTAGATATAATGAGCAGACCTGGCTTGCCCCCGATGGCCCAGCACGGTGCTCCTCCGGGGCTCATCTCACCGGGCCGAGCATGCTCCGAGACAGAGCGAGCGGACCTGATCCTCCCTGCTGGGCGGATAATGAGGAATTCGGGGATCAGCTCAGGCTCTCCGAGTCACCTACATTCACGCAGAATGGAGTGTGAGGAACTTCATTGCAGGAGAGGCATCACACACCTCTGGAATAATCCCTCATTTGTTCCCCTGCCATTGTCAGTGTAAGACTACCGTGTTTTCACACACATGGTAGTGAAAAAAGTCCAATTATTTGATGTCCTTCCTCAAAAGGAGTAACTGCCAAAAGTGTAAATAGTATTGATGCAGGTATGATGAGGGAGGGAAGAAGTTGTTTTGAATTAGGATTTTAGGGTTGGGTTGTGACAAACTGGTTATATATTCATCGTGGGTCGCTATGGAGATGTCTTTCAACCTGACACAGTGGCGGGGATAGAACATGCAAATGGGTCAACAAGCACGAATCGACCCTGGTTTCGTGACTCTTCTGCCGAACAGGGTGAAACACTCCTTCTCTATTCAACAGGTGTTTCTATTATGGATAGTATGGATGTTTTTGTTGATGTAATTGATTTTAATATGTTGTTAATGAGAAGAGAGCGAGCGAGAGAGAGAGAGAGAGACGAAGAGAGAGAGAGACAATACAGTATACTGTGAGCGTTGTAACCACTTGGCTCCCAAGGTGCTACCAGAAATTAAATTTTGTTTGGTCAGATTTTTATGTAATTCTGCCAATCAGCAGTGATGTGTATGGGAACTACTGTCGCAGACCTCGAGAGATGACCTGTGACAGAGGTCTCATATGAATGGTCCACAGCATTTGAAAACAGGTTCGCTAGAGAGCATCAAAAGCAAAGTGTGCATGCGGCTGAAAGCTACACCCGTTTAGTAGTGTAGTGTAGTTTAGTGTACTGTAGTAATGTAGTGTAGTAGTGTAGTAATGTAGTGTACTGTAGTAATGTAGTGTAGTAATTGTATGTAGTGTAGTAATGTAGTAATGTAGTGTAGTAGTGTAGTAATGTAGTGTAGCAAGTGTATATTGTGTAGTGTAGTAGTGTAGTGTAGTAATGTAGTGTAGTGTAGTGTAATGTACTAGTGTAGTGGTGTAGTGTAGTAGTGTAGTGTAATGTACGAGTGTAGTGATGTAGTGTAGTAATGTAGTGTAGTGTAGTAATGTAGTGTAGTGTAGTGTAATGTACTAGTGTAGTGGTGTAGTGTAGTAATGTAGTGTAATGTACTAGTGTAGTAATGTAGTGTAGTAATGTAGTGTAGTAATGTAGTGTAGTAGTGTAGTAGCGTAGTGTAGTGTAGTAGCGTAGTAATGTAGTGTACTAGTGTAGTAGTAGTAGTGTAGTGTAGTAATGTAGTGTAGTAATGTAGTGTAGTAGTAGTAGTAGTAGTGTAGTAATGTAATGTAGTGTACTAGTGTAGTAGTAGTAGTGTAGTGTAGTAATGTAGTGTAGTAATGTAGTGTAGTAGTAGTAGTAGTAGTGTAGTAATGTAATGTAGTGTACTAGTGTAGTAGTAGTAGTGTAGTAATGTAGTGTAGTAGTAGTGTAGTAATGTAATGTAGTGTACTAGTGTAGTAGTAGTAGTGTAGTAATGTAATGTAGTGTAGTAATGTAGTGTAGTAGTAGTAGTGTAGTAATGTAGTGTAGTAGTAGTAGTAGTGTAGTAATGTAATGTAGTGTACTAGTGTAGTAGTAGTAGTGTAGTAATGTTGTAATGTAGTGTAGTAATGTTGTAATGTAGTGTAGTGTAGTACAGCGACTGTGGCTCAGTGGTTAGCATGCCTGACTTTCAATCGATCGGTGGTTCGACGGTGTATAGAGAAAATGTAAGTTGCTTTGGATAAAAGCGTCAGCTAAATGAAATGTAGTGTAGTAGTCTAGTAATGTAGTAATGTAATGTAGTAATGTGTTTGTAATCCTGCTTCCCACCTCGTTCCCAGGCCTTGAGGAGATGTACATCTGGTTTCTCAACAAAAACATTTGTGGTTGGTTCTAGGACGGTGGTGAAAAAAGTTAGTCTGGAGTCTTGTATATCAGCGGCTATATGAAAACGAAACGACAAAGACACGATCGTTATCGGCCATGTATTGGCCAACATGGCTCATTGGTGGTCGTATATAGTCATCGGTGTAAAAATTGTGATCAGGGTATCTCCACAGCTGACCTGTGTAATTCAAATAATGTATGTTTGTTAGTGCCCTTTTCTCTTGAAGCAAACCATTTTATCTCAGTCCTTCCACACCTGTTGTTTTGCACTGCAAATGCAAATGGCCTAAAATACCCAGTGGACGATACTCAGGATGTTTGGACAACAACTGACGGGAACATCCGGGAAATGTATGATTTGAGTTCTAGCTGATTTCACCGTGCTTGTTCTGTTTGATTGCTACATATCTTTAGCTTATGACCACTGTACATTTCTGTGGCTCTGAGAACTTGCAATTAATGAGACGCACAATGGATCTACATTTAGAAGCTCTCCTGTTGCTCAGAAGCAGGATTGATTTTGAAGTGCATACTATTTGATGGCAGTCAGTACAGGGGAACAGGGGAGCAGATTTCATCTCATGTCTGTGTTGTGGTGACCAACATAACATGTTGTGGCTTGTGATAGATCCTTCCCACAGCCTTGGCTGCTCACTGTGAACATTGGTGGAGGGGTAAGGGGTTCAAGGTGTAGGCAGTGCTGATTCTGACCAGACTGTGAGAATGGCAAAGGATTTGATTGTAGAAAAGATACTACCGTCTGAGGCAGAGATTCTGTATTTTGCTTTGCATAGTGTACCTGTATATATCATATGGGCAAAACTTGCACTGCAACATTATCTTAACTGGTAAGTTTAAAGGTGAACAGTTGACACAGATCATCCTTAAAATGTTGCTGAATGCAAATGTTTTGCCTAAATTAACATGGTTGAATACGTTTTTTTATATAATGGAAATGTAGTCCCAGTGTGTTATTATAATTATATTTTAGACAAAATGATCAGTGAGTTTGTGTTTTTCTGTGGAAGTGTTTGCACTGAATGGTTGGAGAGCAGGCCGTGACTCTCTGCCTGCTTGAATCATGGGGTGTGTCCCTGCTCTGAGGTTTGTGTGAGGCCCTCTGAGTCTGGCTTCTGGTTTCAGGTTGCACATTCCCAATTGGCTGCTTTTGTTTGACTAAAACACAGTGAGACTCCGGGCTTCTTAAAGATGCAGTGTCACTTTCGTTCCCTCTTCAAGAAATCATCTGTTTCGTGCTGATTACATCATATTCCATTGATGAAACACTTTTATTCTGATGAGATCATCTCATACTGATGGGACCATTTTGTGTAATCAACATATGAATGGAATCTGAATGCCAGTGTTATTCTCTCATCCAGAGCACAGGGACTACACTCCACCGCTAACAGAGACAGTCATCTCTTTCTCTGCTATTTGTGGAACAGAGAAAGGTCTCAACACTGAACAGCGTCCCTGGGAACAAAGGAAGACCGTAACCATAGCCATAAAATGTTCATACTCAATGCTGTGTTATGGCCTGACCCCAATATAATATATTACCAATCATACTATTATCCTTGTAATGTAGTAGTAAGTGAATGTTTATTACATTGTGACTATCGGGGGTATTACCATTACCTATTTGGGGCCTTGCCTCTCTCCAAACTTGAATTAAATTACAACTTTTAGTCCAGATTCCCTCAGCTTGTGCTCATGATTACAAAAGAACGCGAGACAGAGGAGTCCATCATAATCACAAAGTTTGACTTTTCATTTACCCATATTGGTCACAGCCAACATGTCTTCCTTTGTGCTCAGATGCTGAATTGATCCTGAGAGATTGAAAATATTGATTTGACTCAGTGTCTTACTTGTGGAGAAGGGGGGCAGTGCACCTTCCTGGCTGTTAGAGCCATGTTCACACATTGGGACTCGCCACACAGCCAGTTCCTCGGGAGACTCATAATTACAGCCGTCCTTTCAGATTAGTCCAGCAGCCTGTCCAACTGTGGCTTCACTCCCTGGTCGTTTATTTCATCCCTTTCCCTCTCCTGAGAGGCACACCTCAACACAATGGCCAGACCAGCCTCTACAATAATGTATGTGATGATAAACACAGCAGCTCCTAATTGATAGAGTGATTCAGACAAGGGCTGCCTAAATTGGTCCCCTGTGAGTATATTGCAAAGAGTTGAAACTAGTGGGTTTCAGCTCTGGCCTCAGTTAAGAGGCGTAGAGCTGGGAGAGAGGAAATAGAAAGGGCTGGACCTGCTGAGTGATAAAGAGGCTGTCGTTTCCTCCTCAGCCCCGTATGAATACAGGCTGAGTTCAGCAGAGGTTGGCTGCTGTAATCCTCTCAGTGTCTCCAGGAAGGCTCAGGTTAGTGACCTGCTGCTTTGTGATGTCTTGTACGATTTTGAGAGAACACCTCACCTTTAATCCCCCACTGTTCAACTAACACATTAGCTCAACCGCTCCTGACCCAGCCCCTGCAATAAAGCCTTTTATCCAGCTCAATAAGGTCATTTGAAGTTAAGTATTGATTTCTTTTGGTGTCCAGAGAAAAAATTGATTTTTAAAGAGCTGTTAATTACAGTTGCACACTGCATTATGTAGAGAACTTAAATGTGTCGTTGCTGAACCTTGAGTGATACTTATGCACTTTAAGTCTTATGCCGTGTTCACACCGGACGCGGCGCGAATTATCGCGCCGCGTCCGGTGTGAACACGGCATTAGACTGTAACGTCCCTCATATTAATGAATGAAACAAACATTAATATTTCCATAATTCTTTTCATTTTAGGTTTGACTGGTACAAAATGACTTTGTGAATGAATTTGCAGATTTGTGCTCGGTAGTACTGTTTTATATTTGAATACTGATATAAGCTGATGACATCAGCTTTTGTTCAGCAGAAAGATGTTTTACGAGACCAAAAGACCCTCCTGTGCAAATAAAAGCACATATGACAAAGAATGGTCATAAATTAGCGACAGGTTTTAAATTCACAGTGTATGGAAAATGTATTGTCAAAGGTAAAAAAAATAGATACACACAAAACAGAAAACCCCACTCGCCATCTTGTCTCTATTGGTCTTCAGTTCTCAGGCTTGGAAATAAACTGCTCTTAATTGTAGGCTTTCTTGTTTTTATGTCCCTGCTTTTCTTGTCTAAAAGAGGACTGAATAGACTTGTTTCCTGTGGATATGGGTGGAACACACATGTACATGTGAGGCTAAAACTGAAAGAGCCTGTGAGAATTGTATGAGACATTAAAAACACTGCTACATGTAAATTAGAGAATGTTAAAATCATTTCCAATTAATCAAAAATGTGTGGAATAAAGTTAAAAGCCAATATATATACGTATATATATATATATATATATATATATATTACAACAATGAAAAGTTTCATAATGTGTAGAAACATGAGCTTAAAATGTTCCCTGTGTGTGTGTGTGTGTGTGTGGAGGAGGAGGAGGGATTTACAATGTGTCTCAGAGAATGGGCTTAGTGTTTGTGATCATCGTGGCGTCACACATGCAATGTCTGGCCTTGAAGTCTTTCTTATGGACCCACGCTTCCTGTGCGAGGGTTCAACAATACGAGACGTTAACGCTCCCGTAACAAGAGAGTTCACTGCTAAAGGTGCCTGAGTGCGCGGCTACTCTGACCTGCAGTATTACCAAACGGAGAGAAAGGTGAAAAATACTCATATTTTAGGAAACACCTGCAGGCTCTGGTCAGCTGCAGCCATTTTTATATTTAGTTGAAATTATTTAAGCCTACATAACTGACATGTTGTGTTCTCACCACAACAGTTATGTTTGATGCATTCCTGTGAAATTATTCCTCAGACAGGAACTAGTCGCCAGCATAGCCTTTGGCCTCTCATCCAGGGCTAATGTGATGCTAAACTGATAGCATAGAGTTTTCACTCCAAAAAAGGGCATTGTCAATTTTCTTTCAAGCCGCAGGTTCTCCTCTACTTGGCAAACAGTGGTTTCCCATTGCTATTGCCAGTAAAAGGCTTCCTGCCCCTGCCTGCTATTCCTAAAACCTGGGAGTATGCCTTCATATTGTTGGTTTAGTCTATTGTGATGCTAATGTCTGCCTGAGACCCTTGAGTCATCTATCACGGATGACAGGAAAGCTGGGGCCATTGTGTTGGCCACACACACACACACACACACACACACACACACACACACACACACACACACACACACACACACACACACACACACACACACACACATAACTTTAAATAAATAAAAAGATTGGTACCACCTAACTAAATCAAATGTTTATTAACAATTAAGAACTTAACTTAAAGAAAGATTTCTTAGGTTATTATTAACTGTTTGAAGTGATTTGATAGGGCTGCAACGAACTATTGATTCATTTGTGCTTTAGAATGTTGTTATTTTCATAATTGTTTGTCCTGCGAATTCCAATCATTTACTTGTATTAATCACTTGGTCTACAAAAGTACATATAATCATAATAATTGATGTCATCAACTGTATTGTAACTAGTTGTGGAGAGAGAGAGAGAGAGAGAGAGAGAGAGAGAGAGAGAGAGAGAGACTCGGCCAGGCCCAGCGCTGTCTCATGGCAGAGTGCTGGGCCAGATGTGACTGTGGTTGTGCCTGCATTAGAAAGAAGTGCTGTTACAGGAAATGGTTGCTTTTAAAAAGAGGAAAAAAAAAAAAACTGGAGCAGTAAAGTATTGTTCTTGCCGCTCAAAGGACGAAACCAAGCCAGTTAAATTGTTCAATATGCCATTACTTAAATTAGCCCCAGGGTTTATGTTGTACAGGTGTATAAAGGCATTGCTGTGAATTCAATGACATGCCTTTGTGTTTCATTCAATGCTGCTTTACTAATTTGAACATAATAAAACAAGCCATGTAAAATTCATCTGTGGTATGGATTTACCTGGTGATTCACTTTTGTTTTAGTCTATATTGATTCTGTAAAACCTGTTTTAAATCCAGATACAAAAGTGGATTTTTTACATTTTTATTCTGTATTTGATTTCTGTAAAATTAACTTTATAATCTTTATTTTAGCAAATTTAAGATGCCTAAAAGCCAAGAGACATTTCAGAAATGTCACTCAAAATAAATTACAAGAATATGAATCACAAACCCTTTCAACGTGAAGCAAAGCTTTTTCAAACAAATTCCTGCAAATATCCTGAGATGAAATTATTAATTGATCAGTCAGAAAATTATTCTGCAACTGTTTTCATAATCTTTTTAGTAATTTTTCAAGCACAAATATTCACTGGATCCAGCTCTAAATGATTGTAAACTGAACATCTTTGGGCTTTTGGTCAAATAAAACAAAAATCAAATTTTTCACAATTTTCTGTTAGTATATCAAATCAAATTATTAGCTGAGTTATCGGGGAAATATGACAATAACAATTGTTGAAACTCTAATACTTTGTATTAGTATGTTTTATAGGGGCGACTGTGGTTCAGTGGTTAGCATGCCCGTCTTTCAATCAAAGGATCGGTGATTCAACCCCTGGCTCCGCTAGTCCTAGTCGTTGCGTCCTTGAGCAAGACACTTAACCCTGAATTGCTCCCCGTTGCTGTGTCTACGGTGTATAGAGGAAAAATTAGGAGTTTGATAACCGAGCGTTTATCAGTTCACCGTAAAGGTCACGTTTTGGTGTCAGTCCCTCGGAACTGAAGAACAAAGGCTTCATCCAGGTTGTAATTGAAAGTGGGAATGTCGGTATATACAAGTTTATATGCTGGGATAAACCTCAATAAACCTGAATGCAATGTATACCCAAAGTATGTTATGTTGAGAGTCAATGGTGTGACTCTCACTACTATTATTGTACATTTCTGTTCACTGTGAGGGTCCTCGCATCCACAGGGTGACGGCGGGAGAACATTAAATAATGTAACAAGAAGCTCTGTACTGGATCTAATAGCTATTACAAATGACTAAAGCTTGAAAATAGTTGTTCCAGAATTTGAGGGTATAAATGGATTTTTACAAACACCTACACTGAATCACAACAGACTGAAGGACAGCTTTTCCCCACCATAGCTGAATCACTATTACTCACTCCCCAGTTCCCAACGGCTGCTAAAGCCGAGTTCACACTACGCAACATTCAAAGTCGTCAGATCTCTACTGTTCACGCTACACCACGTGCTGTCTTGTAAAAGTAGTTTTCACACCACATGACTGACTGGCTTCAAGGGGTCGCACACTACAAGATCTTCTACAAGAAGTGACCCGGGCGTAGCGTAGTCGTGCTTGCGGATGTTGCCTTCGGCTCACATGTTCACACGTCTTTAATATTTACCCTACGTCAGTCACTGTGCTATGTGTGATGCTTATTCATGCAAACATCCAACACCCAAGGTGCAACAACTACAATGGCAAATGCAACACATAGCACACACAAGTATGCTAACGGCAGGGTGACCCCTCCGTCACGTTTCCTCTCAACCCTTGCTGGAGGTTTGAGGTTTTTCCCTCAAATTGTCTGTAGGTCTTCGACAGACTCCCTGATAGATCCAGCATGCTAAATATCTAGAAAGAGTCTGCAATGCACCGGCGAGCCTCTCTGCTTGCATTTTTTAACAATTCACACATAGCGCTAAACACAGGCCCCTATTCTTCGTACCTGGCTCAACAAAGTCGAGCAAATGTCCTATTATCCAGCTTAAATTAGCGAGATGATTGACGTCAGGCTATATAGAATAGTAGAAAACGTCTTGCTACATGTGTTGTCGTGGTTGTAGATTTAAATTAATAAAAAGTTGATTTAGACACTCAAGGTCTTGAGGGAGAGTATAGGACGTTATTCCTCGGTGTGGTATCTCTGAGGTTGGTCCACAGTGGGACTGTGACAATACACTCCATTGTTATTCACAACAGAGGGAGCCTGTCCCAGGTTCCATGGAGGAAGGATGCTGAGGGCCAAATTGGATTTCTGGCTGAATGAGGATTCAGCTACTTGGGGTCGGTCGAGAGTAAGTCGAGCCACCGTCTCTTTGTGGGGCTGTTGCTGGAGTGCCTTTCATATGTCACAGATCCTCCAGAGTTATTGAGATTCAGAGAAGAGTCCAGGCTGGCCAAGTGGAGGGTTCCTCCAGCTGCTTAGCAGCACAAATCTGCTCAGGGGTCACACTATACATATTTAATCCCTTTCCTGCTGAGTGACAGGAACACCACATAACGAGTTAGTTTTCCCAGCCCTCTCCAGTCAAAACGAATGCAAGAAAAAGCCATCAGGGCAAATGGTAGACAGGACTGGTCATAAGATAAATCTTCAAAATCAAAGTTTAGATCAGCTCTGCCCTGTTTGAAGATGTCTACAAGGGGGCTCTGGCCGAAAAAACACAGTAGAAGCCTCTGCAGGCTGTGTTACACTTTTGTAAAATAAAATGTAAAATAAATACATAGATACAAATGCACTGAATTGTTATTTCTCAAAATAATGGTATACCAGATCGGCCTATTGTTCCCGTAACCCAATCCAGCTACTTGAGTCAGTATCTCCCCAGTGAGATTAAAGAAAACCGGGTCTGTAGCACAGCTGAGACCTACTGTCTCGTGTTAAGTTACAGCTCATGAAAACCCACCATTTCCTGATTGTGCTGCTTCAAAATAAAAGCCATTAAATACAAATTCAACAAAATAACAGTGGACTTTTAAATGTGTTAATCACTGAATTGACAGGGGTTTGATGGCGGCTTTTCTTCAATTAAACAAATCCACTTATACTTCAGGAAAGAATAATAAGCTGCAAAAATAACAAGGAATTAATAAGATATGAAATGTATTTATCCCACGTTTTACAGCTGTTCATCTTAAGTGTCAAGTGTGAACACAGTTCCGATCTGCCGCCTCGTACTCTGCAACGTTACAGAAAATAACTTTTTATATCAGATTAGTGTACAATGCTCTCTATCAAGCTCAGTATTCACTTGATTGGATCCCCTCTGGGCAAATAGCTGAAATCTTCTGCTATGAAACAGCCACCGTTCATACTGAAAGATGTTGTAATTAATTTTCAAACGTCTGCAGTGTTGGTGACACTTATCAACAGCATTTTCATGAAGAGATGTTCACAGCTACATATACTGTATGTGTTACTGGTGCTGCAGAATCGAGGAAAGATCGTCACTGTCAGTGGATTTGATAGAAAGTGCACACACTTCCTTAATGCATGTGAACTAATTTTACATGGAATTAACATAAGATAACAAAAAAAATGAAATCTGAAATGTCTTTTCATCCTATAACTTTAAACCAATTTTGTTAATTTTGCTCCTGATTAGGTTTTATTTTCTGAAAAAAACGTAGTTTGATAAAATCAGTATATCAACGTTTCATGTGCCATAAAGAAAAACTGCCCTGTGTTATTTGTGGAGGACAATTTTGTTATTAGTTTTTGGGAAAATGTTACACATTATGAATGTCAGGTGGAAAAAGCAGAGTTGTGTCTAAAGCATTTTCAGTTGTGAATGTGGACACAACAGTCACATTTTTTTGAGCAATTGTTGTTTTGCAGCGCAAAGGCAGGCAAGAAAAAAATAAATGCAGGCCAGTCAGGACCCACTGAGCATTTTTTCCAGCCTGGTAAAAAGAATGAATTATTCAACAGTAAGCAAGCTTTCAGCTGGCCATTTGTGATTTGCTTTGATCTAGGAATCAGGAGTTTGCATGAATGCCTGTATTGTCATTTTATGCTTCCTCAGTGTGTGAATGAGTAAAAATAGTGCAGGCTCCCGCGTCATCTGGTAAAGTTTACACTGCGTGTGCTGTCGACAGGCAGGCTGGCATTGTAAATCCCCAGATGTTATTTATTTTTCCTGTGAGATCACATGGCTGGGTTCAGCTGGCCTCGCCTAAATGTTCAGCGTGCAAACAGCTACGGGGTCAACCTGATACATACTGCACCTCGACGTCAAAGCCCCCCCCCTGCCCCTCTTCGCTCAGTGGAACGATACAATCTGTAGGTGTGGCACGCCGCCAGGTGCAGCAGGTATCAAAGATCTCCTGTTATTGACAAGTTTATACCCTGTAGTTTTATTTCATCTCACAGATGAAAGTTACAATTTACCTTGTACTGGTCAAGAGTATAAGATATTACACTAGCATGAAATAAAAAAAATGTTTTATTAAACTCAGCACCTTTTTGAAAGGATCAGCTTTAACCTTAAAAAGAAGTTAGAATGAAGGAAACATTTTAGATCTGAAACAATTAGTTGATAAATTGATAGATAAAACTTTTTTTTTTTTTCTGGTTTTCTTCCATGAAAGAAAACTGAAGATCTTTGGGTTTTGGAGTGTCAAGTTTAAAGCTATCGTGGACTCAGAGATGTTGACATTTTTCAATATTTGCTGACATTTTATAGACCAAAGTAGATTAATCCTTACTTACAGCTTTAATATATGGAAGGGTTGTAATTGAAGTTGCTTTACCCTGACCGACTTGTCTTTCATTTAGTGCTCATGAGCAGTGCACAAGAGCCCTAAACATCACAAGAGGATGCTTCACACTGGCTACCCTATATTGCCATTATACAATCAACAAGCATATATTAGTGCTTTCTTGTCTTATCTTGTATATTTATGCAACATGTCTCCTATATTCTGCTCTTTTCTATCTTTGGGATGTACTCTTGGAATCTGTCACACTGTGATCCGTGATGTGCTGCCATTCATTGAAAAATGCCTTTTCTTCTGATTAACTAAGACACGGCTTATTAGCACATGTGCGGTACGTTGCGGTCCCATTGTGTCATAACAAGAATAAGGCCTTTAATTGATAATGATGTGAATGTAGAAAAATGTTTCATTATATTGAGGGTTTGGTGCATTTTATAGAGGAGAAAAGCAGATCCATGGCATTGATAGGCTACAGCTGGACACATAATTAGAGTGCCTCCTTACCTATAATTTGTGTAATAGTTTTTGTTGGCGGCATGTTATTACCATATGAAAGGGCTAAGCAGGGGTCATGTGCATTGCTACAGCAATTAGAGCAGAGCTGAGGGCAGAAGAATGTTTGGAGCCGTTGTTAATTGGAAATCTCTACAAAGCTATGCTTTAATTATAATTTAGTCAGAGCTGCAGTGTTTTAAACCCAATATATTCAGTTGCCATTATTTTCTGTAATAGTATGAACAGCTAGGTCTGTTTCCTTTCAAAGCGCCGGGCTTTGAAGAGAATGAGACTGAATTAGATTAATTTGAAAGGCTGTGCTGCTGCGAGTTTTTTTCATTTTTTTTTTTCATGCTTATGGCTCTTTGTGTTCTCACTGGGAAACGGGATCTGGTTTGTTTAGGAGATACACATATCTTCTGATTTGCATGCACCTGAAATTATGGTTATAGTTTGCTTAATAGCTTTGTGTTAGATTTTTTGACTACTTCCAAGAAAAGTTGTAGCTTTGTGAATAAATATATGACTCATATTGTGACTAAAGCCACTCATAGTCAGCCAGCTTTTAATATCCATTCATTACAATGTATATGTTCGGACTAGGTTCAAAGGTATTTATTCACTTGGTTGAAAACTGTAACACATAGTTGTGTTGAGTGTTAAAAAACTAAACCGTGAGCCATACAGACTACATGAGTCTGTTCATGGCATTCTTGTGGTTTTTCGGTTTTTCTTTCTTGCTAAAGTATGTCCCCTCCTCACTTGATATTTAATATTTAGCTTATCTCTAAATGTTCCATTTTTGTTGTTGTAAATGTTTTGTAGTTTTCTTAAACAAACTGTTTTTTTTATTTTTCTCTACACGCAGGTCGAAATGAGCTGATAGCCAGATACATCAAGCTTCGGACCGGGAAGACGAGGACTCGGAAGCAGGTAAGACAAGAGAAGCGACGTCTCTCTTGCATGAGTGTCAGACGGCTGTCAAATCTGAATGCAGGCCGACTGTTGCCTTCGTTTCCAGACAGAGAATAACACAATGCTTTGCTCTCGGGTAGACTTCTGAGGCTGACAAGTCCCCTGTCACTGCTGTGTTGCATGAACAGATGCACAGGTTGTCACATATTAGTACACATACTGTGTAAGAATTAGCAGTAGTTCTGAAAGCAAATTTCTCCTTAAAATGCAGCTTTTCATTTTCCATAGTATAGCAGCTGCAAACCATAAAGATAAGAGCCTTAAAAGAGAGCCACTGTAGCTTAGCAGTGCAAGTATTCGGCTTCATGACTAAATCATCGAGGTCGTGCACTTGGTTGGAGTAGAAGCCTGTATTAATAGGAAGGTGGAAGCCTTAATAGATCGGTACAATCTCTGATCAAAGAGAGTATTCGCTGAGAGTGCATCCTGTCTTCTGCAACACACTGTGTGCATTGCAGACTCACAACTCTTACCCCAGCGTTCAGCTCCGATTTCTGAATCAAGTTTTGATGAATTTAGCAGTCTGTGCTGTAATATGGCGTACATGTAATGTAAATGATACAGAATTCATGGCTCTTAATCTGTCCCATATATGTATTTCTAATAGGAATAATAGTACTAAAACAAATCAAAGTATACAATTGATTTGTGTATTCAAAATAGCTGATAATGAGCCGCTGTGATGGTGCTTCAGTAACAGTATGAAACCAACGGACTGATGTTCCCTCTAAACAGGAAATCCCCTGTATGACCACTGACTCGAATGGTAATGATAAACAAGCAAGTGACTGCAGTGACATTCAATCACTGTGTGTGAATTGATCAGTCTGGAGCAGAACGGCTGTGTGGTTTCTCTCTGTGACTCTTCTCCTCGAGAAAGAGAGAGAGATGTTTACATCTACTCAAAGAACCACTGTTAGTTTAAATGCATGTTGTATTTGTGTGTATTTGCTGTGTTGTTTATGTTAAGGCTTCAACTAACAAGTATTTTTATTAGAGATGAAATGGCAAGTCAATCGAGATTACATTTATCAGCAAAAGATTTGATATTGAATAATTGTTTGTCCAACATGACGTCTTTAAATGTTTTGTTCTGTCCGACCAAATGTCCCAAACCCCAAGATGTTGAATTTATAATAACTAGTGCCGTGCTCGTTCAAAACACGTACAAACCGCTTCAGAGCGCGCTGAATTCTTGTCCTGTGGTGTTGCTGCTCGCAGCTTTCTCGAGAACTGCTCAATCAAACAACTTCACACTAGAAACTGTAGTCTCTTGAGTCCTCAGCGATACACCTGCCAGGACATAGTTTTGTCACATACACACAGGCCACGGCTCCTCACGGTTAGAAACACGAGTAAAACAGACTCGGGTTCAGGAAAAAACACCACGGGCAGACTAAAAGGACCCCAAACAGCTAAATGTGAATTATGTTTATATGAAAAATATTGAATTATGTTACTATTGTAACTGATTGTACCCCAAAATAACTTAAAACGTATGCAACTCTGTATACTACTTACTGTGTACTTCTACTTCAGAGGAAACATTATACTAATACATTTAGCTGACATCGATACTGGTTACGTCGCAGATTCAGATTTGACTAAACAAATACAACAATTAAAATATGTTGCATTATTATTCATTAAACTATCCAGCATCATAGAATTGAAATTTCCACCTTGAACAGACATTTAGTAATTTTAAGTAAATTGTGCTGATAATGCCTCTTCACGGTAAACATTTGAAAGCAGGACTGTTACTGTGCAGTATTACCAGTTCTACGTATACTTAATAGTTTTACTTCAGAAAGAATGTTCCGAGGGCTGTAAATACACGCTGATAATATGCTACTTTATTACGTTTTAATATGTTTTAATGCGCAAAATTATATGTGGTCAGTTTATTCAAATAAGTCCTATTTAGAAATTTGCTGCAATCGTTTTCGGCGACGTGAGATCCAGGGTTCCTTGAAACCGGGCCGGCCATTGCTTTACATTCTTCAGTGAACCCAGGATGTGAACAGTCTGCTGTTGAAATCATACTTAATCCGTTATTTAAATGGCTTAGTGGAGTTATTTTGCCAACATATTTCGCAACATTATTTGTGTTATAAGTAAGAATAGCAAAAATGTACACAATTTGAGTTGAAATCCTGTTCCTGTGTAGACTAGCCGCTCGTGCTCATTGACTCCAGGGAAGTGAAGTTGGGTTATAACGTTATCCAGCATCCATGTAGCGTTGGACGACGTGCTCGACTGCAGAGCCCTCAAGCTCCGCGCCTTGCAGCTACACAGAGCGCTGTTCGCTCGTTTATTAAGTTTAATAATATTGAGCGTGTCAAGTATCCAAATTGCACCATATTCGACAAAGCACTCCCTTGAGTCCTACAGCAATACACCTGCCAAGTGTGAAGCAGATCAGATGAGTGATTCTCGAGATACTGTATGCAAAGAACACACAGTCAGGCAGAGAGACGGACCGATGGACAGAAAAAAGGACATACAGATTCCTGGTTTCATAATTAGACATGAAACACAGAAAATCCTCACATGGTAAAAAGCTAGAACCAGACTATGTTCCACATTTTTGCTTGAGAAATATTAAATGATTAAAATAGTTGTAGAATTTGTTTTAATCGATCAATCGATTGAGTACTAGTTTCAATAGTTTATGTATCAGCCTTAATAGCAAGAAAATGTTATATTTTGAATAAAATAAATATTTACCTGCAGAGGAAGCACTTTTTAAATCACTTCGCTCCCACTAGAAAATTCACCTTGGGTGTGATTTGCGTGGATAGTGTCAGAGGAAACGCCCCTCAAAGCTGTCATCAACACACATTACTCCTCATTCTAATTGTAGCACTGCTGAATGTTTCATGTGAGAATATTAAATAATTTAGCACTGTGTGAACGTTGGAGGGTAAACTTGGCCGGTGAAATGCCTCGCCAAGCTCCCGTAAGAATACTAGACTAGCCAATTCTCATTCAACACACAGCAGATCGCATCTGGGTGCTCTTAATGTGTGCTAAAGGGACCTGCATCCTCCTTAATCAGCTCACTTATGTGACGACAACACACAGCATAACACTTTATTGGCTGTTAGCTTGGTGTGTGGTTTGGAGATGCTTCTGTTACGCACCATTTCTTCCTCAAGTGTCTGTTAAACAAAGAAATGTATAATCCACGTTGTACTTTTTTTGTTTATTCTTGTTTTTTTATTTTACATTTTCTCTTTTTTGCTTGTTTTTTTTAATGGAGGTGTCTAGTCACATACAGGTCTTAGCAAGAAAGAAAGTTCGAGAAATCCACGCAGCCATTAAGGTACGTCTGGTTTGCCCAGTTGCAGGGGGCTTTTCATTGCCATGGTTACAGGCTCTTCCTTTGTTTTCCTCCCCCCCCCGACCCCGCAGGTGTCGAGTCACATTCAGGTTCTTGCCAGAAGGAAATCTCGTGAGTTTCATTCCAAGCTAAAGGTATGCGCTTTTCTGCTTTTGGGCTTGTTCGTTGCTGTGAGACTTAACTTCCTGTTTCCCGTGGTGACAGAGTGAATGCCTGGTGCTCTGATTCCTGCTCACGCAAATGTTCTGCTCACTCTACTCGGTTCACATTTTTTCTAACCCCCTCCAACTTCTCAGTCCAGTTTTCTTACCCTCATTATAACATGCTGTCACTGTATTTTCTGCTTGTTTTCATCTACATTTATTCACTTTTCTTTACGGGCCTTTGCTCATCTTACCCATGAATTATTATAAGAATCGAAAATACATTTTAGTAAGAAAATGATGAAATGGATTATTATCAATCACTGCTGGTGGTCTTTGAGCTAAATGCTAACCTCATCATGCTAGCATGCTCATGATGGCAGGTACCCTGTTCACTATTTAATTATTTATCTGATGGGGGTGCTAAATGAAAAGTCAGAGGATCATCAACAGTAATATTAATTCATCCTCAAGGGGACATGAATGTTTGTACTACATTTCATGACAATCCCTCCAACAGTTGTTGAGACTTGTTCCTCTAAACCCCAGATGCAAACCACATGGTGGCATTCGAAGAAAAGTCTCACTTTGAGGATTCATCCTCTGGAGATCATGAATATTTCTCCCAAATTTCACGTCAATCCATTTAAAATGTTCACTCTGGACCAAAACTGACAGATTATGATTCCTACAAATTCCTAAAAATAATTTAAATAAATAAATAATCATATATGTATATATATATATATATATATATATATATATATATATATATATATATATATATATGATTATTTATTTATTTAAATTATTTTTAAATATATATATATAATATATATATACGTATATATATATATATACAGTATATATATATATATATATATATATATATCAAATATATATTATATATATATATATATATATATATATATAAAATATATGTTATATATAAAAACAGTTTGTACTCTATGCATATTTGTAATAATTTAGTAAATCACAATCAAAGTGTGTGAATGTCGGGAAGCATGCTGGCATTGGCTGTTGGTGAGAGGCCGAGAGCTGAAGGTCCAAGGAAGTCGGTTTGATGGCTGACTCTTGCTGAGATGCTCTCTGCTGTCTTGTTCCTCCTCCTTCCTCCTCCCAGTGCCATGGCTGCCAGCCGCTTTCCTTTCTCCCAGTTCAGATGTCGTCATTTCAGAGCGTTCTCGTCGATTGTTTAACAATAATGAATTCTGTTAATATTCCTGTAGAAAGATTTTCCCAATGGCAGATTCAAATGGAACAAATACATTGTGAAATAATCTTGAATAATATTAACCTGTAATTTTGGGGGGCCGACTTCATGTGTTGACTTTCACACTTTTCTCCAACACAAATTAATGACCCCTCGTGCGTGTGTGCGCGTGTGTCCGTGTGTGTGTGTGTGTGTGTGTGTGTGTGTGTGTGTGTGTGTGTGTGTGTGCGTGTGCGTGTGCGTGCGTGTGTCCGTGTGTGTGTGTGTGTGTCCGTGTGCGTGTGTGTCGAGAGCCAGAAAGAGTCAGACAGGCAGCTTTGCCTGGTCTTTCAAGGGCACAGGCGGCTGTCTGAAGAAAAACAGACAGCTTTTGTATGAATCCCAGTCTTTTCTCATTTAAAGCAAATTAGTGTTGGGGCAAAGAGAAATACAAGTGTGCCCTTCATTTCAGGGGGCATCAATAAAAACCTGCTGTTTCTGGTCTCGTCTATGGCATTTTTGTGAAGTTACTGTCATTACGTCATTGTTCGGTTGTTTTGTCTCGAGTGATGACGACTAATCAGATTGTGAAAATTATAGAGAGCAGGACAATCACGACAGAGATCAAGGATCATTTTGTTTAATAAAGTGTTCATTGCACATTTGCATTGGGTTGTGCTGTGTTAAGGCTTGACATTCACAAATGTAATTATTGTTTTACTAATGTTTGTAGGTCACAGACTTTGTCACGCAGACTTAAATAACAGTTGTATTGCTTTGTTTTTTTGCATTTAGGTTACAAGCATGGTAAGTATTCATTTTCTCTCTGTGACGCTGTCTTTGCTTTTATTATGGCCTGCTTTATCCTTCAACTGCTAGTTTTGCATTTGCTCTCCTGCCATAGCGACACAGTAGCTGCTGCCCAGTGTGTTTCCAGTTTGGTGGTTTCTCATTGTGTCATCATACTATTATCATACTGTAGCTTGACTCTGCTCCACCAGCATCTGTTGCCAGCATGCTTACCTTTAGCTTCTGCCACCAGTGATTCTGCATGGGTTTGCTAGTGTGCATGGGTTGTCCAGATGTGCACTCTGCTGCAGTACCTGCATTTAACATGTTCAGTATGACCTTACATGACTTTGTGAATGCTCATTAACAAAGGACTATGTCTAAAACAACATGCAATGTGCAGTGCACTTCTTCAGGCTTTCGGGCTCTTTGTTACTAATATGCATGGCCATTTAACATTTACAATTTGATATTTACTGATAATTTAAAGACCACTTGTCCAAAGATATAAGGAACTAACCAGTAAAGAGAAAGTTTATGAACCAAGTAGGGCTGTTTCCTGACAGTTTTACTTGAGACATTCTTGACAATGTTTAGATGTGTTTTGACTTGCAGACAAACACAGCCTTGATAGAAATGCTGCTGAATTAGTTTTTGAAAGTATTTTATTGCTAGATTAGTCAACAAGCAAACATTTGTCTAAGTGCATACCACAGCTATTGCACTATATATTGGAATTGAATTGTCCTTGTTCAGCACATTCCTGTAAAAACACTTAAATAGTGATGTACATGCATCTTCTTTGAACCTGCTTGCAGTTTACTGTTATGAGAGAGGTCGGTGATGCTTTTAGTGTGTTGTTTAGAGTCTGTTTGTTGCTACCTCTGCAACATGCCCCATCTTCCCCTTCTGTGCGAGTGCTAAGCCTTTTGTGACTGCTGTTAAAGGACCAAGCCGTGAAGGACAAAGCCCTCCAGAGCATGGCCTCCATGTCCTCGGCTCAGATTGTTTCTGCCACGGCTATACACAACAAGCTGGGCCTGCCAGGCATCCCGCGCCCAGTCTTCCCTGGAGCAGGGGTAAGAGCCTTGTCGGCACCCCACTATTGATCCATCCTGTCCAGCTTCACCCAGGGCGGCCATGGGGCCAACCACACCGACACACGCGCCAAATCACATTACACACCACAGCTTTGCATAACTGCTACTATCAGATAAGCACAATATCAAATGGAGTGTTAGTCAAGATAACTACATCCACTGAACATGGAGCTATGATCCATTTTTATCACAATTGTAAGTTCTCTGCTGTCTGTTTTCTATTAATATATGTAAATCTCCAGTTATGGCAGGGTATGATATCGGCTAGTCAGCCTGGATCCTCACAAGAGTAAGTTTCACACTTCATCAAAGAGAACTTGAATTCACAAAAAAAAACTGTTAAAGCAACAGATTTAATATAGTATGCTTATGGGTCTGTCATTCTCTATTTCAGTATTAAGCCTTTCACCCAGCAAGCCTATCCCATCCAGCCAGTCACAACAGCCATTTCAAGTAAGAATTTACCTGATTAGAAAACTATTAAGGAAAAATTACCGAAAACGGACATCACGTTGTATAATTGCTGAATCTGAAATATTTGAAATGCAAACTCACACTTTGGTTATTGGACAAAGTAAAATGTGCTAACTATTCAAACTTGCTCCATCTCCCCATGAGCATTCCCCTGCTCGGTAAAAAGCATTACAAAATATTCTTAGCTGTTGAATCTGTTCCTTTAGTTTTACTGTGAAAATTGGCAGATTGTCTCGCTGTAAAACGAATATGTTGATAGAGTGAGATTAAAATACTTTGGACCCCACAGTTATTAGCTAGGGTGCTCGCCAGCAGGTGAAAGCCAACCCCAGATTCACGCTCGTTTCATAACGAGCTTTTTCCGCATGGTGTTTCACCTCGCTATATATGGTTTTTTTAGCCATTTTCATAGCTTGCTCTTGGATGTGTGCTTACGATGTGGCACCTGGTATCTGAGTTTTTATCGAGGTTGATGCCCAGAAATGTCCCAAACATAGCAAAATAAGATAATACAGGCAGGGGACTGCGTCTCAGCAGATGCAGACACTGCCACACACCTCGATTAGATAAAGTGATTATTGAGAGAGATTCTTTTAGACGCTTCCCATAGTTTTTTATGCCTTTTACGTTTTGTTAGCAGTTAAGGTGTAATTGTAATTTGTATTTAATTTTATATGCACAAAATGTGTTTTAAAAAAACCTGTCATTCAACATATTTAACCTCATTTTGTGTTTTAGGATTGATTTTAATATATTAATCTTGTGTAAAAGTTGAAAAAGAAGCATTCATAGATACAGTGGATATTTCTTTTACTTTTTATCTTTATCTTTTAGTTGTGTTCATTATTTCTTGCATAGAACTTGCAACAAGCAACACATATTTCTACGTATTGGACTGAGGTCTTCCAGTTTTGTTATAATGTCTTAATAATAACTTAATCTACCTGTACTGTACAACCCACAGACGAGACAAATGTTGTGTTATTGTGGCGTTTCTGTAGGTTACGAGACCACAGCAGCTCCAGCTCCGACAGCACCAGCGTGGCAGGGCCGCTCCATCGGTACGTCTAAACTCCGACTGGTGGAGTTCTCCGCCTTCCTAGAGCAACAGAGAGACCCAGACACAGTGAGTGGAGCCCTAAAGTAAAGCATGAAATATCACTATCTCTTGGTGTTCATTCCCACCTCTTATCATCCAGTCCTTTCCTCCATGAATACACTGGAAACTTTTCCCAGGCAGAGTCAGCTGAGAGGAGGCCAAAACAAGCTGAGGGGGGAGAAGCCCGGCCTGTAGGGACACACAGCATGAAAACCTGCAGAAATAATAATAATATATTAATCTGTACCTTAAAAGGCATGTCAAAACTGTATTTACGCCACAGACTTCAGCTCAGCCAGACGATCCACAGACTTACAGAGTGTGAGTTGACAAATACAAGTCTCACATTTCTTGTTTGCTTTTGCAATTTTTTGATTTTTGTCCACATTTTCCTGAGCACTCTTCTGGTATTACTGCGGCATGACAACAGCCATTAGTCTTCCATTCAGCTTGATACTTGAAATTGTTGCATTTGCCCTGAAGGCTACATACTGGATAGGCTGCTCTGTGAGCTTTTAAAATGAAGTGCAATACCACAGGGTTTCACGCAGTCACGACCAGGGCGACGGACCTCTGAAGATCAAATGTTATTCTCTGATTTGCTTCTCTTTCTGCTTTTTGCTATGCATCGTGGGTTTGAGGTTAAACGGATAACAACATGTATCCACTTTGTTAAAAAGTTGATGGAATTTAATTCCATATTGTCAATTTAGGTTGATTGTAGTCGCCTTTGATGCAGAAATGTTGCTTTTCATGTGAGTGAAGACTGAATAATGCTCTGAGAAAATTCATTATTTTTTGTATGGGTTTGCCTAATTTAACACAGATATTTCTATCTTCAGATGTATTGAGATATGTGGTTTCATGGCTTTCTTGCTAATGAAAAAGGTCTCAATTTATAAGCTTATAGAATTTGGGTTTAAGTAGTCTGGAATTCCCGTCTAGGGTTATAATATAAATTAGGGGATCAGTTTGTTTTTCGCTTTAGTGGTTTCCTAATTTGTATATCATAAAACCATGCCGACAGCCAAAGCAATGTTGCATAGGGTTATCATCATGAGGTTGTATTGTTATCAATCTGATTCCAGACATCTCTTGTTTATTATGGGGGTTAATTTGCCAGAATTGGCTCATTTTGTTTAGCAAACCTTTCTGTGTTGATGACTCTTGATATTGATACATTGATCATGTTTGATATAATGTGAAATAGAGCAACGCATTTCTAACACTATCTATCTATTTTTTCAGTACAACAAGCACCTATTTGTACATATCGGACAGACAAATCATTCCTACAGTGACGCCCTGCTGGAGTCTGTGGACATTCGTCAGATTTATGACAAATTCCCAGAAAAGAAAGGAGGACTGAAGGAGTTGTATGGAAAAGGTCCCCAGAATTCCTTCTTCCTTATAAAATTCTGGGTGAGTGTTACAGCCACAGGATTGACAAGTATCCTATAAAATGGCTGTATTAAAACTGGATTGTATTTTTACGCACATCAGTATGAATATCAATGTGAAATGTTTAATGGCAGAATCAGGAACATTCTGCTCAGGTTCGTCTTTAGTGATTGGGTGTAATCAGTCTACACAGAAGAGATTGCTCTCTTAATGTTTGCAGAATGCACTCGGCTATATTTGGACTTGCATAGCAGGAGAGCTTTTGATCAAAGCAGTCACTAATTCAATGTAATATCTCCAAACAATGGAGTGACCTGGTTGCACTCATAATGGCTGTTTAAACATTGCATGTATTTCCTCCGTGATGCAAAATGCTAACTAGCGGCAGCCAACAAAGTAGGACCGTATGCACTTGGACCAAGTCCCCTCAAATTCCTTTTGAAGTGACCGACCAATCTAAATTTCAAATGAAAGACAGAATCTGCACAATAATGAATGTATAACTGCTTTGCTTAATGAAGGAGCAGAATGTTGTAGGAGGATGTCTTTTTGAATCCATAATGAACAGGATGTTCAGGGCATAGAAAGGCTGCACGCCGAGAGTAGACCAATTCGACCGTGCTGATCAGTCTTTTAACATAACTTCATTTAGTCCTCTTTAGAATCTTGTTTCCAATATGGACACATTTACATGCTTCTTCAGATGTGGCCGAGATCTTCTAATTTGATATGCGATGTACATGTGTAATTTCGACAGCTCTTGATTAGACAATGACAAAGGAAATTAACATTTTTAGATTCCACATTTAAACCAAATTCTGACTTCCTCTTTCAATTTCATCCTGGATACAGTATATAGAATGTACGTTATGCTAGTCTTTATGTGTGTTGTCTTTGTAGTTGTAGTTGGTAGAGACCAAAAGCAGAGCAAAAAATGAATGATACCTTTTCTCCGTAAATCATCGATGTGTAAATAATTTGTTTTCACAACTTGTTTCTGCTTCGGCCAAGCGGTAAAATATACAAATATTATATTGCAGGTTCAACAAAGAGCATTTCTCTCTATTTTCTGGGGTGTTCCTTGATGAGTTTAACCATCATTAGCTGTCCGTTTTTAGCTGTGAGCAGCTCCTCCATTTTCTTTGTGTTTTGCATTGTGCGCATCAATGCCATATTTAAAAGGTGGGGGTTTAGAGGACTCTTAATTTACTTAGTTGTGTCATTTTTCTATTGTGAACACACCACATGATCAAAACCTGCTCACAATTATTATGTAGGACTGGTATATCAGCTGATATATTTTGGTATTGGTGTATATGTCATCTTATAATAATAAGTTGCAGAACAAAAATGCCAAACTAGGTTTGAGGTCATTTAGAAACAGAGTCTCTATTACATAGTTTGTCCACCAGAGAGCGCTGAGTTACTTTTTCAACTGTAAAACATCCCACTGATGGATTTTGGTCATAGATCTTTAAAAACATCAGTCCAAGTTTTTTCATATCTGGAGTGTTTATTTATATAAAACAATTGGCTACATAATATCCTTTTAAAAGTTTAATTGGATATGTTACAGATAATCCACTTGAATGGGCATTACAAATATGTATTCACTGGGATCCTTGATAATTAAACATTTTAAATTGGTTGTTACCATCCAAAGAATATTATACACACAGGGTTGTTGTTACTTGTTATATGAAAAACCTCACAAAGGTTCCTAGACCAAAACATAATTACTCAATTAATTGAGTCCATCACTTTTCTCCTGTACACCTTGTCAACATTGTCGCTACACGTATTTTATTTCACCATTTGAATACACTGTATTTACCTCCGTGGTTGTATTTCTGTACATTGAACATCTAAATACATATAATAATTTATTTCGCCCAGGCGGACTTGAACTGCAGCATTCAAGATGATTCTGGATCTTTCTACGGAGTCACGAGTCAGTACGAGAGCTCGGAGAACATGACCATTACGTGCTCAACCAAGGTCTGCTCCTTTGGCAAGCAGGTGGTTGAGAAAGTTGAGGTATGTACTGAAGTCTGTTCATTCTGGGAATCAGAACAATGACTGAAGGACATGAATAACAATTGAGTACACAACGGCAATATATATTTTAGGTCACATACTATTGTAATTGATACATTCTTTTCTCTTTTCCCTCAGACGGAATATGCGCGGTTTGAGAATGGACGCTTTGTCTACCGGATAAGCCGGTCTCCCATGTGTGAATACATGATCAACTTCATACATAAACTAAAACATCTGCCAGAGAAATATATGATGAACAGCGTGCTGGAGAACTTCACTATCTTATTGGTAATCACTACACTTACCTGAGTGGGCGAGAGCCCTCTCCAGGACTCTCATTCTTCTTCTTCTTTTGCTGTCAGGGTGTGTTGATGGGCTGGAGGGGTTGACACTGAACCTTGAGATGAGTTCCTCTTGTTCTTGTATTGCTCTCATTCCACAGGGGATGAAACGCAGTGTGAGTAGCCTCATTATCTGCAGGGGGAAAGGGAGGAAAACAGGGGGAGAGAAACTCCTGTTATTAGCCATCACATGGGGTCTTACAGTATCATTCAGCACTCCAGAGAGATAAAAAAAAACAAATAGAAAGACCGGCATATATATATTTACATGGGGGGGGGCAACCAGGGCCCAAAAGCATCTGAAGCTTAAAAAGGTTTGTAAGATATTTATTCATTCTAGCCTTAAGAGGTGTTTCCCAAGGCTGTTGGAAATGTTGGAAATTATCAGAATAGATTAATGATGATCTGTTTTGAGAGCATCTTCAAAAGCTCTGAAATATTCAGGAGGAACTAAAACTGACGCATATCAGTGAAGTACCAGTGGTTCTATATCTGAGGGGGGCTGGAGAGACAGGTGCTAAACAAAGTGTTTCAGACAGAGGGGAATACAGACATTCATACAGACAGCATGAGAACAATAATGTGGTTTCAAACATTAAAGCATGTTAAAATGTTGTTGTAGAAACCCAAAATATAAGTATGAACCTTGTTTAACCCTTTAACTTCCACCCAGTAACTGAAAGCTGTAGAAAGCTGACTGCACACACATTTTCATACTGAAGAATTCTACGTATAAAACATTTCTATTGTCATTTATTCTTTGCAATCTATGTGTTTTTCAATATACAGAATGCACTTATTAACAGTGAAATATGTGAAGGTTTCCAAAGTGTATTCAGTATTCTCTTCAACACCACAGAGAGTTTGCATTAAGAAACTCGGACGGTTTTGGGAAACATGTACAAATGTAACGTTAGAAGTTTACAGCATTTAAACAGAGTTTATTTTTCTTCAACGACTGGTTGTTATCCAGAGACAGGACCCTGGGCGTTTGATTTTATACCTGTGTTTTTTGTTCAAAAAACATGGCAACTCCTTGAACACTTGTACTTCGCCACTAGAAAGTGACCGTCTGTTCTCTTGCAGGTGGTGACGAATAGGGACACCCAGGAGACGCTGCTGTGTATGGCGTGTGTGTTTGAGGTTTCAAACAGTGAGCACGGCGCCCAGCATCATATCTACAGACTGGTAAAGGAATGAGAGGCTCCGAGCTTCCCCTCCCTAATCCCCCCTCTTTAATGAATTTACCAACCTCAAGACAAGTGGCAGTGCCTCTACCTGAAAGTCACACCTACAATGCTTTTTGGTCATGGTATTGGGTGAAGTCAGTTGTTATAAATTTGTTTTAATATAAAGTGTTTGTTATTTGACTGCAGCTGTGAATTGCGGTACAGTTGTTTTATGTTTAAATACGAGGATTCTCGTTTAAAATATGTTGAGTTGGTCACTGTTGGGTATAAATGTGGCCGTTTTAAAAGAATTTACTAGATTAATTTGGTAAATGGAACTATGTGTGTTGTCTTCTTCTGCTTTGTTATGTAGATTAAGAAAAAAAGGATGCTGGCCTTTTCTTTCAGCAGCCTGATGTGGTCTGTGTAATATGTTTGAGTGTTTTTCGTGCGTCTGTAGTTGATAATTTGTGGGCGTACATACTGTAGATATACAGACATGCACCCACAGCCAATAGATTTTCCAAAGAAACTTAACTAACAAAACACTACATGGACAGTTGGAAGCAAGTGGTTATGAATATTGCTGAATTACTGCTATTTCTTTCAAGAAAACTCTGCTTTCAGTGGTGTATCTCTGTTGAAGCACTCCAAGTCTTAGGCACTAACAACAGAATTATTGCACTGTGAAAATACTAAAATAATGTTGCCTGCATCTGCTCCCTAAATGTAGGAAGTCTTACCAACTGCTAAGCATGTATGTGCTGCAAACAAGTCTTTTCTCTGTGACAACTGACGGGAGGATTTTAGATTTTAGACGGGTGAAAGTACTGCGAAATTACTCAAAACAGACTCTCATCTTGTCCAAAAGCACTTTGTTCCCCCTCCTGGACTTGCATTAGTGATGCTTACTTTTTTTTCAGTTCGAGCTGTGGTTTTAGAAGAATATTTTCAATAATCAGCACACTATAAATCACGTCTAGACAGAAGGCCTCTGTTTCATACACTGTGGCTTTGCCCCCTCAAAGGCTCAAAATATCGCTCCCCTCTGGGATGCTGGTGTAAGAACTCCAAACCAGAGTGGTGCTGCCTTCATGTTCACACAATGTTCACATGTTTCTGTGGCCTACGCCGATCCCGAGCCTTAAACATGTTATAGCTGTGAGAACTCCAAAAGATGCCCCTTAAACTGTGATCTCTACGCAGGAAGACTCTTTTATGTTTGCATTGTGTACGAAATTCACAATCCCATCTGCCAAAGTGTAGATGTACAGTGCCTTAGAATACACTAACATTACCCATTGCTTTGTTTTAAAATCAGTTTTGTGGATCAAACAGGCAAAAATAACTCACTGCTTTGTTACTTGGTACATCTTCACATCTGCGAAATTATGTTTCCTCCATTTGGTACACTCCTAGAAATACAGTTGTTGTTAAAGTGTGCACATTTAAGCTCAGAAACAGTTATAACACAGGTTATATTTTCCTCTAACGCTGTAAATGTTCTATCAGCGTTTTTTTTCTAAGAGTGTACTATAAACACAGACTGACTGCCTTTCCTGTCGTAAAAGACCAAAAATACAGAGATACAGTTTGTCTTTTGTCCTGTCCTGCATGGTAGCAAGGAAGTGCCTTTGGTATACAATTTCCAGCTTCAAAAAGATCAAACAGAAATTACAAATTCAATGTTGCTAGACCAAAAATGAGACATAAGTGAAACCAATCACCACATTGCCTTTTTAAAGGATTATTATGACAGCAGGAGGAAAGTTGGTTACTGGTAAAATTAAATAAAGATAAATGATATATTCATTTTTCATTGATTTCACAAATGATGTATTTGAAGAAAAACTATTTCTTTGCTTGAGGTCAATGACTGAAAGACCTGCTGATAACGTACAGCCGCTGACTGCATGCAGGATGTCAACTCGTACGGACACCTCAGCTGTTTGCTCCGTGCACACTTGCAGGTTCAAGTGTGTTTTTAAAAAGGTTTTAGGAAACATGGTTTCCTCTCTCCTGCATCCACGCGCTCGCACGATGTGAAAATATCACAATGTTACCTTTGAGACACAGCTGTGATGTCCTCGAGGGACCGACACAAGCTTTTATAATTTATCTTTCTGAACGAAAAAGGGAACTTTATTTAATGAGTATACACTACAAATTGTATAACTTTTCATGTGGTTGAAATTGTTTCCAAAACCTGTTTGAGATGCAGAAACACATTTTTCACAGGTGCTAGTGTGGACGAGGCCATCAAGGTTAATGCTTTTCACCATAAGGACCATAGCTACTCATACAATTACAAAGTATTTTAATGGAAGAAGCTCTAAATAATTGCAGACAATGTCTCTGGTGGATGCAGATAAAGTTCAATCAATCATTCAGTATTCTTTGCCACAGTCCTGTGGACACTGTGGAGTTTTAATAGACTTTCTTTTCTTTACGTTTACCCTGTGTATCTGTTCACATTTATTGATTACTTAGTGAGATGTTTTCTTATTGTACTTGTATCCAGTTGTAATTGGTTTTGTGATGACATTGTCTGTATATTGCAAGCCCAATAAGATGGTATAATGATGTTGCTGTTGCACTGCTGGTACATTTTGACATGTCGTTTCAACACTAAAACAGCAGGACTGATGCCTTCGATGGCACGAATGTCTGGTGGACCATTTGAGGAGAAAATGGACACATAAAAAAAAATCAGCCACGTCGAGGACTCATGATATAAACATATCAGCAGTTTAGCTCTTGTTATTTGTAATTCTGTCGAAAGAGTAGGTACTGGTACCTTTTTGTCTTATGACCATTTCCAGATGGTGGCTTTAAAGTGATTTTTCACATAGCTCACATATAGTTGTCATACACACATTTGGGTTTTGTGTGCAGACTTGTTTTTTGTTGTAAAAAGGTGCTTTGTATAAAATGATATATCTTAGCTTTTCTTGGTACAGATGTGTGATATCTTTTCGTATCCATGACAGTAAAGTGTTGGAGCAAAGGAGAGAAAAGAAGCTCTGCTATGTTTCTGTGTTCGGCATTTGGTCTTGTCTTTGCTCGTAACATTACGATGCCTTCTTGATAATGGTAGTTTTTTTTTTTAGCTTTCTAGATACTTTGTATGTATACAATATTGAAGTTAAATAAATCTGAAAATACATTGCCTGCTTTTGTTGTCACTTCAGTTAAACATTCATGGTTCTGAAGCAATCAGCACGGTTTGAGTATTTACTGAGAAAGCAGTATTACATGTTTCTGTTTGGCCTGAGTGCCCATTTAACTCTTTAACTGCAGACACCTCAGCTCAACAGTAGATGGAGCCTGTTGCTTTATATTTAACCGTCTGTGTCCCTGTTTCACATGTAAAACAACTATACCATATGTCTATGTATACAGCTGTAGTAACAGAAACCATCACCAGAGGGAGACATTGTTTAATTTAAAGAAAATCGCACTATTTCTTTTTTAGTTTAACCCCTTAGTTGAGGCACCAGTAAATAGTATCTAATGTGTAATTAAAGTTCAGTCACATAAAACATTTGAAAGAAAACCTTTGTCGCTGTCATCTATATATACTGACAGCACAAAATAGTTGTAGCCGGCAAAACGTTGTGTATCGCATTTCAGCGACAGAGAAAATAGTCCCGGGACGCACGGGACGCACATACGGGACTATAAAACGGACAGGCCGGTTGAAAGCAGGGTGGAGGATGACACTCAGCCACCGATGTAAAGAAGTGCTCTCGCTGCTTCTGTCCGTCTTTTCTCGGTCATTTTTCTCCTCCATGATGTTTAGAGAACTTGACTCGCGTCGGGAATTATCTCTCACTGGAAATTATCAGGATTTTGTGATCAAACCCTTTTCATTCCTCATCTTTAGGTTAGGGAGGAAGTGACGTGTGTGTTGTCGTTCGTTATGCTAGTGTGGGGGATGCTACGTGAGCTTGTTAGCTGTTCAGTTTGAGCTAACTTACTGTTAGCGAAGAGCCCCGTTGCAATACTGTGAACACTCAAGCAATAAACCTGCAAGTTAAGGAAACCAACGTCTGCGAGTCGTTACTGCGGACGTGACAATATCAAAGTTTACACCAAACATGTTTGGTAACTGTCAAGCTTGAAATGACAACTAACGGTCGCGCAATTTAAAGCTACCTGTTATTTTAAGTGCGCACTGATATGGAACGCTCTAAATGTAAACAGGCTGTACAGTACTTTATGGCTGAATAAAGTACACCCCGTGTCTCACTCTCAACCAATCAGAATGCCGGATCTACCCGTATTATAAGAGGCACTAATGGCTCTGCGCAAATGGGAGTTCACATTGGCAATTCAAAAGGCAAGCAGAATATCTGATAAAATACTTTTGATAAAAAGTGGCGCCAAAGGGCCAGGAGAAAACTGAATAGTTTTTGGAGTATATATAGCACCACTATGTTGTCATTTATACATCGCTTTATACTTAATAATTCCTGAATTGCGGGGAGTACCAGCAAAATGATTTATTCTGGATGATGTAGTTCAAGGCCGTCTATGTGCACATATGTGCTCTTGAGTGATCCTATACGTATTGTAATGCCATTTTACTTTCACGTTGCACTGACTGCACCAATATCATGCCTTTTAATTATAGGGTTGTTAATCTTCTTCAAAAAGCATTTGGATATATTCGTTGAAATTCTATTTATATCCCGACAGAAACCACAGCTTTGTTCTCGCGACGTCATGAGGTAACGCATCTAGTGGGTGTGGAGAGCTAGTTTCATTGGAAAAGAGTTGACAACACTGGGATGGGTTTTTTGGTTGGACATTTTTTCCAATCTACAGTACTGTTGTTAGTTGCTGAAGATTAACAACCGTGCAAATCCAGGTAAAGATTGACAACACTTTATTTCAATGAGATATGACACATTTAGAGGATTGAGTGCTTTCAGGTTTCAAATGAGTTTTTTGGCTCTGGTCTGACAAGACTCTGCAGAGTATACCAACCACTAGTGACTCTCTCTCTCACACACAAAGTAATCCTCTAAAGCCGTAAGAATAAAACCAATCATATATTCTAACACCACAAGATGTGCGAGCAAAAGCTGGCACACCTCTTACACAAGAAGATTATACAGTACATGGTCATTATAGGCCTCAAACCAGCAGCAGCCTTGACAACCCCAAAAAGCTCAGGATCTCGGGCCTTTCTTGAAGACAAAGGTGAGCAGCAGTGTGCTTTGAAATCTAAACGCATGCATTCAGGACCCACCAAGGCTGAAATCTAAAAGGGTCAATGGGATGGAAAAAGATGAATGAACGAAAGGCTAAAAGGCTCACAATTATGAATTATAGGATCCCTTTCCTTTTAAACACATTATCACAAAGTATCAAGGACAGACCAAGCAAAGCAGCACAGGCTTACCTGACACTAATTCAACAGTCAGTTAATACTCTTTTTTTCTGTTTTTCTTTGGCGTTTTTAACCCTCGGGTATCCTCACCACAATCTGAAGGGGTCATTTACACAATCAAATATTCAATTCAATTCAGTTTATTTTGTATAGCCCAAAATCACAAATACAAATTTGCCTCGGAGGGCTTTACAAATACGACATCCCTATCCCGGGACCACACATCGGATCAGGAAAAATAGATGCCATGTGTACAGAATGAATAACGTAACGGAGTTACAGCACATTCAATGAATATAACATAAATTATTCATATAATGGGTCCAGATGACCACGATCCATGTCAGCAGAAGGAGGTAGAGAGGAGGGGCATCAGCAGGGCCGCGATGGCAGGAGGCAGGACTGGCAAATATCTGTCCCCTAGCACTCAAATCAACAATAACAAACTGATCCTGAATATTCAGATCATCGAACACAAACGTGTAACCCAGCACAAGGTCACCTCTGCTCTGCTCTGCTCAGATCTCTTAATGTGTTTGATTATATAGTATGTCTCTTGGTGCAGGCAGATGTTAAAAAACTAAAACAAACCTAAAAACAGAAATCAGATTAAATATACAAGGTTATATAATGTTGACGCTTTTACGATGCGTGCACAGCAGTCAGACACAGCTAAACAACAATAAAAGACATACAGGTTGATGATGGTCGACCGGCAAAGTCAAGACCGAAAGACAGCTGACAACAGACAAACAGAGGAAGTACAACACAGACAGAATGAGGACAGCAAGGAGCAGTTATGTTCTAGTGCTGACAGAGCTGGGCACCAATCAACCATTTATTTAGTTGAGCCTTAAAAGAACTGTATGTCCGTAGATCTCAAATAGTCCCTGGAATGGAGTTCCAGTCTAGTGGAGCTTGTACAGAAAATGCGGACTGACTGAAAGCACTTTTCCTGAGTGGGATAATACAATCCCCTCTTGCTGCACCTCTTGTGAGCTGGTAGATATCCAATAGATACTTTAAAATTTATTATTTTAAAAGTATGTCACCGTTGATAGTTTACAATGTACAGAATCACAACCTGCGGCTGCATCATACGGTCCAACTTCAAGGGTAAAATACAATCATTTTATTAATGATAGGTCTGCATCTTTTATTTTCCATTTCCACCAAGTGTTATGTGTTTTATTTTGTTAATTTGACTGCTTTTCTTTATTCATTCTCTTCCCTTCACTTATTAGCTGTCCTAACTGTGGTGCTGATTCATTTTGACTTTAGCTTTGCCTTTGTAAAGCAACATTACATTACAAAACGGTGCTATATAAAGTGTATTATTATTATTATTATTATTATTATTATTATTATTATTATTATGCTAAGCAGCTCTGTACTGTCTGTACATTCGCTGTTTGGAAATGAACACAAGCAGTCGAAGAAAGTCCAGACTAAACCAAAGCATATATGTATTTTATAAAATCTCATTCAGTTTAAAAATATATGTATTTCTATATCTTAATATAAACGATTTCCCATTGGAACTTGAGGCAATACTACTCAGCTTTAGTAGAGGCTACCTTTTCTATATTCTTAAATCATTATGTTGTGTAATTTTTGAATGTATAATGATGTGTTGTGTTGTCCACTCAGTTCAATTTTGAGTTCAAATTGAGCTTTTTTTATGCTAACCATGTTCATGGTGAACACTTAGGTCAAGGTTTAAACGGTGCGAGGATCCCTTTAACATTTCATTTAGAACATTGGATACAATAACCATCACCCTCCAACATGTCAGAAAATAATAACTGGTTGCTGACGCTTGCTGGTGGAAGTCATGTGATCACAGCAGAGGCAGTCTCGTGAGGGCAGACCGTAATGTGGCCTCATGAAAAAGCACAGAAGGACACATGGGACCTCAAACCTTCAGCTCCATCAGCAACATCTCGCGTCCGGGACGCAGCGCGCATGCACACAGAGGAGATGCCACGGCTGCGCTTTTCTCCTGACATGCGGATTTAAGTTTTAAAAAACGTCTTTTTTCTTATTTCTATTAAGAAGAAACACAGGTTAGCAGACATTCGTGATGGAGGCGGAGGAGAGTAAGATATCGTTGTGGGTCTGCCGGGAGGAGAAACTTGTCTTCGGCTTGTCAAAGCGCACAACATGCGCTGAAGTTGTCAAAGTGCTTCTGGAGGACCAGCACTCACAGCCCGGCCTCTCCACAGCTGCATGCCCACAGTCTTACTGTATCGTGGAGAAATGGAGAGGTTTCGAGAGGATTTTACCGAACAGAACAAAGATTTTGCGGCTTTGGGTGGCGTGGGGAGAGGAGCAGAGGAATGTGAAGTTTGTGTTGGTGAAAAGCGAGGCGTCTTTGGCGAGCCACGGAGCCCGGAGCGCAGAGGCGCGCGTGGTGCTCAGCAAACACAGCCCCTGTGTTACCAACGATGCAAGGTCTCCCACGGGTGGCATCCCGCCCGAGAAACAGCGTCGGGTCGTCAGGAAAGCTTTCAGAAAGTTGGAGAAGATCAATAAAAAGAGGGTGAAGAGAGACGCGTCCTCTGCGGAAAAGATGGAAACTTTGGTCCATCTTGTGATTTCTCAGGATCATACAATCCGTCAGCAAATCCAGAGGATTACAGAGCTGGACGCAGACATCGAAATGTGCGAGGCAAAGGTGCATGTTGACAGAATTAAAAGACACGGGGTTAATTATGTACAAGACACGTATTCCCTGGATGCTGCTGCGGCTTCCAGTCGAGATGGAGACAACGTGTGTTCGGCTGAAACTCTTGCCAACTTTGAAGAGTATGTCCGGCAGTGTGAGGACGTGGTTCGACTACAGGAGGAGCTGTGGGAGCAGGAAGCCCTCATAGATGTGTTCACCGTGCAGGTGCAGGAGGAGCTGAACCACCGCTGGATGCAGCGGAGGAAAGAGCAGCTGCAGAGCGAGGGCACCGAGGCAGACACAGCGTCAGAGAACGAGCTGTTTTTGGAAGAAGAGAGGATCAGAACACAACTAGAGGCGAGTTTATACGTCGGTCTGCGCCTCAACACGGATTTAGAAGCTATTAGGAGCGATTTAGAGCTGACCCAGGAGATTTGCGGAGCGAGGGAGAAGGAGATGAGGGATTTGCTGGAGAAAGTAAACACTTTGGATATAGAGGAAGGGACAGTCAGTGAAAAGAGATGCAGCCACGGGACAGACGATAAGATGGGGATGACGAGCACTTTGGAGAGGAAAAGCGAGTGGGTGGAGCAGGCCAGGGGTCTGTCCAAAGCTCACAGTGTGAACGACGACGACTCAGACACTGGCTTAAGTTCTCTGCACAGTCAGGACTCAGACAGCCAGCCTGTGTGGGAGTCACTGGTTTAGGATGTATCTGACTGTGTATAATTTTCAACCTCTACAGTCTCAGGGATCATTTTGACTCTGAAGTAAACATGGATGACAAACTGAATGTATCTTATGCTATTGTGTGTTTTATTTTGTATCTTCATATGGCATCATAACAATTCTCACATTATCATATATGTTTATAACATCCATTTAAGAACTATATGTTTTTATTTGTTGGGTTAATATGTGTTAATCTCACCAAGAAAGTTGCTTTTGACATACAAATAAAAGCTGTTTTTGAAACTTTATCTTATGTCTTTCTTTTTTGGATGTTCGAGTCAGGAAAGCACCAAACCAATGAAGAGATGATGCCAAAATCATTCTCAGATCATTTCCACAACATCTGAATAAATACCTCAGAGACTGCAGACACAGCCACAACACAAAGTCAAAGGTCTTTGGGATCTTTCTGCAGATTGTGAATAACATCTCAGCGATCACTGTGACCAAGACACTGAGTGATAAAGAAAACCATAATAATATCCAAACATCTCAAGCAGAAATGACCTCCAACAGAGGAGATGACATTGTACTGTCTGATAGAGACACATCATGATTGTGTGCCTTAATTTAATGCAGAACGACTGCTGTTGAACGATATCAAGAGAAAATTATCTCACAGCTGAACAGTGAATAGGTCATTCAGAGTTAAGACATCAGCACACAGCATCCACATTTTATCTGTCAGCTGCTTAAAAAAAAAAAAGGAAGACGCTTCACCCTTCATTTCTCTAAATTGCACTATCCGCCTGCCTGTTCTTGAGTAACTGTTTTTCCAAACATTTCTAAGATGAATGATTCTATTTACCAAGAAATAATACACAGTTGTCCTCATCAATAAACCAGGCAACTATTGGAGAGCCCATTCAAGGCTTCTTCTGTGGTCATTGTGGAAACTATAATGCAGCCTGCAGAGAATATTATTGACCTCCAAGGCTACTGATAGCTAAGGATGCCCGATTGGTATTGCCATTGATTCTGGCCTTAGTGGATTGACAATACAGATCCACATTAAATACTTTTTTTCCCGCCAGTTTCATAAAAAACAAAACTATTTCTACTATCTATTGATTCAGTCACAGTGGGCCTCCAACATAATGTGTAGTACCACAGCCTCCATGGCCTCAATGTTAAAAAATATTCCAATGAGCTCCATGTAGTATACAGATTTTAAATGTGGAAAATAGAGCACCGCTATTGAATCAGTACTTGGCAGAAATAGTTAATTAGCGTATTGTATCAGGAGAGAAAAGTTGTACCAGTGCTTTTCATATTAATAACTTAATATCCTGGCCATAAATTGTTTAGTATTGCTGCATGTTTACAGTCTAATGTCAACAGTATTGTTTCCACACTGTATGATATTCATTATTCTCCACATATTCAGGCTCATGTGTTATTGTGTCCAAAAATGTGCTCCTAAGTTTTCCACAAACTGGTTAAGTCTAAATAATTATTACTCTGGTATTCAGAGTTGCTGTTGCCAAAAAAGTATAGTGTAATTTCAGCTTTGTATCATGAAACGTGGTAGACTCACTTTTATATTAGTGCTGTTAAATTGTCTGAGCTGAACTCAAAATAACACTGTACAGATGACAAAGTTCTGATTTAGATTTGTAGCCATGAAACATCGTCCAAGGCTCTGTTTATATTCAGCACAGTACAGTATGTAACATCTGTTGCAACCACTGAAAAAAACCTTCTTAACTTAATACAGAAAAGATGACATTACTGCTCATTGCAGAATTCATGTACTGTCTGTATAGTTTCTAAGCTCAGTGCTAAAGAATAGAAAACATTAAAACAGCATCAGAAAAAGTATTGAGTTTCCACTCTTGATAACGTGCAGCCTCATACCTGAATACACATGTACACAAGACAACACTAATATACTGTGTCCAGGAATTGTCTAGTGAGCTAGCTCCATTAGATGGGTGCACGAAGCAACCAGAATATATATATAGAGAGATGAATATATATATATATATATATATATATATATATATATATATATATATATGATACACATATCATTTCATATATATATATATATATGTATCAAAGATTGCTTGTTAGAGTAAATAGCTCTTTGTAGGTGTGAGGGCAAACTATCCTCAATTTCCCAAAAATGTCTTCTCTGTCAAGGTCTGAAACTCAAAATGGTCGTCACAGAGATAGAAGTAGAAGAACGCACCCACACACGCATGCACATATACAAGCCATTTTACGTGTCTTGAATTTAGGGCAGCATCATTGTCAAAAGAGAAGTACTGTATTACATGCCTGCTGAATGGCGGCCTTCCTGCCTTTTGACACACAGCAGCACTCTCATATGGCTCTCTTTTCATTTGCCACTTTGTTACACAGAGGAACATAAATTAGCCTGACCTGATAGGAAAAAAACATGATCTCACATGTGACAAGCACAAATGTAATATGCTGTAGTATTCCCAGAGGAAAACATGAATGTCTGCTTTGGATTATGTGGAGTGTCCCCAGAACTCCAGAGGAAATTTAGGAATCTGAAGTGTCCTCCTCTCAAGCTTTTTGCTGAGCTGGCATGGTCAAAGACACAATATGTTTTAAAGATTGTCATTAAAGCCTTTTTTTACGCATATCTGAAAGCCTATTTGTGTCTGTTATCACAAAAAAAAATCAAAGGAAGCGTTGTCAGAGACCTGGGTGACTGCTTGGCATAGATTAATCTGAATCTAAAGAAATCTGAGTTTCTTAATGCAAAACAGAAGCAAGGCTTGCAATGGCAGAAGAACAGCGGCGGTGAATCAGCAATCATGTGACAGTTTATGGTGCCAGTATTTCTGTGACTGTAAAATATAGGGCGTTCTGGTGGCTTCGCAATACAAATGCATATTATACATGGGGTCAACAATTAGGTTCAATAGTGGGCCAGTTTATTTTATTTTTTTTCAATGTGGGACCAGCATGGTTTTGCAGATTCAGTGGACATGCTATATATATACTGTGTGTATATATATTTAAATATATAAAACATATATATTTTTTTAACTCTTTTAGGGTTGGATTTGCAGTGCACTTTTTTATTAATTAGTGAGCACTACCAGAGACAGAAGCTGCACTACACAGCTTGAATTGTAATCACTAAATTATCCAGACTCAATATTTAGCAACCTGTTCATTCATGGTTGAATAGAAATACTGTTATTTTTGTTGCCTTAAATAACCTTTTTAATCAGTAGGCTTACACTATGTCTATTAGAATGCCACCTGTTTGTGATTGAGTTTGTTGCTCAATGGGATTTACAGTTATGTACATTGTATATAATGTACATTTCTCAAAAAAAAAAATTGTTGGAATATTTTACCACAGTTTACAAATTATATATATATATATATATATATATATATATATATATATATATATATATATATATATATATATATATATATATATATATATATATATATATATATACACACTCACCTAAAGGATTATTAGGAACACCTGTTCAATTTCTCATTAATGCAATTATCTAATCAACCAATCACATGGCAGTTGCTTCAATGCATTTAGGGGTGTGGTCCTGGTCAAGACAATCTCCTGAACTCCAAACTGAATGTCAGAATGGGAAAGAAAGGTCATTTAAGCAATTTTGAGCGTGGCATGGTTGTTGGTGCCAGACGGGCCAGTCTGAATATTTCACAATCTGCTCAGTTACTGGGATTTTCACGCACAACCATTTCTAGGGTTTACAAAGAATGGTGTGAAAAGGGAAAAACATCCAGTATGCGGCAGTCCTGTGGGCGAAAATGCCTTGTTGATGCTAGAGGTCAGAGGAGAATGGGCCGACTGATTCAAGCTGATAGAAGAGCAACTTTGACTGAAATAACCACTCGTTACAACCGAGGTATGCAGCAAAGCATTTGTGAAGCCACAACACGCACAACCTTGAGGCGGATGGGCTACAACAGCAGAAGACCCCACCGGGTACCACTCATCTCCACTACAAATAGGAAAAAGAGGCTACAATTTGCAAGAGCTCACCAAAATTGGACAGTTGAAGACTGGAAAAATGTTGCCTGGTCTGATGAGTCTCGATTTCTGTTGAGACATTCAGATGGTAGAGTCAGAATTTGGCGTAAACAGAATGAGAACATGGATCCATCATGCCTTGTTACCACTGTGCAGGCTGGTGGTGGTGGTGTAATGAATGAATGAATATATACTTTATTAATCCCCGAGGGGAAATTTGGTGTCGGGGTAGCAGCAACTTACAACAAAAGTGAATATATAAAAACAGCAGGATGAAAGATAAAAGATATATACAATAATACAAATAAAAATCGTTTAAATGCCACGGCCTACCTGAGCATTGTTTCTGACCATGTCCATCCCTTTATGGCCACCATGGACCCATCCTCTGATGGCTACTTCCAGCAGGATAATGCACCATGTCACAAAGCTCGAATCATTTCAAATTGGTTTCTTGAACATGACAATGAGTTCACTGTACTAAAATGGCCCCCACAGTCACCAGATCTCAACCCAATAGAGCATCTTTGGGATGTGGTGGAACGGGAGCTTCGTGCCCTGGATGTGCATCCCACAAATCTCCATCAACTGCAAGATGCTATCCTATCAATATGGGCCAACATTTCTAAAGAATGCTTTCAGCACCTTGTTGAATCAATGTCACGTAGAATTAAGGCAGTTCTGAAGGCGAAAGGGGGTCAAACACAGTATTAGTATGGTGTTCCTAATAATCCTTTAGGTGAGTGTATATATATATATATATATATAATTATAATAATATATAATTAATATATAATGTTTTATGTGATCTTTCCACTTTTTAGGTGTTAGGCACCCAAATGCCTCTGAGATGTTAAAACATGTCAACATTACTCCAAACTCGTCAGATTAATTACACTGACATTTATTATTTTTCCTGTAGTCAAAGCAAATTCCTTGCACGTCAAGAAGAAGAGAAAAACAACTTATTTTAATGGCTCAACTGGCCAGAGTTTTCTAATCCCAGGAATGTGTCACTTTGTGTTCATGTTGTTCCTTTGTTCGGCTTCAGAGAGTGATCCGCCATGAAGTCACTAATGAAGGTATTGCCTCAGGAGTCAGGACTTCAAGAACCAGCACTGAGGTGTGAGCCACTCAGAGAGCACTTGGCCTGCTGCTAACAGACTGGGGCCGCCAGTGTGCGCTCATTAGCCCTCATTGTGCTGGTGGCAGGTGTGTTAATCCTGTAAGGCCGGGTGCTGACCCCAGGACCTCGCCTGTGGGATACTGTACAACCTCTTTCCGAGCATCTCAAGGCCTGTCACCTCCTGTAGGATCTGACGCAGCTCAGATCTGTCACCAACAGGCTCATTGCCCTCCAATAACCTTACTGCAGAGGACCAAAATCACAACTAGTGGAGCGACAGAGAGTTTTATGCAAGTCTTTGTGAACCAAACCTCCTAAAACCACAGTATAACTGGTGTCATGGATATCTAACTGCAAGCTAAACAATAAATTAAAAGTATTTCGTAAAGAATCAGCTGCTTTCAGTGTAATTCAACTTTGTGAAGATCATTTGAGGCAGGTAAATCAGGAAGTGTTCAAGATTCATCCCACATTTCCTCATATCTCCACAGCAGACAGATGCACTTTTAAAGCTCTTCAAACTAAGTTTGATTATCCTTGTCACAGTACTAGTTTTTACAAAATATTTGGTATAACTCTTGTTTATGGAAATTTCTGACTTACAATCACTATCAGTGATATTTAGCAAAAAAGCTAAATCTATTGGAATTGTGTTTAACTCGCTACATAACAGTGCACCTACACACATAATATAGTCAGGGGAGTTCTTACACTTTGTTTCCTGATCAACTCAAACCTCTGACCTCTGTTTGTTCATGCAATGGAAACATATAAAGCCGTTGCAGTTTCATATGTATAATGACAGAGAGTGGATAATGTGTTGTGTGATGTGTTAAAATTATGCTTTACCCCCAAATCTATACTTTTAGAATCAAATACTTAGAGGTGACTGTAAAAAGGTAGTTTTACCGCAAGAACACAGGTTGTAGCTAATTTGTATACATGTTAGTTACTGTGGATGCAAATGGATATCAATCAGGTTTGTCATTTATCAGCGATGAAGTACATTGTCGATAGATCGACATAATCCAACCTGTCCAGTGGGGCATTAGGCTTTCAAAAGACGTCAAGACGTCTAGGTTACAGTTTTTCTCCATTGTCCGGATGCTTTGTTGTAAACAAGAGATCCGGTTTTGAGAATAGGTGACACAACCAAACTGTGTTCCTGTTGGCAAAACAGCAAGTCATGCTCAAAACTGGAACTATATAATTAAGCAATAAGGTACGAGAGGCAGTACTGTGTCATGCAATAATGTACTGTTCAAGGGAGTTGAACCCCTGACTACATTATTGTAGACACAGTACTGCCTCGAGTACCTTATTGCTTTTATAATACGGGTACCTGCGACTTTATAAATGTAATAGTAAGCTGCCTTTCAGCACAAAATAGTTGTAGCCGGCAAAACGTTGTGTATCGCATTTTAGCGACAGAGAAAATAGTCCCGGGACGCACGGGACGCACATACGGGACTATAAAACGGACGGCCCGGTTGAAAGCAGGGTGGAGGATGACGCTCAGCCACCGATGTAAAGAAGTGCTCTCGCTGCTTCTGTCCGTCTTTTATCCGTCATGTTTCTCCTCCATGTTTAGAGAACTTGCCTCGCGTCGGGAAATTATCGACGTAATTATGTCTCACTGGAAATTATCACGATTTTGTGATCAAACCCTTTTCATTCCTCATCTTTAGGTTAGGGAGGAAGTGACGTGTGTGTTGTCGTTCGTTATGCTAGTGTGGGGGATGCTACGTGAGCTTGTTAGCTGTTTGAGCTAACAAGCTGTTTGAGCTACTGTTAGCGAAGAGCCCCGTTGCAATACTGTGAACATTCAAGCAATAAACCTGCAAGTTAAGGAAACCAACGTCTACGAGTCGTTACTGCGGACGTGACAATATCAAAGTTTACACCAAACATGTTTGGTAACTGTCAAGCTTGAAATGACAACTAACGGTCGCGCAATTTAAATCTACCTGTTATTTTAAGTGCGCACTGATATGGAACGCTCTAAATGTAAACAGGCTGTACAGTACTTTATGGCTGAATAAAATACACCCCGTGACTCACTCTCAACCAATCAGAATGCTTGATTTGATCTACCCGTATTATAATTGCAGATAACACACAGATCAATGAGTAATATGAATGTATGTTTATCTCTTTATGTCTTTCTTGTCATTCCTATTGAGACATAGATTTTCATCCACATCACACCCAACACACTACCCATCAAAATCAACCTTGACATTTTTGGATAGGATAAGGGCAATGCTGAACTCGTAATGTATGTCATAGTTAATAATAGTTAAAAAGTAAAGAGAATTGTGTGATGAAAACCAGAAATCAATAAAAGTTAAGTTTAAAGTTTTGATAACTGCATCACTAGATTTTGAGTTTTAGACCACAGTTGCCAGCAAGTGTGAACAAGACACATGAAGAAATAGCCGATGCTATTATGCTGCTCATGCTCATGATCAGTAGCTCCACCCACGGCCTGAGAACCACCTTTGCTAAAGTGCACCATTTAATCCTTGCATGCCCATCAGAGCAGGCTGGGATTTTTTTCGGGACGGGGGCTTAAACAGACAGGCTGAAATTAACTGAGTGAATACAGGTATATTCAGACAGTATGAGAAAATGTATGAATACATTTTTTTTTTACATTAAGGCATGTAAACATGCTATAGTATAAACCCAAAATTCAAGTATGAACCTGAAAATGCGCATGAAATGTCCCCTTTAATTAAAGTGCATCAGGGTTTTGTGGAATGATACACCACATTATATCTTACAAGTGTCAAACAGCTTTAGGTCTTCTGTGGCAAAAGGTGCCACACCCATAAGTGATGAAAAGTGAGCTCTAAGCATATCACAGTTATCTCCTTCAACAACACATAAACATTCTCCTCTCGTGCAAAAAAAAAAGGATTTCATGGGTGTGCTTGGTGTATCAGTTACAGAAAAACTCATGAAGATGTCTGAGTGTTTCTTAAATTCACTGAATTATCTTCCTCGCCATAAAAGTGAATAGAGTCTGCTCTAGGCTAAAATCTTTTCTTTAGAACAATTGCTGTAATGCTGCCTCTTTATCACTTGGTTGGAAAGTTTGGTTCCACATACAATGGGAATGGATTGTGTTGCAGTACTTGTGGGTCACACCAATTCTCCTTTTGAAACACACACATTGTGTATGGTGGAGACTGAAATAGGATCAACAACAGCGAGAATGTGAAGTGTCAGATTTTCTTGCACTTCCTCAATGCAAAGGGATATTTAAACATTTTGACCGGAGCAGTCGTAAAGTGCACATTTCATCAGAATCAGAATCAGAATCAGCTTTATTGGCCATGTGTGTGTACACATACATGGAATTTGACTCCGGTTACACTTTGCTCTCTTTGTACCTACATATATACAATTAAACAAGAGAAATATATTTAAAAAAACATTAAAAACAACAGAGTAGAACACAGAAACTAAGCATCAACATTAACATTTAACTAATATGTACAATATAAATATATATTGAATAATACATATGAACAATTCATTTTGGATATTAGTGTGGTGGTAATAGTGTAAGTAGTGCAGATGGAGGTGACTGATTCATTGTTCATTAGTTACGGCCAGTGGAAAGAAGCGGTATGTTTAGTCTTTTAAATTATAGTTTATACACATTGAGCTCACTATTACTTATTCAGATTGTTTTAAATCTCAGAAAGAGGTAAAATATATTGGGACAAGATTTGACAAATTGGGCAAATCAGTCTATGAGGATGCAACAGAAACATGGCATACATTCTTATATCTCCAAATGTTAATCACTGATAATAGACATTTTTCACAGCAGGTAATAGTAGGTAAAGCACAAATCCGACCCCAAAACTTTGGGTAGACCAGGGCTGTGTCGGAAATCACTACCTAATCACTATATTGAGTTATTTATTGTAGCTTGACATTTTGTGTGACATTTATCTATTATATTGTGCTCTCAAAAAAAAATCTAACAATTGAACAAAAACCATGCCAGTTGTGCAACTCCCCGACAGTAGCAACGCACAGTGAATGAGTGAAAAAGGGACGGACACTAAGCCCTGTCCTCATTTTACAATAATATATTTGTCTGAACCGTCTCAATTTCACAAAGCATATTATTAAAAAAGTAAATAATATTGACAACAAAGTTAGTTAGATAGAAACATAGCAGGAGTGACTCATGTCTGAGAATTACAGATGGTACAGACACATGGAAGGCTATAATTGAAGTTCAAACTATTGATATCTTAGATGCTCAAAAAAAGACCCAAAAGCCAATTACACTATGATTTTGTTTGTGGTTGTTAATATACAGTACTGAAGACACAACACACCCACTGCAAGATGCTGCTTTTTCTTTGGCTGAATGGTGTAGAAACTTACTTTCTGTGAGACATCTCTAACACAAATATATTTTAAACACTTGGCATCGTAAATAATATCACTGCTGGGCTCAATGAAAAGTATTTTCATTGAGCCCAGCTCATGTTTGAAGTCTATCTTGTTCACTCACGTGTCACTAACAGAAACTCTTCATCCTCACAATTTACTGATCTGACAACAGATACACAGAGTCTTGATGCTTTAGTAAAAACAAAAATCATCATGGAGTAACATCCTCAGACAATCAGAGCCCTCCTTCAGTTTAGATTACTGGGAGAGAAACAGCTGATTATCATCAGGAAAAGGAAGTTTAAAGGTTGTCAGTGAGTTCAGTCATCATTGCTCGTCTTATCTGCTCATCCTCATCGTCGGCGTCACTTAGGAACAAGCACAGGGTTCATTCTGTCGCAAAAGATAATCAATGAAATTACAATTCTCAGTGAGGATAGTGACCATTAACTTTGTGGAGACCCTGTGTAACTGTATATCTGGTCCAACTGCTCTATTTGAAATGAAGTAAAAATGTAAACGTGACTATACAGAATTTAAGCTCTGCTGAGAGCGTGAAAGCTCTCACACAGAAGTAATTATTCCTGGAATGAAGCTTTTTCTTTCTGTGTTTTGAATTTCTTTTGTGCTCACAGCCTCAGCAAAGTAGTAGAAGAGGCAACAGATCTTGTGCTGTGATTGGTGGAGCTCTACATATATAGTCTGGCCTGAATAACAGGCATGCTGATTAGCATTTAAAAACAGCTGACAGGAGCTCACAACAGAGTTCACTCAGAAACACTCTTCGTCTTTTGAGAGGAGGGCTGAAAGCTCTTTAGCAGCAGTGAGGTCACATCTCAAACGTAAATTGCATGTCTGGTAGGCTGGAGTAGCGGGCTTTCCCTTACTATTAAGTATAATGAACATATGTGCACGTTCTTAGCTTCTCCTCATATTCATGGGGATCCTCTGAATTGGCTGAAAGGATGGAGCTGCTGGTTGCTCATGAAGAGCACACATATGACTTGTTGAACATAAATAACTTGTAATTTAATACAAATATAATATGAACAAGGGTAACATGACAAATTTGGTTTGTGCTGTCACTTAATTTGTCCTAGCCTCATATTTTAAATGGTATGGATGTTGATTGGGATTATTCTAATTGCAGTTTTAAAATCCAAATTAACAAGATTCATGTAGCTCAATTATATTTTACTGCTCATTATAATGCCTCATGAATCATTCAGTGCAACCAGACCAGTTTGATCGAGATCATTTAGCGATAATTAAGCTTCCTTGACAGAATATTCCAGAAGTCCCTGAATTGTGCCAAGAGAGACAGGTAAATTAACAGCAGGAATGTGTGTTTTTTTTAGTTTGCTCTTTAAATTGCACAAACGTACTGTTGAGAGGCAAGAATGTTTATGTGTATTTAACAATTTTGTAAAAATGTAGTTAAAATAGCTGACTGGTGCTATTTACACCAAAACATTGACTGCATAGCTCATCAGAACTGTGAAGTTCTGAGTTTACCACATTCTTCATTTCTGATTGTTACTGAAGTCCTTATACCTAAAGATTAAATATATTGTTTGTCATTGACTTGAAAACACATTTGGCCAAAACAACTCAAGTTTGGGTTAAAAGAAAAATGCGGTCATAGTTATAATAAACCAATGAGTAGATGAGATACAAACCATATGTTGCATTTGAATCAATGACCAAGAGTTGATTATTGCACCTGATTTTGACACCATGTTAAACCCACTGACTGGATGGATTGATATATGACAGGATATTGTCTGCAGTGTAAGGACTCTGCGGTGTGTATATATATATATATATATATATATATATATATATATATATATATATATATATATATATATATATATATATATATATATATATTTGAGTATAGTCTTAGTAATTAGTATAGTCTTAGTAATTAGTCTCTATATAAATATATATATATACACCAACAGCAGCAATGAACAACAACGCACATGCCTAAATAACCAACAAAAGCACCGTAAATCATATGTCCAGACTGAAGTGAGGTACTTGCTCTCTGGTGAAATCTTGCTCTACCGTCTCTACAATTTAAAATGAAAGCTTCATCCATGATTGTATCTTCAAAGACAAAATCTAAAGAAATGCCAGAAGAATACTCCTCATTCAGAAAAAAAAGTCTATTCAGCAAGCTAATAAAGAATAGGGAATTTCTGCTGGATCAATATGTATAGCAGGAGAGCACTCTTGCACTCAAGTGCAAACCTCCCTGGTACGATAAAAGGTGGAGCCTATTTTAGTGAAAGGAGTGTTGTCATGGAAACCAGTTATCTGGGCATCTGGGAACCCAAGCACAAAATGAACTAGGGTGCTAAAGGGAGACACTTAATAAGAGGGAATATTAGATTATTTTTTTCCTTTGTGTTATATTACAAAATTTTGTCATGGGGTTAATTTTTTTAGACTGGTATTCATAATATATATTATACGTGTACTGTACTGTCGATTACCAAAGGATAAACTGGAGGAGGACATATTTGGACAGGAAGCAGTGTGGCAGTTGCATCACAGTCAAACCCCAGAATATGTTAACTAAGCATGCATTTAGCAAGTTCAGAAGCCAAGTCAGATTGTTATATATTAATATAAAAAAATAACCTAGCGAGCATGTTAGGATCACAGAGTCAGTTACCGTGTTAACACACCCAGAGTTTAAGTAACCTGCTTTCTGAAACAGTGCCCATCAGAGTGGCATATTTTATAAACAAAGATAAAACTATAATGAAAGACAAATACAAAGAAGTAAAACACATAATTTAGGCTGAAATGAACAGTTTAAAGAATCCCTTTTTTTTGTTTTACTTTCTGTTCTCACAGATGTCAGGGGGTTCTCAAAGGAAGTCACACAGCACTTTAAGGGGGCAACTGTTGGGCCTCTCCAGATGCAACTCATCGATCTTCAAGCAGATGTAGCCCTGATAGAGCATTTCGGCGAAACTGACCCGGCCACTTTCTGGCTCCAAATGGTCTCAGAGACAGCTTGCCCAGGTCTGAGGAATGTAGCTCCGTACATCTAAACTATGTTCGGCTCCACATACAGCTGTAAGGCAGCTTTCTCCACTATGAACATGATTACAAATAAATATCGCTCCAGGATATCCAATGAACACCTTCACACACACACACACACACACACACACACACATATATAGCGAGAGAGAGAGAAAGAGAGAGAGAGAGATTTGAAGTTTAAAAGTGATCAATGCATGTATCAAATACATGATCCTATACATAAATATATATATATATATATATATTTATATATATAAAATACATTATATACATCGATGCAAAAAAGCAAGGTCTACAGTATTAAAGCTCATTCTAGGCCCTTTACCTACAGCACAGCTGGAACGACACATATTTACAAGTAACTAGAACACCTTCTGCACATGCAGGCTCATTCACAAATGATTGAACATTAACTGGTGAAACATAAATGCTATTTTGTTGCTTTTTCCCCTTTTACTGGAAAGAATAAAGACAGCAGCAATAAAACTCTGTATTCAGGGTCCAGATAGATAAACATATTCCACAGCAGCAGAGTATCAAGCCTTTTATTTGAAGGGTGTTCTGTGACACTCATTCTAGACGTTAACACATTTAGTCTCAGATTACTTTGGTCTGACTTAGACACTTGACCTTTTGTGCTGTGGCCTCGTCTCTGGTTTCACATTTTGTTGCTATGTTGTTTTGTTGTTGTAAACAGGTTATCAAGCATACAGCTGCTTGGCTATACTCTTTTAACCAAGACCCAAGTCTACATGAAACTTTAACTCATCCTTTATTACTCGTATTGACCAATAGCATTTTGCATTTTGTGCTTATATCTGCGAAAGTATTCATTATTATTTTGTCTCTTGTATGGCTTTAAAGATGATGAAGAGCTGAGTGAACTTTCAAGGCTACTCTGTTGTTGTTGTTGTTAAATCTAAATGAACTCTGCTCTCATATTATTTCCACTTACTTGATCTGCTGAGCAAATCTAAACTGATTTATTAGGAGCATATTTTTCTTAATCCTGAAATATAAACTGTGAAATGAAAGAAAACAAAATGCAATGTATTGTGGGAAACACTATACATAACAGCATGTGAGTGTTGAGTGTAATTCAATTGAACAGAAGAGCCTTTTATTTTAGGATTCAGAAAATGCCACATTAAAATAGGCCACACATTTTTCCTTTGCTTGTACACATTGTTCACTGACACTTTATCCCACAGGAAGAGCAGATGGTTAGATTGGGTTGGAGTTAAATAAGGTATAATGTTGCATGTTCACATCTCTCTGCCTGGATTATATTGAATTAGAAGACAGCACAGCCTGTCCTCGCCCATCTGTTAAAAAAGGGCAAACACAGCCCAAAAGCCAAACAATCAGTTTTACATGTCACTTCTGAATCTTTTGCTTGTTTTCAAAACAACATGTTTATGTTTTTGTCTTGCAGCTAAAAGACTGGCCACTGCCCAATGTATACCACTGTTAGATTATTATGCTATGAATATTCACTTGACTCCTCACAAGATTTTAGTGCCTTTCATGAAGCCCTGTCTAACTGTCATTTACAGTGATACAGGAAGACATCTGCTGATGCACAGCGGCTCCAAGTGGACCAACCGCAACATCGACTATGACACAGAGCTATATTTCAGATTAAACATTTCACTTTTGATCTCCAAATAATTTTCATTTCATCTTTGAATAGATGGAATTGTTGTTATAAATCATTTTGCAAGACACGACAAAATTGACATGTTGGCAATATGTGTGTGTTTGAGACTCAATTTTAAGATGGACGTTTTATCAACAATGTTTCCAGCATCCTCTTCTACAATCGGCGATATAGGCTGAAGTTTGCACCTCAAATATATCGTTACTTTAGATCATAATAGATACCATAACAGGTATAGTACCCTTCGGTCACCATTACTCAATAAAACTGCATCAAATGAGAATAAATAATTCTTCTAATACCTTACCTATCGATTCAAATACTAATTGTTAAGTATTGTTTCTGTTGATTTACAGTATTATCAAAAATAGTTATATTGTAAATGAACAGTATGTTGACTGAGGAGCTTTTTCATCTGTTTGTTGGCACTCTACTGCCAGCATGTGGCGAGAAGAGATGATGGCCTAAAAGTCTCTGCTGAAAGAGATCATCTCTTTTCATGAGGTCCTACGACATCTATACATGTCTTGCATTTCTTACTTTGATTATTAGGGTGCTGAAAATTTGTTTGACCTTTTCTCTCTTCTTGTTCCCACAGCAACAGAACTACAACAACAAAATATGTCAGCTATACCACTACGACTGATGTTGCTGCTGCTACAAACAATAATAATAATTACACAGGCAGTCGGAAAGATAGATTTGTTTTTTAATGCCATTTAAGAATCAATTTCCTTGAGTCAAATTAAAGTAGAGGCAGGTTCTTCTGGGACATTTGTTTTCATCATTCAATCCAATTTTAATAAACCCTGCTTTGTGTCTCTTATCAATAGGCAGATATGAATTCCCTACAAGATATACAATATATATCAACCTATACAGAGTAGGGCCCTTCTTTTTCTAGTTCCCACACACACAGTCTCCCTTTTGAATTACTGTCGTTTATCCTGTACAATAATGTTAAACTGAGTATTTCTATCACCCTCCCTCTACAAATGTCATGTCAAATTAGTTCATGTGTTTCTCAATTTTCTTGTGTTTTTATTTGTTTTGCAAGAGGTCTTCTTGAGCTCTCTCTTCTAGTGTCGTAAAATGGATCATTGGAAAGATTTGAGTAATTAGTGTCAAGTTAATTTCTGATGCATGTTAGAAACAGTATGCACCTGAAGAAAATGCAATACTATAAAATATAATCATACAGAGATCTGATCAACCAGACTTGCTTTACGTTAAAAGTTGAAAAACATGCTAATAATTCTATAATGGGACCAAGAAAAACAAAAACAGATTTATGATGTTTAGTAATATGAAAATGTTAGGTTGGAAACTAGAAGGGCAAATTTGTGCTTTAATCTCCAGAGCAAACAAAAAGCTCATATTACTGACTTTGATAATGTGATTACTGCTGCCATCTGTTCACTCTGTGCAACTTTTTCTTTCAGTCCGCCTTTGACATCTCTCTACTTTAGGATTCTGCTATTACAAATCTAGGACTGTATTTTTAGAAATATATTGAACTTTAAGGGAGCAACTGCTGTCATGGCTGAAACAATACATTACAGATGTATTACTTCAGTAAAATCAGCATGTTTTTACGTAATAACATCCAGCAAGGATCCTGTAACAGTTCACTTCCATCAGCTCCTGTTTATTATCACGTGGCGTGGTTTATGTAACTCTGATTTTAAACTTCAGTTAAGAAACGCACACGCACACGTCCACTTAAACTAAGTCATTTAACTCCAAAGTTTAGATTACTGAGTTTAAAGTGTAAAGTTGACCTTATCTTGAAGTTCAGTTTCTTCTCATATGTGTCAAATCTAAGTTTTATCTGCCATGTTCAGGTGTGTGTCGGTCTGACCCTGTCTGACTATGAATGAGGTGTATGGAGAGGCAGGGTCGCTTCTTTGAAATCCTCGGGGTCTCAAATGCTGTAAGTTCCAGCTGTTAAAGCTGTTGTTTATAAGCTTGATATATACTTCCTTCTTGTGCTCAACAGTCCACAATTGCCTGACGAGACGAGTGTGTTTTATTTCAGTACCTCTATGAAGTCGTCTCCACATTGACCTGACAGACTACAGTACGGCTGTTTCATCTACGATGAGCAGGCTCATGTCCTCACGATCAACCAACCAGATCAAAGAAAGGAAGCTCCGCTGTGTGCCTGCAAGTCTACAGAAACACTCCTTCTGTGCAATACCCCGTCCACGGCTAGTAAAACGTGTTGCTTTTGTTTCCTTTCTGTTGGCCAATTTAGTCGGGATGTCAAAGTACCCATGTTTAAATGAATGTATATTCACTGACTGGAATAAAATATCCACCTCTTGACGAGAGGAGATATGACACTTCTATCTTCTATCTTCTGAACACTGACCTTACAGTAAAGGGACATGTAAATTCTTACAGCATGCGATTCTGGGTTTAAATCTCAGTGCGTTCTTTTACATTTGTTTTTATGATTTGACATTGTGATCAGCTCAATTGTGCTGTTTCTTTACGAAATGTAAATTTTGACAAAGAGAATAAAAGCATTTTGTCACCAAAAATATTATAGTATGATTTCCTTTTTCTAAATGTTATTTAATATAATGCTCAATTGGTGCATGCAATAATGGCTTTGACAATCACACATGCTCAACACAAAATTAAATAAAGAAGCCACGTTTTGGTCATAGTCTTTTTATTTTGTATGAAGTGTAGATCAAAAGACTGCATAACTACTAAATGATCAAATCTAAAGAGTGTCACTTTTAACATTGACCTTAATTGAGGGGTCTAACATTCTTCATTGTTTCTATAGGGTGTGTGACCAGCAATGCTCCAATAAAGATGCACACAGCCGATTTGGCCACAGCTGCTTTTCACATAAACTGTGATCGTGTGAAAGCAAGATTGGAAACTAGAACATTTCGCAAGGAATTTCGATGGTGTGCAGCTACTGCCGTAAGACGTCACAATTTATATATACGTACACCAACATTACCAGTAGTAAGATGTGTTATTGAGGTTATGGAGGTGCCATTTCTGTATTTGTGATGTACTTGAGAGCAGCTATTGCTTCATAGACACAGGTCACTGGTTACCATGGTGATTAGGCCACCAGGGTGAAGGGGCAGACGAGATCTTAAGACTGGGAGTGGATTGTCTACAAAACCATCTGTTAAACCCCGGTTAAAAACATGGTAAAATCATCAAAATATTACATTTTATTTATATTATTCTGGGATGAGATGGTTATTTTTCTGAAGGATGAAGTGCAACGGAAACATGGAAGATGAAGATGTTTCCTCCAGTGGCATCTCTTACTTAGTGCTCAATGTACATATTGAACCAATATATTGTGCTGATTAATCAGAGCCTGATGCTTACACATTAGTGTTACTTATCATTTTAGAATACACATGACTATTCTTCCTTTCTCCACAGAAAATCGTGAAGGCTTCTGCACCATTCACAGCACTGATTACTTGAAAAGGTTGTTGGATGAAAATGATGAATGTAAAGTGATGGATGTAACTTGTTGGTCGGTCGCATCCTCACACTGTTTCTCAGACAATGCAGAATCATGTCAATGTCAAACCTGTGGAGTTTATTTCACGTCATGCTATTGACGGGAAGATTATCCTCATAGATCAAAGGTGAGAACCTTTTACCACAAAGTATCAATACAGTGTAATACATTTGGCTTTAATGTGTAGGTGTATACACTCCTTATCATTCATGTTAAAGTTAGTTATACCTTGATTTCATTTGGTGATTGAGAAATTATTCAACTTCACAATAAAGAAAATAAAGTGAAAAATAGTCTTTTTTTTAAGATTATATTTAATGAATACTTTCATGAAGATGATATTGTTCATTTAGCAGAAAGTCACAGGCAAGGCATGCATCTTACAGAAGGGACAACCCTTGATTAACTGCTATTGCACTTGTGTGCAGTTTAGTGATTACACTGATTAATGTACAGCAGTCTGATCTGCTCTGGTGGAATTGTAGTGCTTTGCTGCAATAGGTGAAAATAGTATTGTAGTTCATCTTACCCGTTGACAGCTCATCCATTACTTGTCCTTGTCCCCCTTTGTAGCTGTCTGCTGTAAGTGGTGCAGATGAGAGAGAAGATCAATACAAGCTGCAACAAGTTCAAAATAAAAGACGGCTCATTCTTCACACTAAGACGCCTCTGGTTCAGTTTTAAGATCCCTTGAACCAAAGAAGTGGAGTTCATTGTCTCTACCAATACTCTAGTCATTCAAGTAAAACTGTCTTTTTCTATCTTATTATAATATCATGTTGTACTCTGTTATAACATAAGCCTGCTGGCCAGGCTTATGTTATAACAGAGTACAACCTATACAATAGAGTAGTTTTATTATTTTATGGGTTGTAAGTCAGTCATGGTGGCTACAGAGGAAAAGTAAGAGGATCACCAAAGACAGTAGGATTCATCTTGGTATTTATAAATTCTTTGACAATTCTTTGTAAATTCTTTGTTAAACTGTATCTTATGGGAACAATGCACGTCTGTACCTCATTTTGTGCCAGATGTTGATACAAGTGAGTGTCAGGGGGCCCAACAATGTCTCTAAGATTCATCCTTTGGGGACCATGAATGTCTGTACAAATATTCTTGCTGTCCATCCAATAGTTGTGGAGATCTTTCAGTATGGACCAAAATGGTGGACCAACTGGCTAACCGCTAGCACGGCAACACATATAAAAAGAAAGTGTAGAATACATTAAGGATATTTGTAGATACTGTGTGACTACTGTAGGTTACTGAGCTATGCCATAATACACAGACATGCCTCTTTCAACACTCTTTTACTCTTTCATTGACAAAGCAGTCCTTCAGTCCTATCAGCCTGCTGCCTTCCCACACATAATGGCCACCGTACTGATGCCAGCTCAGAGTGCCCTTTCTTATGTGTTATTTGTTTTTAATCTCAACCATCAAAGCAAAGCAGCACATCATTGACCCTACATCCTTGTCCTATGGCAGGTAAAGGGAAGCTGGATCTCCAGGCGCTGAGAGGATTGTGCGAATGATTGCAGAAGAGCTGTCAGAAATCCAGAGGTATAACCATCTCCTGATTAATATTAACAAACCTCTTCAACTATTTGACATCAGACAATATTGTGGAAGATGTTTGTCTCCTGTCAATGTGAAATCTCAATTCACAACCTGACAGTTGTCAAACAGCTGTCTTGCTCTGAGCTGTTTTGATCTCAGACGGTATTTGAGGAGGCAGTTCCATATGTGGTGTCTGCAGCTCTGGAGAACCTGGTGGGGAGAAGGGCAGAAAATGTCCTTGGGAAGGAAAGAGGCAACCAAGTACAACACTACTCAACAATGCAAGGGGTCGCAACATCAGGTCAGGACAAGGAGGATGTTTTTGGAGCCTTCAGGACAAGCTGAAGGAGGTCAAGACTTGAAACTGGTGTGCTTACCGGTATATCATGTGACCTGCATGTCCTCCATCATTATGGAATACCTGCATACACACATGCAGCAGAAGATGAAGAAGCCAAAGATTAAAGGACATCAAGGAACTGATGTCATAGGAACTGTCAAGTTCCTATGTATTTTTCGGTCAACTCTTGGTCCAACTTGCAATGACCTGGTACATGTGATCCCAAAGGACGCACGGGACAACTCGTTTCCAACACAGCTCAATCTTTATTGTTTTCTTATTTGTCAATTGTTGGCTGGTTGGTCCATCTAGTGGGGGCACTCTCGGCCAGAGGCGTTTGCACAGGCAACGGTTCTGGGTCGTTCTCTGGCACCGGCTGCATGTTTTCGGGTTCTGCGTCCAGCGCTGCCACTGGGTCAGAGATCTTTTCAGATGACTCGTCTGGTTCTGGTGACGCCACCGCAACGGGCACCGACTCCACGTCAGCTTTTTCTCCGGGCACGTCGTCCTCAATCTCCATTTCGTTCATTTCCTCGGACAGCGTGACAATCAACTCTTCCGTATCGTGACCGTTCACTGCCAGCTGCTCGGCCTCCTCCCCCGCAGCTGGTGGCTTCTCAGGCTCCGTGGAGTCCTCCGGTGTCTCCACTTTCGACACAACCTCCTTTTCCATTTCGGCCTCCTCTTGCTGTGGAGTCTTCGGCGAGTCTAAAACCTCTGCACTGTTTTCTGTGTCCATGTCTGGCTTAAAGTCTGACGTCACACACCACCATGTACCGGTTCCGCTGCAGTGGAGCTGTCGCTAGCGCCGCTGACCACGCGTTTCTCTCTGGATACAATGACAAGGCAAAGCTTGGGACAGACACGCACCCGCGGTTTTGTTGGTGAAAGCTTTTTTGCACCGTTCTGCTAGTTCTGGGGAAAGTTCAGACAAGAGCTCCTCTTGTTCCAAGAAGGAAACCTGCTGGCTGGGTCATCAAAAATCTTGTGGACGTGAGGAAGTTCAGTAGCTTGTCCAAACTGGTCAAGGTCATCGGCTGGGTGTGGCGAGCTGCACATAAGTGGCTGGAGAAGAAGGGCCAACCCAGAAGTCAGTCAAAGTGGGAGGCAATGTCCCTAAAGGAAAATACCAATGGAGCTGTGCTAACTGTGGAAGAACGCGAAGAGGCGCTCAGAGACCTCTTTCTCGCAGCTCAGGAAGGTACAACTTTTCCAGAGACAACTCTATGCAGATTAGCAGTGTACAAAGACTTTGACTCTGGACTTCTTGTCTGTGGAGGTAGAATTCAGATGTTTGATGATGACAAGACTGCAGTGCCAGTTTTGCCATATGAAGCATGGGTGTCTACATTGTTGGCACGAGAAGCCCATAACTCGAACCACGAGGGAGTGGCTGGGACCCTTCTCAGAATGAGGAAAAAAGCCTGGGTGATAAAAGGCAGAAGACTTGCCAAGAAAATAGTAGACAGCTGTGTGGTCTGCAGGAAAAACAAGGCAAAGCGATGTCAACAAATCATGAGTGAACTTCCACCAGAGCGAACAGGCACAGCTGCACCGTTTGAATTCACAACAGTGGACCTGTTTGGCCCTTATGAAGTGAGGGATGAAGTAAAGAAAAGAGTCAGATGCAAAGTGTGGGGAATTGTGTTCTGTTGCATGGCCTCCAGAGCCATACACACTGATGTGGTGAGTGACCAGTCATCAGAAGGATTCCTGCTGGCTTACCAGAGGTTCACTTCACTGAGAGGATACCCCAGAAAACTGTGGTCAGACCCTGGCACTAACTTTGTTGGGGCCAAGCCTGCTCTGGAGCAGGTTCACAAATTTTTGGACAAACTGAACAAGTCTGAGCTTGAAGAAAACGCTGCCAAGGATGGAACGGAGTGGTCTTGGCGAATCCACCCTGCAGACTCTCCCCATAGAAATGGGGCAGCTGAGGCAGCGGTAAAGATTGTAAAGCGGGCCTTGAGCAACCTTGGTGGGGGTGGAGGTTTCACCTGGGGGGAGTTCCAAACATTTCTCTTCATGGCAGCCAACCTCGCGAATGAGAGACCCATCGATGCCAGGGTGCAGAGCCGGGAAGACTGCGTAGACTACATCAGCCCAAATTCCCTTCTGCTTGGACGGACTGGACCCAGAGGAGATCCTGGAAGCTTTGACTTTAGAAGCTACCCCTACAACAGGTTGCGCGCTATCCAAACGGAGGTCAACCGATTCTGGAGGAAATGGAGTCAGTTAGCTGGGCCTAATCTGTTTGTAAGAAACAAGTGGCACACCAGGGAGCGAAATGTTGCAGTAGGAGATGTGGTATGGCTGGCTGACCAGAATGCCCTGAGAGGTCAGTACAAGATGGCCAGAGTGGTCGGTGTCAACGCTGATAGGGAAGGCATCGTAAGGGATGTCTATGTGAGAACCTTTCCCAGCTACCCCATCTCGGTCACAAAGCCAAACAAAGGAGAGAAAACAAAAACAAACAAGGAAGGAACCAAGAGGCTCTTAACAAAAATCCCTGCGACAATTCTGCATAGGGATGTCAGACGCCTAGTCATCCTACTACCCATTGAAGAACAACCAGAGAAGTGAAAGACTGGTATGACCTCCCTGGGTTTAAAAAACCAGGAGCTCAAGTGGGAGGTGTTGAGTTAATTATTATGATTTAATCAAATTACGTTACTTTGTCAGAAGAGAAAGAAAAGAAAAGGAAAAAGAGAAAAGACTGCATGTCCCAGAATGCACCGCCAGTAGGCCAGTGCAGGCTGCTGATCGCTTAATTGGAAACACCTGCAAAGGGAAGCTCTGCCAGCAAACATTTCAGCTGAGACAGAGAGAGGGAAGGAGTCAACCGATGGTACAGCCCAAAGAAGCCACTGGTTTTCAACCTAGATGGACCAACCAGCCAACAATTGACAAATAAGAAAACAATAAAGATTGAGCTGTGTTGGAAACGAGTTGTCCCGTGCGTCCTTTGGGATCACATGTACCAGGTCATTGCAAGTTGGACCAAGAGTTGACCGAGAAATACATAGGAACTTGACAGTGTTTTTATTGGAACAGCATGTCAAACCACTGACCACCGTAGACAACCCAGCACCATGTGGGATCAGTTGACAGCTCTGATCCTCTCATAGGGATGGGGAGATATATATGTATGTATATATATATATATATATATCTGACAATATGACTACAAAGTAAATGATCAATCTTCAAAAGGTGTTCTGGTACCATAAACGCTATAGTTATCACAAACATTTACTCCTCTCTTATTAAGCACATCAATGTGATCAGTCTTGGGACGGGTGTTACTGAAACTACCGGAAGGTTTTAGAATAAGGATTGAATAGACAAAAACTTTATTTTGATGTCTTTATTTGATGATTTTACGTTTTATTTTTTAACAACAATTTCAAGCTTTGCACAAAAAGATTTTGACCACAACAGCCTGTGCTCTGCTTAATATCTTGGCTGTGGTGGAAGAGCATTACATCACATATCAGATCCAGCCAATAACTACATACCCAATTACAAGATTCAAAGACATCTGAGAGGAGTTGAATCAGAGATCATGACACTATGCGGTGATAACTGTTTTTTTTTTCCATGACCAGAAAGTCATATTTTCCTCAAAGCATATTTAGTAGTTAGGCCACCCAAGATAATCAAAATCAATATCATCAGTAAACTAAAACCCTGTGAAAAAAACAGTGATACCACATGAGTGCTCCGTCAAAACCATCAAATTAAGGTACAATAACATTGTAAATAATAATGTTAATAATAAGTGTTTTAAAGATCTTTTTTTCCCCAAACAGAAAAAAAAATTCCTTTGGTCAAGTAAAAAACAAAAACGAAAATAATATTGAACTTCCACCAGTCTTAAGTCCCTCATGCTTCTTTTTCTACAGTCAACCAGGTTCTTGAGGCTCTAAGGCTGCAAAGGAGGTGTCAAGGCAATATGGTTATGGTGCCCCTGGCGCTCCATGCTGCAGCATGCTGGGAGAAGGACTAGAGGAATAGGAGAGGGGCAGAGGCATTGAAAGAGGACCAGTGTGTCCTCAGACAGCAGGTGAAGGTGCATCAGGGTCAGGTTCGTTGTTGTAGTTGTTGCTGTAGTGATTCCCACTGGGTGGCTGATTAGGTAGGTTGTCCAGTTCATCCACTTGGGGGCCAGGGTGCATCGCCACCAGCTGGTCCTGGGGGATGTCTGCTGCTGCTGCCGCCAGGTTAGTGATGGACTTGGACTTGACACACTGGAAGTCCACGTGGCGGCTTTTACCCTCTTCCTTTTCCCAGGACATGCGGATGAAGGGCCTCTGGACGTAGTTGTAAATTACCTCTGGACGCCCTCCTGGTCGTTTTTTCACTTTCTCTTTATATGTCGGGTAACCTGCCAAAGGAACAGTGTGGACAAATCATTAGCTCAGTTTTTGTAAACCAGTCTTGGTCACCTAGAAGACAAAAACACCAGAATGATGGGGCAAGAGCTACTTGACCAGTAAGCAAAGTGGTCAACACACCAGTGATGTTTCAGGGCTTTGAATTGGATTTTAAAGGTTAATATAATAAAGCAGACAGCAGATTAATAGCCTAGAATATGATATATGAGAATATGAGTATCGTGAAGTGCGATTTGATGGATTACATTGTATGAATATTATCTATTTACAATGGGCGATATGCTGTTTTTTTTTTAAACCCTATTACCAGAAACAATAATGCCTCAAAGGTTTTGGGAGTTTTAATTGAGAGGAGAATTGTCTTTTGAAAAAAGAAAAAGAAGATCTCCAATAAACAGTAGTCTACATTGAAAGACGTAATCCGTACATCTTTGCACTGAGCGACAGCAGTCCCCTTACTGCAGTTTTGGTGAACATCCAATACGCAAAGATTAAAAGCCTTTTCCTCCACATTTTGCACGCACTAGCACATACTACTATGTATTTATTAGTTTCAGCATGCTACCATGCTGAAACAAAATCACACCACAGAACAAGGAATTTGAAACGATCTTGCATCTCAGCATTGTTCTCAGTAATATCAAAATAATCTCTTTTGCAAGATGTCATTCGTCTTCCCTATCATTTTAGATCTCACTCACCCATTATACCATCAATTTGAATGTTTGACTTTCCATATCACTGTCTTTTATTCATTTGGGTCAGACACTAACTAACTAACTAACCGCTCCCTTTTTAATCCATATTAATAGTTTCCCTGCCATACCCAAACAGATCTGTCATGTATGTATGTTTTTTTTCTTTGCCCATAGTACTCCATTAACAAGGGAGAATAAAGCCATTACTATTTACTATTTGAAAGTCCAACTTACCTTCAATGCCCAGTCTTATTTTCTTTAATCCTCTATCCTTTAAAACTGATTTGGCAACATCTCGGTTCTCAATATACTTGAAAAACCTGTACAGTTTTGTGCTGTAGATGACTGCAAAGAGAAGAACCACAACAAATGTCTTAATCACTTTTAAGTCTTTTGTGCACATGCAGACCTGTGTGCCTGTATTATGTATAAGTGTGTACTTACTCTGTGAATACTCTTCTCCCATCTGTGGTGGATATTCTTCGTCCCAGTCAACCACATCATCATCAGTAAGGACTACAATGTGACATTCCCTCTCTCCGCTCTGGGCACTGGCCACCATCAAAGGCAGTACCATCTCCTCCAGGTAAAACTCAAATTGCCGCCGAGCTCCATCATTGGACAGCTCATGCATCAGGGCACCTGATAACGAAGGAGATTGTATCAGTTAGATTCAGAAGATGCAAACCAATTAATACCAGCTCTCATAACTCCCCACCATGAGTAATAAACAAATAAGGTTCTACCTACAACAGAATACATTTATGATTATGTACTTTCTTTGCTGCTCAACACATTTTCTGTTGTGTAAGGCTTTAGAGGAAGAAAGTGTCAAGGCAGCCTTACTGTGTCTCTTTTTAACGCTGACTCAAACTTCCACTGTTAATAGGTAACAGTTACCATGACCATGGTAACCCCAAACAAAATACTCACTGAGGTCTCTGCATTTGATGGTGCCATAGTCGAAGGAGATGCATAGATAGTCACACGCCTCCCGCAACTCAGGGATAGAGATTCCATCAGGACAGCGGATTATCCCAGATTTGTAGTAATCCTGTCAATTCGACAGAAATCACATAAAAAGGCTCAGAATATGAAACAGTGCCCAAACGTAAACACTCAAAGCTTTCAATAAAACACTTTGTAACACTATCTTACTTTGGTAAAGCATTTTGCCATCTAATAGATGTTGAGCGCTTCACAGGTTACCAAACTCATTCATTACTCAATCTGTCAAACAGTAACAAGATGAGTTCTCAGTAGGTCGAGGGTAGCATGCAATTAGCTAGGAAATTAGTTATCTGCTTTAAGAGTGTTAACATGTTGTATGTATGTGTGATACCAAATGTCAAGCAAAAATATACTGCAGCTGTCTATTTGTAATACTGTGCTGTAGATAAATGTGTTTTCTTTGGTCTGTGGTCAAATTTCAGAGGAATCTGACAACAAAGTGTTCCCTCATCTAATCATTATCTACCTCATCTTTCCTGAGAATTCACCAACAGCATCTTTTCCAGTAACTATTGTCTCACTCACTCACTCACTGCATCACAAAATAAATCTAACTTAGCTGCATTTAGTCTAATAATACTACTAACATATACGATCAGTTCTCAGTACTTAGATGCATCTAGCTTTAATGTCATGCAGGCAAAATACAAACGCCTTGATAATAATACCACGTTCATGAAGGTTATAATGTTCAGTTTTAAGATGACGCTATGTTTGAGGGGTGTTGTTTTAGCTTCAAGGTCATTTTGGAGGTTGTCGTTTGTGGTGCTGTGGAGCCGTATTGTGTTATAATGTGAGGTGGTTCTAATTACCAGACGGTAATATGTGTGTGTGTGTGTGTGTGTGTGTGTGTGTGTGTGTGTGTGTGTGTGTGTGTGTGTGTGTGTGTGTGTGTGTGTGTGTGTGTGTCATCATGCCAAAATGTGGTCCTGGAGATACCTATTATAGCGGGAACTACCACAGAAGCTGTTTTGAGTACTTTGTATGTATATGTATGTATTTTGAGATATTTTGTCAATGCAATAGCTTCACAAATCAAGCAAGAAGCAGTCAACTTTACAGGTATGTTATTGAGATCGAGGATGGGTGTGGTCCGAGCAATGGCGCTGATACAAACAGAGAAAATCTTGGAGAGAAACTGACCAGAATTGCTCGGAAAACTGTTGAGCTAATGCCCTCAGCCACCTCGAACTCGCCCTTCTCGTTGGGCCGTGTGAAATTATGCTCTCTTCCAGATCCAAACATTCTGAAATAAAGAGACTTTGGTTTATTCTCTGAATCACAGACAATAGAAATAGCACATTTATACCAACATGTATGCATATAAAATGGGTTTGTACATTGCAGATTAATTAAATACTTTCAGTTATTGAGGCGATAATGAGTAATGACAGGTAATAATGTTGGTCAAAGAATACTTTACCTGCCCAACATGGTATTGGGTTGTGCAGTGAAGATGGCAGGATCTACTACAAAGCGTGTGTTGTCAACAATCAGAGTGACTCTTTCTGAGGTCCGAATATTCCGGTTTCCCACAGTGGCACCTGCTCCCCCCTCCTTGGGATTCTCGTAGACAAAAATCATTTCTCCAACTCCCAAGCTCTTGAAGGTGCCTTCAGTACTTGACAGGCTGCTGCGACTGCTCACCACCCCGCTAGTGCTGGAGCCACTGGGAGAGACTCTCTGAGGCCGTGGGCTACTCGGCCTCGATGATGAGCCGCCATCTCGCTCTCGCTCTGCACACAAACAGGCAGAGCAATTACTCACAAAGGACTGTTTCCCCTTTTAATTTAGGACACAAACCGCCGGGCAAACATCAGAAATTTGTTCAGACATAATTATTGACATACATTTTCTATAATTTTGCAGCTTAATTTGGAGGTTTCTGCATTCCTGAGAAGGATTTTTTATCTTTGGTATCCCTTTCAGTAGGGGTCCACTATTAGTAACAGCTGATCTAAAACAACCAGACTAAAAAGGATCTTATTCAGAACATGTGTTCTGTTTCCAGAAAATCGGACTACAAGCCATCTTGGTATAAAACACAAACAGGTAGATTACTGTTGATTTGATCCATTGACAGGCAAAACTGGCAGAAATATAAACCATGTCTGAGCTGCAAGTTGATAAATGCAGTCAGCTGTTGTCAACAGTAGCTGCCAGGAGCTGTGGACCTCTAACATGATATCCATATAAGTCCTCTATTCTTTCCCTGCACACTCACCACTGTTGTGTTGGCGGGTGGGCGAGGTGACGTTGCGAATGCAGGGGGTGAGCTGGCCGTCTCTCTCGTGTGAGGAGTCTCTGGAGCGATCGCTGGAGCGGCGGCGGTCACGTGAGCGGTCACAACCTCCACTGGCACCATGCATGCTCATCTTCCTCTGTTCTGCCTTCAATCTAGATGCTCTGGCGTGACTGCTTCTCAAAACAAAAGCATAATTAACATTCATCTCTCTTTCTCAAGCCAGAAGTTGTTGATTATGACAAGATTTTACAGATGTTGTGCACACGACTTCTGTGCAATTGACAAATCCTTGTATGATAAAACACAAACATCTACCAGAACATGGGGTAAAGACATTTACAATTTAACAGGGTTGTCACACTGTTTATCTTCATCGCCTGGTATTCAACAGTTAACTTATTGGTTTCATCAAAGGGAGAAAAGGAAAAGGTGACAAGTATGGCTGCAGGGTACCCACCAACCACAGGCCAACAGTACACCCCCCCATGACCTGAGATGAAACACACAAGTCTTACCTCTTCCTGCCTACTCTATCCTTCCATCATATCTGCCTTTCTATTGTTCCTTCTGAAGAAAAAATGGAAAACAGATTTGCTCTCGGAAAAGGACCTCACAGGTTAGGAGGAACCAGAGCTATACATTCAATTAGGGCTGGGCGGTATACCGGTTTCAAATTTCCATACGGTATGAATTTTTCATATACCGTGTTGTCGCTCTTCGGCAGGCAGCAAAATATATTGTTCACCACTGAGGGCGCAGCGGTCGGAGCTACTTGTATTACGTGTATTAAGATAGAGTCATGGTTAATAACAATTAATAACCCACAACTAACGCTCTTCAACAGGGTAAAACACCACGACACAACAGTTTGTGACACAAACAATTTGTAACACTAATAATTGTACATTTATAAAACTACACAGCCGAACTGCATGCTGGGTACAGCTCGCAGACTATCACAACAAGAAGAAACTCCGGCTACATAAAAAAAACGGAAAAGAGCAATGCAGGAGGAACAACGAGAGACCAGAGATGCACTAATACAACTTGTGCCCAATAAAAGGAGCTGTGTCTGCTGTTTGGAGGTTTTTTGGTTTAGAAAAATCCGACGTAGATCAGAAAACTATTGCAAAGTTTGTAGAGCCGCTGTTATTGCCTCTGGTGGCAACACTAGCAATTTACTCCATCACCTCAACAGAAAGCATAGTTTGGAATACGAAGAGTTTATGTGATTACGGTCCTCGGATTCGAGACCGTCAACCAGTCATGGCAGTGACGAAGCTGAACCTGGAGGGACTTAGGACCCAGGGGAATGTAGGTGAATAAAAATACAGGAAGAGACGGAAGACACACCGCACAAACAGCTGTTCACCGCTCGCTGGCCAGTTGCGAGCGAGTTGGCCAGCGAGCGGTGAATAACGAGCGGTGAACAGCTGTTCAGTTGGCTGGCGGTCCTTTTCGGCGTCAATAAATTAATATGTTTACTCGGAAAAAAATACTGTGATATAACGTGAAACCGCCAGAATCTTACAAAATACCGTGATATGAATTGTTGGCAATACCGCCAAGCCCTAATTAGGGTTACCACAATAGAGAGAAGTACTTTTCAGCACTAAAACTAACTGTTTCGGATAAACACACAGTGGCCGTTGCTGGCTATAACTGACTGAAACAAAGTGGAACATTTAATTGACTAGCACCGGTGACATTTCTAGTTTCTAGCTCTTCTTCAGTCGAGGATTGCAATGCACACCAACAAATACATACTAGGCCAGGCCACGTGAAAGAGCACCCTGTCAGGTGCTCTTTCACGGTCCTTCAAAGTAGCTGTAAATAAACCTCTTCTTAAGAAGCCCACTTTTGATCCAGAGGAACTATAGACCGATATATAACCTTCCCTTCCTCTCCAAGATCCTTAAGAAAACAGTTACAAATCAGTTGTGTGACTTTCTACAAAACAATAGTTAAGCTGAGGATTTCAGTCAGGATTTAGAAAACACCATAGCACAGAGACAGCACTGGTGAATATTACTAGTGACCTTCTAATTGCATCAGAAAAAGGACTCGTCTCTGTACTTGTCTTGTTAGACCTTCGCGTTGCAGTCAACACTATTGCTCATCACATCCTATTACAGAGACTAGGACATTTGATTGGCATTTAAGGAACCACACTAGACTGGTTTAAGTCCTATTTATCAGATCAATCCCAGTTTGTATATGTAAACGATGAATCCTCCAGGTCCCACAAAGTTCTGTGAATTGTAATCACCTTATATATGCTTCCTTCCTATATCTATCGATCAAGCCAGACAAAATCAACCAGTTCGCTACACTTCGAGCGTGTCTTAAAGACATACAAATCTGGATGACCTGCAAGTTCCTGATGTTCAGACAAAATTGAAGTTATTCTACTAAATCCAGAACCCCTCCGAAATCAAATATAATTTATCTAGATGGCATTGTCCTGACATCCAGCACAACCATTGATAAGCTAAGATTAATCTTTGATTAGAATGTGTCCTTTAACTCACAGATCAAACAAATTTCAAGGACTCTTTTCACCTAAGTAAAGTTTCAGAAATCAGGCACATCCTGTCTCAAAGCGATGCAGAAAAATGAGTTAAACACACGTGTTACTTCTAGACTAGATTACTGCAATTCCTTATTATCAGGCTGCTCTAATAAATCTCTTAAATCTCTCCAGTTGATCCAGAACGCTGCAGTTCGTGTAATAACAAAAACTAAGAAAAGAGATCATATTTCTCCTGTATTAGCTTCTCTGCACTGGTTCCCTGTAAAATCCAGAATCAAATTTAAGCACTGAGACTGATGTGGAACATTTTAGGATACACTGAGCTCCTCTCTTCTATTCTCTCTCTCATTCTTTATGAATGAATGTCCCATTAATACACATTGCAAACTGTTCTTCTTCCCCAGAGTCTTTGTACTTTCTCACCTTGCATGTTTCAACAGATCATGGTTATATACCTTGACCGTGGTCGTGCCTCCTGCCATGGCCCTGCTGACACTCACTGCTACCATCATTATTATTGTTAGTCACATTACTATTCCTGATACCATTACTGCTTTTATTGTCATTATTATTCTACTGTATAGCATTGTCATTCAGAAGAACAGGTCCCTCGTCAGTTACACAGATATTATGACATATTGTACATAATCTTGCTGCAATATATTGTCTTTCACAGAATTTCTTAAATTATAATCGCTGTGGGTAGGTGTGGGTAATCGGGATTCAACCTTCCCTCATGATATGTGTAATTGCAAAGTATGTTCATATAAAGTCAACCCGTATATAAACTCATCTGACTCACTACATACAAATACATCAACCAAATGGGAATTTATGTTTTCGGGTAATCCAGGGACTTTATACAAGACAAAAGTCATGAACAGAATACATATAACTAATCTGATTCACAGATATCACATGATTATTATCTGATATATTTTAAATAACTAGGCAATACTTAATATGTGTTACTTAAATACCATAGTATTTCCCATTTAACTAATCAATAATCCAGTATCAATCCTGTGTCCGACCAGTGAGTTACATTACTGCCATGAACACTTCCCAGCAGGTCTGACAGATTTTCAGCTGCTCACCTCAAGTACTTGCAGAGTTTGCGAGGTCGGCTGGTTGCGTTTCGATCCCAGTTTTCGGTGTCACTCGAGTTACTGTCATATGACTGCAGACGCGTTCCCATCACCCATACAAGGGGGAGTCTGGCCTGGATCTTTCATAGTTCATAATCTGGTTAATGGCGAAATCAACAAGTCAGTTCGATCCCCAGATCAGCTCCTAACAAACCACGGGCTCGCAGCCAATGCGTTCACGTGTGCTGTCGACTTGAACGTAAACGAAGCAGGGTGGCTGCGGTGGTTGTGAAATGTCGCTCCGGTAAATTAGTTAGGTGAGTTGTATACATCTCAGAAACAACTCGTGTCCACGTTGTTGCGTCCGATGAGGTTAGCTAACGTTAGTTTGCTGCGTTAGCGTACCAAGCTAGCTAACGTTAGCTGGGGTTGCTAGCAGTGCGGTCCGACCCCAGTAACGTAATATTATGGGACACCTGTGCAGCTAATAACGTTATTTGAACAGTACTGACCGCAGACTTTCATATTCCAGGACGATTATGCAAACATATAAAGAATAGCTACCTGGTTGGCTACGTTTTCCGCTGTAGAGTAATCCCAATCTCTCACCAGCTAACAAGCCATCTCCTTTCAAAACACTGACGTTCGACGTGACGTAATGACGTAGTGACGCACACAAAGCGAGAAAGAACAGCTGTTGCCTTTTGCTTAACGTGCTGTTGCATTAGTCTTGTCTGAAAAGTGAATTTAAATGGAAAATGTTTTGTAGGTCAGATTTGTTTTCAACCGATGTCAGGACGATGTTTTTATTATTTCCTAAAAAGTGTTTTTTTAAAGCAACTATGGTATACGCACATACAAAGGCGTGTAAAAGATAAACATACGAGGAAATAAATATAAAACCTAAAGTATAAACAGCCAAAGGAAACAAAGGAAAATGATACATTAGACAAAGTAAACGATCACAAGGGCTACAAACAGATAACGTGTATTCCTTTTGCTAGATTCACCAGTTCTAACAGTATTCCTTGTGTAAAACGGAGTAACACATACATAATTGCAATAGCTTTTATACGGAATGTGGGCTCGATTGTTAAAGGTTAAATGAGGAGCTGATAGTCTTTGATAAACACATAAGATTGGCGTCAAACAATTGATCTAAAGCAAAATCACCATCAGAGATAATTTAAGTATTGCGCTACAATTTAAACACCATAAACTAATTATTGGGAGAATTTAAACAGTAATTCAGATAGACAAAACATTACAAATATATTACAACTAATGTGGAAACAAGTAAAGGTTGCAGTTGATCATTGTACAAAACAAGTATTTATAAATCAATTAGTTTTAACTGTTACATCATCAGACCTTGGTTGTTTCAAGCATTACGAGACATAATATGTTCTTATACAGAATGATGAAAAGCTAATTTGAGTAAATGTTGAAGATAACTATTATTTATCAGGATGCACAGTGGAAATAATTGTCATTTTAATTGATTAATTCAGACATTAAATGTTGTAATATGCTGACACTATAGAGTTATGTGTATGCAAGACAACATAGTATACATTTTAGACTCAATAAGCATCTCTGTTGAGTTTTTTCAGGTTTTAGCTCATGAATGGAAAAAGGAAAACAATGTATACTGTTGGGGAGAAACAACAATGAGATAATGGGTAAAGTGAATTTAAGCAAATATCTTGGATAGATCATTTTGTGAAATTTGTAGTCAAAATCAGGAACAGAGGAGAAGATGACAACCCGACTCCAGCAAAGGCTATAAGCGGAAAAAAGATTGTGCCAATCAAATCTAGAAAACAAACAAATCTTTACTTTTCAAAAAAGTTATAACATGAGAGGATGCCTATAATGTACAAGTGAAACAATACATTCAGTGTAAGACTAGCTGTTTACAGTAGTTGGTCCGTATTTACATTACATTACAGAGTAAACAAAATGTATTTTTAATAGTTAATTTTGACACCTTTAGTCTGAACAGGAGAGTATAAGCTATTCAACTTTTTGTTTAACATGTGAATGAAGACTTTTTCTTCCACATTGCAAAATAATGTAAAAAAAAAATGAAATTAAAGGTAATTTAAATATTTAACATACAATCAAGAAATACATTAAAAGAAACACGATTCATATAAAACATACATGAAATCAACAAAATAATGGTTAAAAACAGAAATAAATAGATAAACAATAAAAAGACAAACATACAAAATAACAGCTAGAAAATGTTGCATAGGGCTTTTGTTTGGTAAGATAACATATAACAATTATTGTATTCAACTTTTGTGCATGTTTGAGCTAAGAACATCATTTGGTAAAATATTGTTAGTGTTCCCTGATTGTCCAAGTTGTGGTTTGGCGCTGCCAACAATTATGTCCTTTAACCTTTCCTGAAGCCAGTCCTGTCGGTCTCCCACTTGTTTGTGTTCCCGAACGTTGTGCATAAGCTGTACCTCACTGATGGTTCTCTTTCTGTATAAATAGAAAATGCCACAAGGAAGACGTCCATCATCAATTCATTTTTTTATTATAGTGATTCATTTTTCAATTATATATTTTTTGCACTGCAAAGTAAAAATGAGGATGATAATGTTATTTCAGAGTTAATATACAAACTAAAAACATAATTTACCTCAGTGGTTTAGCCTCTAGATGTAAACTGGCGAGGAAGACTATCAGAACCAATGTTTCCAAATACCTCAATGAAAACATGGTGTGTAGCTGAAACAAATAAAGTAAAAAAGTGGTTAGAAAACAAAATTCATCGTCTCATAATACAGTTTCAATAACACTTTTAAAATTTGTATCACATCCAATTTTACTAAATTAATATATATATATATATATATATATATATTCAACTACTGATCCACTGCTATGGCATTCTTACCAGATTTTCTGTCCTTATCCAAGAAAAACTACAGCAGGTTCTGTTGAAATAGTTCTGTATCAGTGTGGCAAAGGAGTCACACTTGTTGATCAGTCTTTCAAGCGAGGAAAGGTTCTCTCCTTTATATACAGCGTAGCCCTCCCCTGGTCATCAATGAGCCATTTTCACTGTTAATGTTGATGTCAGTTTTACAATGCATCGATGGGGACAGGCATCTGCATGACACCACCTCCACCACCACTCACTACTAACTCATCTTTCAACACCTCTGCAAAGTGCCCAGTTCGTCACACTGTGATTTAACTTGTTCCATTTTCACTCCTCATGCTGAATAATGGGACTTTGGTGTCACACAAAACACTCTGTAAAATAAATCTCTTTATTGATCTCTAATTAGATATGTCTCATGCAGTGGGACTGCAGTGAAAGCATATACTCTTTGAAATGGCAATGACTGTCAAGCTTAATTTATTAGCAATGCAATTAATTTTATGGTTCACCTCAAGCAAGCATCTAAAGGTCGTGAGGAGGTGCAACTGGGTCATGCAGTGTGAAGGGAATGAAGCAAAGAGAGCAATCCAGAGTTGATTTTTAGTTGCTTTTCTCAAACACAGAAGATCTCAAAAGAGATAGCCACAACTATCTAGTGCAGGATGTTCAGGAGAATGCACCTGCTCTTTGATTGAATTTCTGCAGAGTTCTCCTGCACCTTTCAAATGTTCTGTCAATGACAAAATCACCCACTGTAGAACTTGTAGAGTACTACATCTTTCATCAGCCGTGGAGCGAACACAGGCACTTGCTCTTCTAAACTGATTGTTAAAATTTTGATTACAAGCAACACATCATTGAAATAAAGGTCCATTCAACCATTTTTAGAGCCAAATTTGAAATTCAACATATTTTCTCATCATCTGTGTGATGCACACTTTGTTTAAACGATTTCCACAGCTGCCTCACGCATTTTACACATCAATGTCTGTAAGAATGAGTTGACTGAACATAAATATGAATAAATATGCTCTGAAAAACATACAGTTAACTTGTTCTTTTTAAATGTGTAAAGTAGCATTGCAGTTCTAAGATGTATGGGTTGTGAATAACCTTGCCACTGTGTCACAAGGTGCATTAGGTAACATGTAAGACATTTTCTAAATCTGGCAAAGGAATGGCTATGCCATGACTGAATAGGTGCCACAGAAGGACCTATATCTTTCTGTCATTAGGCTCCCCTGCACAATATGCAGCAGTGTTTAGCAATTATGCACATTTTCAAGTCATATTATTTGGCGTTAATGTCATTTTTACATTTCAATTGATGATTTAGCTGATCATTAGAATATATAATTATCCCAAAATCCTAATTCAGTGTCAGACTTATCATCTCAGTAAATAATAACAGTCACATTTGCCCCTGTGTAACATCCCTGATCTAGGTGTTGTTGTGACAGGCTAGTACACCTGGTTCAAGTTGGTCCTTCTGGGAGAGACAAAAGGGTAGAGGGTACATGTCGGGTCATGCAGTAGATGCTGACCTAAGTCTTTATCATCCCTCACCATCGTGCACATAGACGACACTCAGCACCACCTGTGGCTTCAACTAGGCTAGATATTTTGTACATGTGTAGTACACTCAAACAAGTTGCTCTCATTACCTCATGCGGTCACAATGTGAGCCATCTCAGTAATGGTATGCAGCTGGTGTGCAAGAGCACTTGACAGGGATTGATGGGAAGAATTGCATGCAAATCATTAACTTGGGTCACCCCCAAGTCACAAAGAAAGTAATGCACATAAAAATGATTCATCTCTTTGATCTATGTATAGGTGTATTGGCTGTAAATAGGCTGCCTCTTTACATATTTGGGTTTTGAAAGCTCTTGATTTTCAGATTGTTCACCTTACTTCCTGCTCATTTCGTGTTTTAGTGTACATGTTGTGTTCTGTACAAGTTAATGATTTTAGAAAGTAAATAGAAGTTAGTTAATCCAAATTGTGAGAAGTGATTTCTGAATGTATGCATGTATTTTTAAGATATATCCATGGATCGACAGATACATTTCTCTGGATTCCGTATTTTATCTAGGTCTCAGGGCCGGCGATTGCTATAGGCGAACTAGGCGACTGCGCGGCCACTTTGACTGGCCCGTGACATTTGCAAAAATTAAGCGGTCTAAACTATCTGGAGCACAGGGACAAAAACGAAAAAAGGAAGAAGAGGAAAAGAAAGTCAAGTATAGAGGTAAGTCTTCTCATCTCAGCCATTAAGGTGTCAAACAAAATATATTTAGTATTGTGCATCACCTAATATTGGACATTTCATTGCTGTCACTTAGGCTAGCTATAGCTAGCTAGCAACTGTTACTTTGCTAATTTGCTACGTAGGCTATTACTAGCAAACGTAACTTCACTGATAACCTACATGGATGTACATGTCAAAAGACCAGTATCTGGATAACGTATGCTAGTTATGAAAAGTACAGTTGCTGTCTACATTCATTATAAATGGCATAAGTTCTGTTTAGTGAATTCACAACTAGCAGGTGCATACACACACAGTAACCATTTTGGGGATAGTGGTGGTGTTCACCCTTCTGTACAGTTCCTCCCCAGGAATATACTAAAATGTATATGTGTTTTTTGTTTTGTTTTGTTTTTAGTTTTTATTTTAGTTTTAAATTGGCCAGATGCACTCAGGCAATGTTTTCAGAGGCCGGCACCTGCTGGAGAAAGGACGCCTGATTCGCCTCCCTCTGAACTTTGTAAGTAGCCTACACAACTAGTACTATTGTTGCTGTTTGTTTTATTGTTATTATTATTATTATTATTATCAATTATTACTTTCATAATCACATCACATTAATACTACTAATTGTAATCAGTAGCATTATTTAGCCTTGTAGCAGTGGTGGCAGTAATTGTAATTTATCTACTACAAGTTACATGGTCAGATACAATGTATTTGTACAATGCAACTATGTGGTAGGATGATAGAAATGACCAAATGCAATTGTGTAACGAACAGCATGGATGAACTCTGTGTTTAAATACAGCTGCAGGAGAAGGGACATCCAGTAGTACTCAAGGGTCCAGTAACACACAGGCCAGGAACACACAGCCTGCATCAGGTGAGTCTATGTAATAGTATTTATTCAAGCCACATCCATACTCCATAAGTACAATAGAAACATGTTAGCATGTATTAAATACAATAGCTTGTTTTCTTAAAGAAGTTCAACCACATTCATGATCATTTCACTTATTATATTAAACACCGCTTGTCTGGCTATACAATTTGCTTGAATACAGGTGAAGGTGAAGGGACATCCAGGACCACATCAAGCACTCAGGGCACCAGTGAAACTACACTGCCGCCTGCAGACACCTCACCCTCCCCAATTCCTGATATCCAGGGAGAACCTATAGATCCTGCTGACTGGCCAGCCCTCTGTGTTTGTGTGTAAAGGAAAAAAAACTGTCAAACCTGTCAAACCTTGTTAACCATAGTCATTCCCTATACAGCTTGTATCATGTTTTGAGGTTCGTTCAATAAACATATTTGAAAAAAAAATGTTTTGCACAGTTTATGGAGTTAATTTAATCCTAACTTTGAGTGTGTAATAAATTATTTAAAATAATAAAAAAGAAAATGTTCTGAAACTATTCTGGTGTTTGTTGTCCATGCATCATTTATTGTTGAACTGCAATGTAGAATAGTAGTATTATAAGTGGGTGAAAAACTGCTATGCAAAGTAAAGCAGTTAAGTTAATATAGGTCTCTTCAGTGATGTAAAGTATTGTGTGTGTCTGTGGGGGGGGGGCAAAACTCAATCTCGCCTAGGGCAACCAAAGGGCTAGAGCCGGCCCTGCTAGGTCTTATATGGAAGGACAGCAGGAGCATAAAATGCTTTCCCAGAAATCTATAAATGGAGTTACTTTTTTCATGTAGTGAGGTCACCTCACTTCAAGATATCATGTAACGAAACAGGATATATTTAGATTGTCGACATCATCCCACCTTTGCTTGTGAACCAAACAAACACATGGGACACATAACGTAATCGTACTGCTTGGATAACAATTATGAAGCTCATGAGGGGGGTAGAGTCCAGTGCAGCAATAAATCATTTAGAGGAGTGTGCACCCAAGTCCTCTTGGAGCTCTTCAACAGTTTCTTTGACAAACCAAATGTTTTTCTTCTTCTTTGAAACAGGTTTGCAGGGACATGCCAGACTTGTCAGTGTCATTTTATGTGGATACCCACACTCACATCAATCTATCACATACTTTTGCAATGTCCATCTGACTACCCGGCACAGGTGGTGGTGGTGTCAAGTTAATAAATAGTATCTCTGCACTGCTGTGCACATGTAGCATTGAGTCGACAGACATCAAAGGAAGAGCACAACAGGACAGAGCCAGCAGCGAACTGATCAGTCTTTCTTCATTATCATCACTATTATTATGCTCATAGACAACATGGTAACTATCAATATAATAATCTCAAATGAAATCCCTAACATAACAATTTACTTTTTCTTTAAAGGGGAACTGCACACATTTTACACATCAATGTCTGTTTACAAGTCTTGGAGCACTACTGCATATGTGAATAAAGTTGTGTACAGCCCTTTGTGGCTCCAGAGGGCGCTGCCTGAAATCTGTGACGTCATGTGACGTGGAATACAAAAGACAATATCTCGGGTTCTGCTGCATCGGTGAAGGAGTGTGATGCTTAATCGGTGGAATATTCTATGAAGTAGCTTTAAATGAAGAAAAAGCATCTGATCTCACAACATCTTTACACACTTTATAATTTAACTTTTTGAATGACAGCACCTCTGCATCAAATGGAAATTTTCTTGATGTCTTGTTGAAAAGTGTATAAACATTTTCCCAAAATTCAGCCTGGCATAGTTGGTTATTTGGGTATTTCTTCTATAATTTAAAATAAAGTTATGCAGGTTTGGTAATTTGAGTGGTAAAAATATGTCAGCCTGTAAAGACCGAAGCCAAACAAAAACATTTATACAGAAGATACATTGACACAAAGGAAAATATGTACAGGAGATGGTTAAAGCAGTCAGAGGGACTGGGTCTGCTCTCTGGGCTACATCGCTTTTGTAACACCTTTATTTATCCAGGGGAAGCTAAGCATGTACACATGATGGTAATTGTTAGTTGTACATGCAATTTAACCACAGTAGAAATGATCTCCACCGGTCAGAGATGTCAAACAGTCATCATAATTTGTCTTAGACATTTTGTTTTTGTGTGTTTCTTTCTGAAACAAATGCCATATTTACCCACAACTGCACATCACAAATGTATTTAGGTTTCCTCCACAAGAGGTTGCTGTGACCCAACAGTTATATTAAGAAGAGCAAACTCCTCTGTGATTCCTCTTTAAACTAGTTATTAAAATACTGTGCTTTGATGGAAAGACTCATCAATGTGTGTAGTAAAACATTGAGTTTATTATTTGCACTTCAAAAGGCAATTATAAAGTGATAAAGCAGAATGATGTGAAAACACAGAAAGGGGTGCTACAATAATAAAACAGTCTGACAGTACAATAACAATTCAACCATTGGCAGATAGTTTGTCTAGTTTTCTGAATGTTATCAGATAATTAGACAATTAGCATTACTTTTAAGTTAAGGGGCTACTGACACAAAAAGTGCAATTAATGCACATTTATCATTATTTGTTTGTCAATAATGTCAGTGAAAAAGGAATACCTTGCATTTCTTAGTTCAGAATAAAACATGCAAAGTCTCCCTTTAATAGAGTTCATAATGAATCGGAAGATTAGTTTTTTTTCGCCATCTGAATTCAATTTTCTACGCTTTCTTTTCATTTATTTTTACTAGCATGACATTTTTCCATGGTGCTTTTTTCTTACCAGACACCCACTTTTCCTTAATGTGGACAATGCCATCAATAGACTTTTAGAGCTGAAATTGTCTCCAAGATCATAGACTGAGACCCATAAAGGACCGTGTGTGGAAGAGAAAGGCTGAATGAGTAATTCATGGTGTTTTCTCTTATATACATTGCTTTCTGATAAACTCTGATTGACCATGTGTTTGCACAGAGATACTCATCTCAAATAAAACACAGGAAGGATCAGAGAGAGAAACACTGGTCACCAGAACCAATCAGAAAATGCTCCAATTATCTAGAGATTTTTACATAATGAAAAACATTGGTGAATGCAGTTTAGGCTTGCACATTATAAGACTATGCACCCTATATAAATGTGCAGATTTACATATAATTTACATACAGTGTATTAAGTGATTTGCTTTTGCAATGCCTAATGCATAATAAACCATTGGCATCCATTGTGCATAAAAAGCTAATCAAACTAGACAACAATCTGTCTGGAATGTGAAATAAGGCCGGATGGACAGTGGGTGAGTCATTTGGGCTAAGCAGTGTCTGCTTTGAGATGAAATGAAAAATGTCACAGCAGTATTGTCTATGGTAAAGAGCAAAAACAGAGTAAATAAAATAACAAAAATACTACAGTATGCTACTGTACTGGCATCCCCTTTTAGATTAAATGAAAAACACCTCCTGCTGGGCTTCGCCAGAAGTCCCATGTGGTTTGATATGAATGAAATACAAAGGCAGTAAGAAGGTTTCAGAGCAAATTGAATTTAAAGTAGGAGAAGGGTATCCAGGTGTATGATTTCGTTGAGCCACAGTCAATTTTAGATATCATTGCAAAATCAAGTATTTTATGATGTTTTGTGCTTTGCTCACATCGTTCACATCACCTTTTTTTTGGATGCATGCAGCAGTACCTTTTACTTACTCTTTGAGTGCTGGTGACAGCATTGGATTCCCAGGTAATGTGACATGCTTTGTTGTACACTCGCACACATGGCATGCATTTGTGGAAAATACATGTATTAAAGATTGTTCTCCTGCCTGGAGGACAAACTATTGCAGCAAATTATTATGAGAAACAACAAACAACCACAACAGCAACATGTAACAATGTTTGTGCTGCCAAGTCCATGAAGATTGCTAGAAGAAAAATGCATGTTATAAATGAAAATGTCCCTTCATTGAGTTACAACACTGATGCAGTGTTCTGTCAAAACATGCTGTTTAGAAAGTCCACTTTATTTTCTTGCAGAATCACGTAATTTGGAATCATATGACCTTATTTCAATGGATGTAATGTATGAATAAACTTCATTCATTATTTCTAATACAGCCAGCTATTATACATTGCCAATTTATATAGCTGGTAGGTTTCTCTTGATTGATAAATTAAATGAATATTCACAAAGGTGGTCTGACATCTGTACATTTTCTAGAAAGGATTTTTTTGGATCCGATAATGAACACTGAATCAAACTGAGTCTAACTAACCCAGTTCTCCTGCGGCTTGAGACGAAGAGACCTCACTCGCTGGTCTGAGAGACGCATGAGGCGGCAGCTAACTGCAGCGTGGGTTATAGTTCTTTGAAAAATTAATTGGTCAACTATGTTGCTGTTCTCATTTTTGTCTCTTTATTTCACCATCTTTACTGCATATTACATTTATAGCCTTAATTTATTTTTACACTGTAATAACTGTTTTTACACTGTAATAACAGTTTTTTTGTGGCCACTTTGGTGCAGCAGAAACAAGATATGCACACTACATTGACATGTCATCCACTTTTTAAGTTGATATGGCACACAGTTTATTTACATATCCAGAGCAACACAAGTATTCATTTAGAGTTGTGTTTCTGGCCACCTGGCCAATATAAGTCCAAAAAAACATTTAGTTTGATCCATCCAGAGGGAAATATCTTAGTCTTTAGCTTCTAAATGCTCCCCTATGTTCACCAGCTAGTTGCTAACTGTATAATGTGACATTAGAGTGGTATGGATCTTATTAACAATAAGCGGGTTTCCAAAAATGTCAAACTATTCCTTTAAGTGTTAATTGAGTCTGTGTGTCCTCTGTTGTGAATATTGTCTCCCTAGCCCTGTCTCACCAAATGGTGTATGAATGAAAAGACAATTTGTAGGTAATTTGCAGGTCCAAAAACCACTCTTGCTTTTTCGTGTCATTTTACGCTATATAGTACTAGTCTGTACTGACTGTAATGTGAACGCATATGTTACACTCAGAGTCAGTAAAAAGTGAGAATGACTTCTTCAGGTGATTGATACGGGAGGTGGATGGGTCAAATAAACCAAGTCTTTCAACCTGTACACTGGTGTTCATGTCCAAAAGTAACACAATCATTTTATTTTAAGTTTTTACAAGTTACACATTACCTCACATTACTAGACAACAAAAAACAACAACAAATAAATAAAATAAAAAAATAATACATAACAGCATAACAACCAACTATACGGACAATCAGACAAGGACAGAAAAACACAGACAGAAATCGAACATAAATCATCATCCTCCATATTGAACCTTCTATAACAATTATTTTTATCTCATTCTTACCATTTTATTTTCAATTCATACAGGCCACTTGTCGAATGTCCCCCCTTAGAAAGATTATGTACAACTTGCTCGCACAGGAAGCCAGACACACCTCCTTCTGAATAACAGCAAGACCAAGGAGATTGTTGTTGACTTCCGGAAAGGCCACACCCAACACCCACCACTGACCATCAACGGTGCTGACATTGAACAAGTCAGCAGCACCAAGTTCCTGGGGGTGGACATCAGTGAGGACCTCTCGTGGACAGTCAACACGAAAACCCTGGCAAAGAAAGCACAGAGGCGCCTCTACTTCCTCCGGAAACTGAGGAAAGCAGGAAGCCCTCCACCCATCATGTGCACCTTCTACCGTGGCACCATCGAGAGCATCCTGACCAACTGCATCACTGTGTGGGGCAGAAGCTGCACAGACTACAGCAGGAAAGCCCTGCAGCGCATAATGAATGCAGCTGGAAGAATCATTGGTGCCTCACTCCCCCCCCCTCCCCTCCCTGCAGGACATATACAACACCCGCCTCACCCGCAAAGCGACCACGATTGTGAGCGACTCCTGCCACCCCTCACACGGTCTCTTCAGCCTCCTGCCCTCTGGGAGGAGATACCGGAGCCTCCGGGCTCGCACCACTAGGCTGTCAACCAGCTTCATCCACCAAGCTGTCAGGAAGCTGAACTCTCTACCTCACCACTCCCACATCTAGACTCTGCTGCTAAACTGTCTGACCGCTGCTATTAACGCACACTTAAATAGTTTCCTAATTTGTTTTTGCACTATATGTTATATGTTTTTGCACTATGTTTATATGTCTTTGCACTATGTTTATATGTTGTCTATTTTTTACTTTTTTTTTTAAATGTGCACTATTCACTTTATGTTTCTGCACTATGTTTATATGTTGTTTATATGTTTATGTTATATGTTGTCTAGTTTATATGTTTATATGTTGTTTATATGTTTATATGTTGTTTATATGTTGTCTATTTTTTACTTTTTTAAATGTTGCACTATTCACTTTTTTTTCAGACAGTAGAGAAACATAATTTCAGGTCTTCTGTATGTTTGCACAATATGGAAGAAGTGACAAATAAAACTGACTTTGACTTTGACTTTGAATAACCAATGCTAGAAAAAAAAAAGGGTACAACAGAATTGCAGATCAGGAAACCCCATATTATGTCCATCAAAACCATTAAATCATAATAAATATAAATATTGCGGACCTATCCCTTCACAGTCACTTGGGTCCCAAAAGTGTGTTTTCTGTATTTATGTTAAATTATTTATATTTCACTTTGTTTACATACTTATTTTAACCCCACCGTGAGGTTTTCCCTAAACCTAACTAAGTGGTGTTGTTTAGACAAGAGAAAAGCCTAAAATGCATTATCATGACACAATACATATTCTTTGAATGTCCTGCGCCTTCCCATGATATAAGGGCCCCGTTCCTCATACCTGGCTTACTGAGTTAGCTGGATAATTTTCAGGATAAGATGACGCAGGTCAGGCTTTTCGGTTCCAGGAAGCAAATTTTGAAAAATCACCAGCAACACATCCAATCCTTGAACCTGCTCCAGCGCAGGCTTACTGAAATTCACTGGATAAGCTGGCCACTCTCAGACAAAAATGCCAGCTCCTAACTTTTTTTTTTGCCATGCTTATGTCGGCAGCGGTGGTGGTGTTAGGGGGCGATCACACCAGCCGCTTCAAAAACGCCTTGGCAAAAACGCGCCGGGCAAATTGTCTCGGTGCGCCTGTGGAGCGGGCCTGTGTGCGCAACCGGGCAATACACACTGACATTGATGAGCTGTGCGACGCCTAAAAAACGCGAAGCGTGGCATTTTAAAGGCGCGCATGAAAGGCGCGCCGTACCATAGGAAAACAATGGTTTTGCTAGTGACGTGTTTTTGAGAGTCACGTCTGGTGTGATCGGCCCCTTAAGCTGCGTTCACAGCCAAAGCGTTGCGAATATTCGCAACGCTTTTGATGTGAACGCAGCTTTAGATTTTGCCATGATTATGTTCTTGACTTCCTCATATGCGTTCATGATCATCTCCTGCTCGTCAGCGGTGAAAAAAAGAGGCTCTTCCTTAGTTTATTTGCCATGTTGTAGTGTTAGAAAGAACATCATGGAGTCGGTGCTCGACGCTGCTCCCTTTTGAAGAGGAACGGGCATGCGCAATTATCCTGATGACCTACGTCTGGTTCGAATTAACGAGACTGTTTGAGCACGGATCAGCCTTTGAGAAACCGAGATAGCCTGACGTCAATCATCGGGGTAATTTAAACTGGATAATAGGACATTTGATCGACTTAGTTGAACCACATACGAGGAACGGGGCCCTGGTTGATCTCACAGTTAAACACAGAATGTATAAAAAAGGCCCATCTTAGCAGTTTCTTTTTAATTATATTGTACACACACACACACACACACACACACACACACACACACACACACACACACACACACACACACACACACACACACAGTCTCATACCTCAAGTCTTTCTTGAAGTGCTGTTGCAGCAACATATCACAGTAGCACCTTCTTACTATAAAAAAAAAAAACACAGCAGAAGCAGATTACAAAGGCATTGTTTAAAATAAAACCCCTCCACATTGTTCTCGTTGGTGTTCTGCATCACATATTGATTTTCTATCAAATACATTTACAGAGATTGTTGCATTGCTCTGAGCCCAAAATGAAATTCATGAGAGTGCAAATGGAACTATTGGGGAAAATACTGGTAGTTCCAGACTGTAATCAGTTGTGATCGTGTGTTTAAGGTTTAGAGTGAAATTGATGACCTATCCTCTCATGCACTGTGACTTTCCCAGTGTTTTTAAGAAATCACCATTACAATCTTGATAGGCTGACACCTACTTTGTCAAACATAAAAAATACAGCTTGTACATTGTTTGTATACATGTTTGAATTCAGATAATTACCATCGTAACTATAAAAATGTCAGATTTTTAAGTTCCAATTAAATACAGTTATTTACTGACGATGCTTGGCTGGCTCTCTCCTCTATTTACACTACTACACTGAACAAAGCTGAGAGCAGATGCAGCTTGTGTCTGTAGTTCATCATTTGAAGCCCAGAGTTTTTGATCATTTGAACATTTATGAATTCTAAAGTGCTCACATTTGATACTCTCAGTGCATTTCCAGCTTAAATAAACAGAGCTTCTTCACAAATGCCTTGTGGGGCACACCACACTTATAAATATTTGTGTCACTCCTTCAAAACAAAATAATCAAAATTTCTTCCAGAGAAATATATACCGTATATAATCTAAAAGTCTGGGGTTGCCAAATGAAAATCTGACACATTTTCAATGGGAATTGAAACTTATTTTTTCGAGCCAGTGAATATTTAATGAAGAAAAAAGGTTGCTTTAATAAAATAGTGTGGAGGCCAGTCAAAGACATGTTGGATACAAGAGTGTCTTCGGGGAGTTTCTGTTGTTTCTGTGAAAGAAAAATATCCACCCATGAATACTAAAAGTTACAATAACAAAGCAGAGAGAAAGACTGAAAATTCATCTGCATGTTTATATTGGAAGTTTGAAGAAAAATCGGTTTTGAAAGGTGACCATTTTGGTTCTCTACACATGCGGCGAATGTAAGTTAAGCACTTATTATTTTCTCATGGAGGGAGTTGAGCTACATCAAGCACACAGTTATTTCAAAGATTCAAGTAAGGCCAAACTGGGATGAAAACGCAAACAAGTGATTGGTTAATTGAAGACACTTTGCTGAGACAAAGATCAGATAACAGACAAGCTCAAACACTCACTGGAGGAACAACAGGATACCACATTGTGATTGGGACCTCAAAACTAGATCCCGCTGCGACTCAAGACTCAAAAGTTGCCCAGTGGCGCCACCTGTGGAAATTGAGAAAGGTTAAACTTTCAACCTGGAGACGATCACCACGCATCTTTGTTCTCTAAAGGACAAGCTTGTCGTCACATCAACGGTGATATTACTTCAATGAGCTATGGGATTTGATTAAGAAAAGCATGGAAACACATTGCTTGGGAAATTACCTGCCTTGTCGTGTACTAATAAATCGTCACCAGGACTTGGATTATGTAATTTACACGCTCAATGCACCCCAGCAATGTGCTCATTAGTATGGCAGAAACCATGCATGCAACAACAGAAAACAAGAACATGCATGAAGGCTGGAATGCAATGGTGTTGAGGCAAACATTGACAATCTGACAGAAATGACTGATATATGCTGCTGTATGATGGGCCTTATATTCACATAGTAGACACAGCCTTGTAGTTGTAATTTTGAGTTGAAAATATCAGGAAGTTCTGACCGCTACAGCACATCGACATACAATCTAATATCAACACTATTACAAATAATTCTGATAATCCCAAAAATATATATACTGTTTCTAGAAATATGCAGCAACAACTAGTAAACCAACGTCTGGAATAAAATCTTAAATAACACTCCAGCAAAAAAAAAGTGACATATTTTCCTCTCTTGTATGTCAAATGTAACGTCAATCAGTGCAATTAATTATATAGTTAAACATAATTCTGATGATGTTTAATTGGGTTGACTGAGTGTCAGAAATGTGTGGTTATAGTGTGATGGGATTATATATTGTACGGTGTTTCTGTACAGAGGAGGATGGAAGACAGAGTTACTGCTGCTTCACACCTGCAGCAGTCTGACGTCTTCTCGCCTCTGTATTCTTTTTCCTAATTGTGCACCTAATACACACTGATAATGAGCCTTAAAATGAGACAAGGGGAGGAATGTAATAAAAAGAGATGCATTTTCCCTCATTAAATATATATATATATATATATATATATATATATATATATATATATACGGAAGGAACATCGCAGATTTATTTTAACGCTTGAAATCTAATCAGTAACCAAGCTATTGAACATTTACACTATGTCCTGAATTGTGTTACATTAATTTGTTTCTAGGCACTGATATAAGCATAAGCATAACGTTCAAGGTTAATGCTGAATTTACTAGTCTATCAGTTACACTTCATTAAATGGTGCGACACTAAATGGTTTTCACCTCTCAACGGATTACTTATATCTAAACAATTAAAAGTGTTCTTTCTGTATTCATAAGGTGTGTAAAGTTGCAAAGTACAAAGGGAGTCAATACATTGTTTCCCAGAATAATGAGAGGACACATATAGACTAAAAAGCATTAAACACAAAAAGGGTGTCCACACAGGAATCAAACAACTAATTACTTACTGTCTGAACCAGACAAAGGAGATATACATTTAGGATGAAGGATAAAAAATGTAATATACAGACAATTGACAAAAAAAAAACGGGACATAATGCAACAAGCCAGAGAAGAGTAGCTCCAATTATTGTTTAAATGAAACAAAAGCGATAAACTATTAGCTACATTTTGTGTTTTCAGTTTGAAAAAAGTCTTGTTTCACCCTTGTTTGTTTAATTATTAACTAACAAAGCACAGTTAACATGCTTTTGTTTGAAAAAGCAATTTGTTATGTTGACTGCCACGCTCACCAGCCTGCCCACAAAAGTGCAACACCACACAAAGCAAGGAGAATAAAATAAACCTGTCCTAGGCTGTTATGTAAATCCATGTGATGCTTATACTTGTTCAGGTATGGTTCATACATTCATTGTACTGTAAATGCTTATTGGTTTCCTAATAGTCATTCTCACTACTGTATGAAATAAAACATGTATGCGCATACATTTCTTGCATTATAAATTATCAAGATGATTCAAGCCAAAACCTCTTCTTTTATATAATATTTATTGTACCCTCAGTGTCTGACATTTTTCTAAACATTTACAGTTTGAGATGCATATTCACTTCAATGACCTGCGCCGAACCTCCAGTTCTTAATTGTGATTAAAAGTCAGAGATATTCTGCATTCCCGTATTAATTCTTTAAATTATTCAGATGTTGATGTTGTTGAGATGTTTTGCATTTTTATCTCGTAAAGGCATTCATACAACTAACTATTCTTCTATTCATTCAGAGAAGACTGACTGTTTGTGTTCAGTAACTGATGACAACAACAACAACAAAAAATCCCAAATCATTGTTAATTTCTTCAGTTGACTCAAATATCTGAAGTAAAACTAACCAGACTGTTTCTGTGAAGAAAGTAAATACCTCAAGAACAAAAAACTTAAATTGAAAAGGGACATCTTCATAATTTGTAAACACCAAAACCTTCTACACCATAAAATTGATAGTGTTCTTAAATAAATGGACATTTTGGTGAAACAATTCGTTTTCTTGCCAAGAGTTAAATGAGAATATTGAAACCAGCATCGTGAATGTGACTAATCTCCTCATCTAATTCACGGTCATAGTCGTAGTATGCTGCTGTGTGAATGAGCATGCTTTTGTGTTGAATTCATTTGAAGAGGTCAGTCACCTTGAGTTAACAATCAGCATGTTAGCAGTGACGAGTTAATTTCCATAATACCAGAGTGGTGATACAAGTTTAACAAAATAATAACCTGATACGCATACTGCGCGAAGCTAAATCAGAAACATATCTCCTTGTATTTGTTGTCTTTGAGGACGAAAAAAGATTTACATTGGATACATGAGCTTTATCATCCCATTTCGAAATTATGTTTTTAGATAAAAAAACATCACTATTAATTGTCGTAATGGTAACACTTCACTTTAGTATTTAAAAGCAAGACATACACATTCAACATAAGATACACATATAAACATATAGCATAATGTAGTTGTACACTGATATAAGGACATTCAAGTATTTAGTATCTGACAACAATTAGGACTCCTTCTGTGAAGGCATTTATGGGTTTTATAGTAATTTATTATCTGTTATCCACCATCCTACAGGAGTTATAGTTGTTGATGAATACATTAATACAAATGTATATCTGATTACTTAGTGGGTAATAAACCAATGCTTATAATGCAAAATAAAGGGTAAACTAAAGTAAAGCGTCAACATACCCTGATAAGTCTATCTCAGCAGTGCACATATAGCTAAGGATAAAAACAAGAAACTATTTAAAACACAGATTATAGCAACCATAAGAGCTTTGTTAACATGGTTTGTAATTATATAAATCCAGAGTAAGTTTGGAACACACGTTTACACAATTTCATTTATTTTACAAAACCCACAGTATTTATTGTGTTAAAACAGCTGCCACTAAAACAGCATGTTTCTGTATTGGATGGAAATTGTTAAGCTTATTGAAGCTCTCATTGGCCTCTTACTGTGAGGTCAGTCTAGCTGTAGGGGTTTCAGCTTGGTCTTTTTTCATAAGCGAAGCTGAATTCAAGAATGATATAGGAGGTTATTTGCAGTTTATTTTTGAGGGCCTTGCAGAAAGAAAGAAAGCTGCCAGTGCTGCTCTGCTCTAACAAGTACTGATTCCCAACCTGCAGACTGGATCAGGTGACAGAGATGAGTGCTGAGGCTGAAATAAATTGCAGCGCTGTCAACTAGAATAAACCACTGAGCTTACTGGAAAACTGTCCAACAGTTTGAGTACAGAAGCTGCTCCGTGCATACGACTTACATCACCATGCATGGAGATATAAAATGTGTTTCCCGGAATCCTCCAGGATATCTCTGTTTTTCCCACAAAAACCAAGATTGAGCGCTTCGTGATTTCCAAGAATTTCTAGATGAGTTCAATACATATACATTCCAGATAAGTATCCTCTTCTTACCACAGCTGCCATGCAAAATTGTGGCAACAGCCTTCAAAGGAAGTAAATGACAGCCACTCAAATATAGTGCACACTACAGTAATCCACCTGTAAATTACAGCCAAATGGCAGTCTGCAGTGGAGTCTGAAAAAGTTTCACTTTGTTGGACTGTATGAATAAGAATTGTTTTTATCAAAGTGTTTTGATAGATTGTAGTCTGAACAAAGTGTTAGAGGAATAAACAAGATAATAGAGCGGATGGAGAATCAGTTATATCTGTTTCTACCAATAAGGACGATTTAAAGATTGGAAGGACACAGCATCGCTGCCTATTACAATCTCTTTTTTGGTGTGCAACTGCAATATAACCCTTAGAAATATGCAGCACATAAATTGAAGATTCAAAACAAGTGCTGTATTTGGCACAAACTCATACAATCTGTGCAGTGAACAACATGATGGCAATAATTAGAATCAGAGTAAACAAACTGAATTAGAAAATGCATTATTAATTCAAGGAAAGCGTGAGTGCACCACTCATGGCACTTTATACTTTCACTCCACTACAAGTTCAGAGAGAAATAATGTACTTTTTATTCCGCTACAATTATCTGACAGCTTTAGTTACTTGTTACTTTACAGATTTACATTTTTGCATACAAGGATCATGTTATAAATAAAATGTTTTTTTAAATTAAACTAACCAACCTTACAAATGCCAGCTGTCGATTGACACAATGTATTGGCTGTTATACTATTAACAATTTTTATGGTTACATCAACAATGTGAGGATTTGCTTAGTTTCCTTTTAAGTATTTTAATATATTTGTTAATAACAATTTTCCCTTTTTTACCATTTGTTGGACCACACAAGTTTTGGGATCTAGGTAATTGCGATGACATTTCTCACTATCTTCTGAATTTTTCCAAACCAAGCAATCAATTGATTAATTGAGAAAATAATTTGCGGATTAGGCCATAATGAAAATAATCATTAGTTGTCCTTTTACAAAGTAATTAGCTGCACCTCAACCAACGACAACAGTACAATTCTGCTTTTACGTGACTGCATGTATGAGTATTAGTATGATATAACATACAATTGGTCTGTCTTAAGTACATTTTTCTGATTATATTTTCAATGAAGGACTTTTACTTGTAAAAGAGTTTTATAGTGTGCCATTGGTACTTTTAGTCAAAAAGCAGATCTGAAGACTACCACCGACACTGCAGCTATTACAAGTGCCTTCTCGCTGCCTAAATCCACCATCTCTTGGGTTTTACTCATATTCAGTGAGAGGTTTTTGGTCTTGCCCCAACAACTTCAGGTAAACACTGCTTGGCTCCTTGTAATGAGAGTTAAATTGAGCAGTAAATAAGACTCTTAAAAACACACACACTACTGCAGCAACTCAAGCCAAAATGTGAGCATAGTTAGTGATCTTAAAGTGCTTGTAAAGGTAAGAAACCTCTCTCCATACACAGCATACACTATGCATACATTTAGCTGGACACATTATGTACTCATGGCTTGAACCACCAAGTTGCTGAGACCCACTAATTGGTTACAGCTCATGCTTTAACATCCACACACTTAGACTGTAAAACAGAATTTGTTATGCATGTCTTTACAGTTTTTTAATCTTTAAAGGGTGTAAGTGAATACTTTTCTGTGGAGGGAATCCTGGCTTTTGAGATTAGGCTCCCTACAGCTCCAAAATAATTTTAAATGTGAGAAAGGTACATGCACAAAGTGACTGCTCCGTACACATTGCTATCAGCAAACACACTTTGTTCTCACAGGTATCTAAGTTTATATGCCACAACTTTACTCCAGGCCTGAAATCAACAAAGACAGGATTTAAGGAATTGTTCAAAGGTGGTGTGTGCAGAGGCTGTTTCTTGAGAGAATGAAAAATAAAAACGATGCAGTATACCGCCACTATACTTCCAATATGTGGAGCACATATTGTGCATAATTATTTGCTGAGATTTAAATGAGCTAATGCATATTCATGACTAAATGCTAAATAACAAAATTTCAATTCAAACCATTGATTAAATCTCTGAGAACGATCAACTTTAGTGGGAGATCTCAGCCTCATCAGATGAAAATCACTATTTCTACTCTAGAGCAGAAAAAAATGCATAGCAATGCCAGATATTGATCTGTATGAAACACGGTCATACTACAAAAGAGTAAGAGGTGTAGTAGAGCAAAGCAATTCCTTAAACTGACTTTAGTGTCCATCATGTGGAAGTTTGACTTTGACCTTTTTTGCATACAAGTAATATTACAAAGTTACACATGAAGCATGCCAAGTGGGGGAATGAAAAGATGAATTGTGGCCCTGGAGTACAGAACCTCGGGCCGATTTATTAAATGTTCAATATTGAATAAATGAAGACATTGTAAATTAAGAAGATCATGTGTAAAATATATTATGAACCAGCATTATTGTAATTTCATTTGAGTGTTTTTCCCAACAATAATAATTTCCCTGAGCCAATCATATCGTTGCTGTCAAACTTTAAAACGGTTCTTCTCTCTGCTTCTCTTAGTTTTAGTCTTTTTGATGTAAAATTGGCAGCGACCCTCCTCCCATCCACATCATACTCATCACATCAGGGTTCCTTCAACTGAGGCACCGCCAGTGTCTCGTCTCCCTCGGAGGAACATTCCTTACTAATCACTACCCGGCATACCAATGAAGTTCAATCGTCAAAGACTTTTTGTATTTCTAGACTTCACTGTGCACCATTAATACATGTGTAATATGAGTCTTGTCTGATTGAATCGCTGCCACATTTTGGTAGTAATCTGCAATACATAAACAGATACAGATTTTCTTTTCATATCTAGTTGGATTCGGGGATAAACAAATGTTTTGTAAAAGGAGCAGATGTCTTGTGCCTGTCATTTTCATTTTACAAAATGGAAAACATCCTTTTACTTTCATCTAGTTTTCTACTCAGCAAATAAAATGGAAGAGGATTGCCAGAGGGTGCTTGAAAGCTCTTTAACACCTCTTGAACATTTGTAGAGTAATTTAGAATTTGCACTAGTAATAATATTCGTCAGTGCTGTTTTGTTGAGTATCCCTGAAAAAAAAGTCACTGAAATGGTAATAGCAAAAATTTGAAAAATCAGGGGCACTTTTAAGAACCCCTTTCACATTCTTCCTACATAAATATAGTATTGTAACTATAATAATTGTCATTTTATAGTCTCCAATTTCATGAATGCATTAGCATTATTATTATGAGACGTATTTCCAATCTATCAAGGCTTGTACTTGGAGACTTGCTTCACCACAGGTTGTAACATGTCTCTGACTGGCACCAGTGGGTGGGCAAGGAATAGGAACGGTTATTTTTCTAAACTAACCTGTACTATCACAACATATAGTTAGCTGAGGACATGCCCCCTGCTTAGAAAATGACACTATAGGTTAGTACTATAGGTCGTAAACTGGGCATCTTAATTAGAGCAGTTAAACACACTTTCATCCATTTATTATACTTATTAAAAAACAGACACCATCTTCCACTCTCTTAAGATACAGAGAATTGCTCTTACTCTGTGACTCTGTGAGCCTCACCCACACTGTTTCAGTCATTTGGAACGAGACGAGTGGAGAGCTTAACAAGAAAATTATAAAGACAATTTAATAGATGAAGCACAATTAAGGAGACATTTTAAATGGCTGTCAGCCACAGAGACGTGCTTGCAGGTAAACACTGCATGACTCCATATAATGTGAGCTACAGATGACAGCTGTACAATACAGGCTAACATTACATTCAAGCTTAAATCACTGCAGACAAATGCAGTGGCTGGCTCTTCCTCATGGATTTCTTCAGTAATTGTTGTTCATCTGTGTAGTGTGTGGCTGATGGTCATCTACCATACAATACAGAACAATAGCTCTGGGAAACGGCAAATGCTACCTTTGTAAAGCCTCTTTCTTGAGACTGTAAAAGCATTTTTTCTTCTTCTCTGCTACAGCATACACATCTGTATAGTAAATCACTTTCCCGGTGTTCTCCTTTGAGAAAAAAATCAGAAACCAAAAGGGAGAAATATATTCTTTATGTTTTGGTTTCATAACGTGCTCCCTCAGCCGACCTAGACAAAAGGAGAAAAGGGATTGCATCTCATTTCCTGATGTGATATACCTATATGAAATCATAAACATGTTGTCGCAGTTCAGTTTAATGTATAAATGTATATATATAAATAATGACATTTGTATTTTCTGCTCTGTGTGATCTTATCCATTTATAATCCATGCAGGATCCAGCATGGTAACTGAGACAAGCAGGAGGAGGCCAAGTAGGCACTAAATCATACTTAATAAGTCTCATTTTCATTCTGAGACAAATGTTTTACATTCTCTAGTACAAGTTGTTGTTTTTATAAAACAGGTCCCAAGCCATTAGTTAAAGAAGTACAATAACATTTGCTCAGTTTTTAATTCATGGATGATAAGATGAAGATTTTACAGGAAGTATGACACTTTCTAATGAATCATATTTATTTAAGCCTTTTATTTATTTGCTTAAAAACAAATTTACATAAAACAATCATCAATATTTATTGATCTTTAGGTTATGTTTTACGTTATCTGACAAAGAGGCTTTTTCCATATTAACACGCACAATACTACTTTTTTGGGTTGCAGCAGTTGACAATTTACATCTATTGCATTGAAAATAGGAATATTGGCCATGAACTTTTTATAATAATTGTACTAATAATAATAATAATAATAATTATTATTATTATTAGTACAATTATTTTAGAAATCAGACATGACTAAAATATTTTAAAGGAGCAATACAACATTGAGAGCATTAATAACACAGCAAACCTATTATCTATGTAAATATATATTAGAGTAAAGTCCACCAGAGCAGAGAATGAAGTCACTCTCTCTATGTGTGTGTTGTTATCCGAGCTTCTCCTTGCTTTGTCGACATAGCCGGGATTTCAGTGCATGTTAGTACATATGAGCTGGTTAGCTACTGGTTAGCTCATGGCCACCGTCTGGTACTGCTCTCATGTGTTTGTGACAGCTGATAACGCCATCCTGAGTGACAGTACTTAGCAGAAGCATAACACCGACCAGTTCCCCCCAGATAAAAACTGTTTGCACGCTTGCCGTACTCTGTTCCTCTAACGCTGTTACCACCGTGAGCTATGACACTCCGGCTCATCGTTGCTGTTTAGGGGCACTTGAAATGCTCCCAATATCGTATCTTGCACCTTTTAAAAAGTGTAGTGGTACGAGTGACCCATTTGAGAAACATTGCTGTGCTGTCTACATAATGAGGTGTTTGTTAATGAGGGGGCAAACGTTGTAAATGTTCCTTTCCTACATAGAGTAAAGAAATGAAACAATTACAAGTAAAAGAAAGATAAAGTATCATGTACTGTAGTGAAAAATTATCTCAGTAGTTGCTCATCCTAAACCACCTTGCTTGTTTGGTGCAGATTCAGCCCCATCTGTGCCTGAGGACGTGGATATAACAATAAGGATGCAGCACAGACCATCAGAACACTGGGGTGAATAAAGAAAAGAGATAATAAGCATAACCCCAGATGAATAGTGTTATTCTATTGCGCGGAAGACGTCACATTCAGGCTCCAGATAACGAAGCCTCAGGGTAGAGCTGCTGACTGCAAACAAGTGGTACTCACTGGGGACACGAACAATACAGAATATGTTGGGGCCAGACTATCTCGATGACTGTTAAGACACTCGTTGATGTTCTTATTTACTGGAGGTAAAGCCCAGGGGAACTCACCAAACCCATCATAAGAGCAGTGGCAACAGAAAAGTAATTAGACCTTCCCCTGGGAGCGTTTCCATTAATTGGAATTATTCAAGGATGTCATTGTAGTCAGAGGTCAGAGGGAGGGTGTACGAGAGCCAATCAAAGAAAATAAAAACAAGGGATAAAAAGTAGTTTTGGTAAATAACCTAACAAACACTCACATGGTATTTAATGCACTTTCTTATCTTGAACTTGTTTTTAAAAACCCATCCATTATTATCTGCTTATCAGCGCCAGGTCGCGGGTGCAGCAGGCTTACCGGGGTATTCCAGACGCCCCTCTCCAGCACATTTTTCAGTTCTTCCTGGTGAACCCTGAGGCGTTCCCAGGCCATACGAGATACATAATCCCTTCAGCATGTTCTGGGTGTTCTTGCCAGTTGGACATGCCTGGAAAACCTCGCTCTCGCGGCATCAAGGAGTCATCCTGTTCTGATTCTTGAACAACCTCAGCTGGGCTCTTTTGATGGAAAGGAGCATCAGCTCTACTCCGGGCTCCCGTCGGATGTTCAAGAGCCTAACCCTATCTCTAAGGATGTTGTAAATGTTTCAGTGATCATGCCAACAATGTATGCAGGTCTGCAAGTACACAAGAGGGCAATCAAGGTTTAAGAAATATGAAAGATTAGCTGGTGTTGTGTGTATTCTGAAAAAAAATAACAGAAGTTGATCCTCGTGTGATTTGGACCAAAACACAGACCTGAAGGACAAACAACATCTCCAACTTTTCCATGATCTAAATCTGGCAATATCATGTTTTATGTTTCGCTATTTGATGAGTAATCTCATTAATGGAATTTTAAATGAAGACAGTGAGGTGCTGCATTACACGAGGTGGTGAGCCCTAACCAGGCTCCTGTGTAAATGGCACTGAATCACACACTAATAATTTCAAATAATTTATGTCTGCCCTGTGCATGTTCAAATGGCCTCATCACTCACTCAGTCCCAAGCCAGACCATCCTCTCTTACATCACTTCCACAGTATAAAACCTAATCAGAGACAGTCATTTATCCCGCTAAATGAATATGACTGCCATTACTGGACTGAAAATGCTGTGTGTGCAGGTACACCACACACCCATATATAATGCCGATCAAACTGCTCATTAATACTATGAAGCTTTTTTTCAGCTTTCCTCTCGAGTCTCTTATGCTGATGTGCACATTGGAGCAACACATGCTTTGTTTGGCAGATGGGGTTGGAGACTGTGACCCAAGGCTGTACACGCACCACATGGTTTTGGAAAGTTTGGAATTTCTCATGCCAGATTACAAAAGATTACATCATCAAAGCCTATAAAGACAATGGTGTGAACTTCAAGGTAACTATTCATACAGTTTAGCCATTATTACTCAAAGATGTATCACTTCACAAAGGGACATCATTTGCACAAACTTGATGTCAAGACAAATATCAAACTACTAATAAACATGTTGGCTATCCAGAAATCATTTCCATTTACCACCCACTGATCCGTCACATGTACATTTAAATTGTAGATTAAACAGATGGCAGACAATGGGACCAAAAAAATGATGTAGTTTGACATCTTGGCTCTGTGCCCTGAACCTTGGTTTGAGTACAATTCAAACAGATGGGAACAGGAGACAGCAGATAGAAGAAGTGGAGTATTTGTGTTAAGAGATGTTTATTGTGAGGACTCCTTGAGGGGTATTCTCTGCACCACTGTGGTTTGTTGCTTGTATTTTCACATTTTACCCAGAAGCAAAAATGTAACCATCCCCATGTGAGATGTTGTAATCTGAAATGAAAATTATGCAAATTAATGAGGACAACATGGAGGACTCCGGGAAGAGGACCCTCTCCGTATAAACGTCTCATTCTAAACAAACGACAACACAACAATTCTTAGTTTGAGGTGATTAGACATAAAAACATAGGTATGAACATTATATTACATCTCTGGTTCTGTTCCTTTAACATGCATTTGTCCGGAAATGTAGTCATAGAAATCATATTTTAAATGTGAACGGGGTATTTAAAAAGTTAACAAATGTAAATACCTAATAATCATGGTAAGATGTGCTCTATTTCTCCTTGTCCACTAAAGATGAACTATAACCTCAGATCCAGCCGTTAACTGCCCTGTTTAGGAAGTTTTCCCAAGACACATTGACCAAATTCATTACTTAGTCCTCATCCTTGAAGCCTTTTCTCTTGAAACATACTCATTCATAAACCATTTTATGTTACACAAGTCCAGCTTGCGGTGGCAACAGGATAAACCAGGTAGTCCAGAATATTTCTACAGGGTGGCGTTATCTTGATTAGACCGTGTCAACAAGATTGGAGTAAATACTTCATGAATTGAAGTAAATGGATCTATATCAAAACATCCGTTTACAAAATCTCACACAACTGGTGCAATATAATCCAAGTCTCCTTCATCCATATGTATGCTCACTACTCAATTTAAACCCCTTCCGCCAATACTGTCGCTGCAAGTCTGTGCATGAGCCGGTAGTGTTCACCACATGCAAGAAAAGTTGTTAAAGTATTCCTTCAACATACTTGACCCAGCTAAGTGTGAAAACAGGCACTACATGCAACAAAACAATGAATGGACGCTGACAAAGAAACAACAAAAAAGAATAAGACAACAAGAAATATAATGAGGTAGATGGTGACAGGTTGCCACTGCCACACTAAATCACTGAAACGCAGCAGGTGTCTAAAATGGAGAACAAACCAAAAGCAGAGCACACACTTCCACTATAAACAGCACAGATGAGCCTTGTGTCAGCAGCACCTACTGTCGTTCAGACAGCAGACTGGCAGTGACTGTAGACGCAGCCACAGACTGGGTGCCCAACAGTCGGTGCTATACTCATGCCCTGTGTAGAAGAAGGAAAAGGGAAGACTGGCAGGCATAAACTAGACAGGGTTCGTTATATGAAAGAAAATAGATTGCTTTTGAGTTCGGGGTTTGAAGTTTTGTGGTTTTGAAGAATTAGCTGGAGGAAGTTGGCTCCAAAATTATGGAGCTTGGCAAGAAAATGCTCGGCTGCCGCTTTAATTTTCTTCTTGAGTCTTGAGACAGCTAGAAAAATGAGATCCTCTCAGGACATAAGGATACAGAGAGGTCAGATAAATATGATGGTGAGCAATTGCAGTGATTTACATTTTACTGCAGCACTTTAAAGTGAAACCCAGATTTTTATGTGCAGGTGTTCAGTGTACACGAACAAATCCTCAAACTGAACAGACAACACTGAACAATTACTCACTGATTCATGAACCAGCAGCTTTTTGCTTGGAAATGTACCTCACAGTTGAAAGTGCAGTAATAAGCTCAGTAGTTATTAAAACAGGCCTGAAAAGAGCCCTAGAATACTTTGCTCAAGAATACGTATTGTTACTTTTGCTCAGGTGAAAGTAAAATGATGTATACATGATGATGATGATGATGATGATGCTGTCTATATCATGGAGTTCCTGTATGTAAACCACACCACGAGCCCCTATATCAAAACTTTGATTTGTTTTGTTACAATTTCATAGTAATTTTAAGAACAACCATGATGGTATTCTTTTACTAATCCAACCAAGTAGTGTTTTTGGTTTTATTTTGTTTCAATTTACGTCTACCACATTTTTACTGTAATCAGCTACCTTCACCCTCGTAACGTAATGGAGAGTACAGATTAGTTTTATGGAAACATAATTTTGTAGTAGACAGGGTTGCGTGGTGCTAACAGATAAAAAAAATAAAAGTTGTCGTTCTCGCTACATTAGGTGTCTCTAGGATCACATTTGGCCATGATCAGTCACACACACACAGAATCACAAGCTAAAAACACAGCCAACACAGAGATGTATAAACAATATAAACTTGACAGCAGCTGCAGCCCCTAAAACACACACTAGATTTGCAATGTTTTAATTGTGCATCGCAAAGTCCTCCTCATTCTGCCCTTGCTTCAACTTCTCTGCTCATCCATTCGCAAAGCCTAATATAACCAGTCCACTCAGCCTCTCTTTCCCAAAGCGCTCCTCACATTCATATAGTTTGACCTTTATTATTATCAGAGATAGCAGAAAGGCAGAAGTTAAAGTCTTTTTGAGGATCCACCTTGAGCATTTCATCATTTAGCATGTTAGCCAGACCCAGCATCCACCTGTTGGTGGTGTGTGTGTGTTTTATGTTGGTTAGTTAGCGTGCTCACTGGGTCGTGCATTGAATCAGTTATTAATTAAAGGGCAAATGTGTAGGATTTGACAATATCTACCATATAGGTTGCAGATTGCAACCAACTGAAACTTCAGCCAAAGTGTGAAAGAAAACTACGGTGGCCAACATGAAAACACTAGTGTTTGGTTTGTCCATTCTGGGTTACTGTAGAAACATATCTGACTCCATGAAAAGGACACGCTCCTATGTAAATATAAACTGCTCATTCTAACAGAACAAAAGCACAACTATTCTTATACACTATTAGTCATTATTTTACACTAAAGAAAACATACTTCATTATATTCCATTTCTGCCAATAGATCCCCCCTAAATGCTAAACACTGGCCCTTTTAAGATGTAAATCTTCATGAAGACAAACTAATGTTTCCTTTTAGTTGAAAATCTCAACTGTTTTTGGAGCTGAAGAAAAAAAACAGAAGGTAAAAAAACCTGCTGCAGCTAAATGGATACTTTCAGAAAATATATGATTTGACGAGATGAATGTATGGGCTTCACTATATGCAGCTCAGTGGATCCAGGTTGCAAAGGATACACGGATACCATAAATAAAAGTATCTTCACTCAAATGGATTCTGCAAATTTCCCCTTGGGGATAATAAAGTATATATTCATTCATTCATTCATTCATTCAAATACTCTCCTCTCTTTTGCACTGGAATATAAGTATGTACTGTGGCAAGAAGAACCCCATGCAACACTAAAATATGAATTTGTTGAAATCATACACAGATGCTTTATGGAGGAGAACGGGCAAACATACAGGACCATTTCCACAAAGTTGAGGTACTTAGATAGATAGAAGGCTACTAAAAGCTATTAAACAGGCACACGTGGGAGAGAGGTGGATTGGTAACACCATGTTTGTCTGTAAGGGAGATATAAGGATCATAATGAATAAATATGAGCAACACCAAATTGCAAAAGTAAAAAGTGTCTGCTGCCAAGCTCCCAAAAAGATAGCTGCAGGAAAACTGCATGTGTAAGTAAATAGGCTTATCACTGCCAGGTCATTAAAACACTGTGGGGATTTTTTCATTAATACAGTATGATGTCTTCACACTGAGGCAGTGGAAGGATTTTTAAGTAACAAAGCTTTACTTTTCTCTGTGCCCCTAAAGGCTGCGCTGATGTGAATATGAGTGCAATCTATTGCTTCAGTCACTCTCGAGACTCCAATGAAGGATTTTCAGCATGCTTAATATACAACAGTAAATTTATTTCAGTAAATATACTCAGCTAGCATGACTCTTTGTAGTCATGTAAATCATTGCGTTTCTCTCCTTCATCTTCAGGACTTTTTCCAGAGTTCATGCCATTTTCTACATTTACATTCCCACAACCAGAGCAGGTTAGCTTCGCTTCAGACTGAGTCATTGTCGTGAAACAGAAAAGCCAGGGCTAAGCCCAATTTTAGCGTGGTAATCCTGCTTCGTGAGAAAGGCCCTTGAAAACTAAATCTTAACGTCGCATCTAATCCTAGAAGCCTCCATGCCCCAACGTTATTTTCAACTAAGCTTCTCCATGTAGCCACTTGCAGTGCAAAGTTTTTATCTCTCACAGCCCTCACCTTCTCTCCTGTGAGCTTTACCCTACATCTTTTCAATGTTGTTGCAAATTAAAATTCAACAGGTTGCCATTTGTAAATAAGCCATATATATATATATTATTAATTATACAAAAATAAATAATATTAATGAATTATACAAATTGTCAATATTTGTGTTTTTGATCAATGGAATATACCCAGTAATATTTGTAAAATAGGATATCTGCGCAACATATATGCTTTCCTGCTTGTCCTCTCCACTAGTGCACCTCTCAGCTGCCCCCGTGCACGTCTCTGCTGCGCCGTGCACGTGCTGGGGCCGAACCGATTTGGCCCAAGAAAGACGGGTCTAATGCTGCGTTCACACCTGCGAGTTTACTCGCTCAACTTTATGTGGTTAATTCGCGTCATTCGCTTTTCCTGGGCGGAAAGGGGGCGCGGCTTTTCCGTGGCTTAACTCCGTGAAAACAGTTACCTTTTTCCGCCATTCACCGTTGAAATAACCACTCGTTCTGCTTTATACTTGTTGTGGAAGTCCCATAAATGTTGGAACATCAAACGCCCCAGTGTCTGGGTTCATAATATTATCCGTAGTTGCACACAGCTCCGACTCCTCCACGACGAGTGAAGCCGCTTCCAGCGCTCCTTCAGAAAAGCAGCAGTTTGATTCAGCAATGGCATGACGGTGGGGGTGACGGGCGGAGCTTCTCAACGCTGATTGGCTTTTGAAACTCAGCATCGGGCGAATTCTCAGTTGAAAAATGTCAACTCCGGCGAAAAAGCTTTTTCGCCTCATTTTGAAGGCGCCTCGCTCAGTTTAGAAGGAAGTCACATTGTGTGCGGATTTAATGTTGAAAAGCTACAGAAAATATGGTCAGTTTTGTATACAAATTAGAAACAGTAACGGTATTAGCACCCCCCCGAAGAGGCACAAGGTTAGTTAAAGTTGTAATACATGTTTTAAGGAAATTAGCGTAAGTCTTGGCTCTATGTGTGTATGCTATTAATGCAAACGATGAGTAAGCTAACATAATTATTGTTTTTGTGCCTTTGTACACAGCTCTTACGTTGGTTTTGGGAATTTATCAATCCATTTGAAAGTGCAGGACCACTTATCTGTATGCTACATGATATATACTGAATTGTATTAATATTATGTCAAAGTGTTGGAATAAATGTTAAATATTGAACCGCAAAGTAGTAATGCGTGTTTGATACTTTTTGTTTTTCATTGAATGATACTGGGATGTTTGCTCAAATTGATTAGATGGCTCTACCAAAAGAAAATTCCACCTGCCGCCACTGGTTAGTTGAAGGGTTTGAATACATGGAGAAAGACACATCTTGAAACAGGATAGATGCAGTAAAACACCAAAATAAAACCAATGAATAGCAAAACAGTTGTGAAACAACGTCCTGCAGAATTGCATTTGAATACAAGTACAAAATTGGTACTTTGAGATGAATTATTCACATTTTATTTTCCAAGGTCAACAGAAGATGACCCCCTTGTACCCCAGTAATGAAAGTGAAGTTACGAGATTGATTTTTATTTCAACTCCATGTCATATTAAACTAAGACATATGGTCACACTAAGTAATTTAAGTTAGGCTTTTGTGTGTCAAATTCAATTATTCACCTCCATTGATGGGGAAACCATCTCCCCTTCAGTCACAATAAACAATGGCTCCCAGTGGAACCACCCAACTGACCTGTAACTTTTTCTGCACACAAAGTCTTCTCTGTTTCTTTAACAGTACACACAGACTCATGCTCTGCCCTCATTAAACTAAATGCCCGAGACACGTGAGAAACACCTGCTCTCCTCTGATCTCAGGTTGCAGATTAGATCAGATTAGGTTTTGGTCAGTATCAACTGTGATCTTATCTAACACAGGTGTGCCATTCATAGTGATTATGTAGCTAATACATGAAACATTGATAGACAAGTATTATATAATTACTTCTGTTTTAAGGCCCCTACAATATATGTCTCTTATGTGCAATGTTGGTCTGTTTTTGGGTGAAGGACTCTTGTTGTTGGTGGCATGTTGAAATTGAATTCATGTCATGGACACTGTTTTTTGTATTCCATTGTGGAAGGGCACTACATTATGGGTACATTTACACACTCAGATTTCAGATAGCCATTTGGGAATTCCACCCAGGAGATCACTGCTTTTGTTCCATGTGAAACCAAAAGTCAATGTTGACTTACTTATCACTCAAGTAACATCACTTTTGTTGTTATTTCAAACAAAACCACGATATTTTCCAAAACATAACCAAGTAGTTGTATTGCCTCAACACCTCAGGGGCTTGCACAAACACACTTGTTGTGCTGGGCATTAGTAGGAAAAACACAGGAAGGATAACAAAATAACTTCATGTAAGAAATCATACAGTTGTATGAGGTTTATTTTGTAGTCATCACACCATCTGTGATGCCTCAAAATGTATATCTTACAGTCTGACCCTTGTATTAACCAAGATTTTATGAGACCCATCTTGCATGGTGAGATATGCAATGAACTTGAATGATCACTGTTGTCATGCAGTACAAGTTTAAGAGGGAATTGTGACAAGTATACATGCATATGATTTTTATATTTTGCCAAAAAAAACAAAACAGACAGGAGTGAAAATGTGTAAATATAATATAAATATTTTAATTCTACACTTCAAAGCAAGATGGTGTTTTTTTCCCTTCATGTCTTACTGGTGGGATTTGCTGATTTTTCTATTCAAGTGGTGCATCTGTGAGGGCTTGTGTTCAAAACCCTTCTGCTCTCATCTCCACCCTGAGCCCAGGATAACACAGGACAGGACTTGTCGTCTTAAGTTGGCCCCCTTTAGGCAGTTTGGCTCCTTGCTCATATCCTATTCTGACCTGGAAATGAAAAGCATGGAGTGAAGGCTTTGGAGAAATGACAGAGCTGTGTCCCCGTCTTCCTGACAGAGCTGATCTTTAATACTGCTTTGCTTCTCCTTAGCTGTCAATCTGCTCTCCTTCCAACCAATAACTGGCTGTTCATGCCGTCTCCTAATTGTGTCTCTTAAGCTTAAGTTTGTCATAACATATTGGTGCATGGCATCGTGGCGGTTATGAGCATGAACAGTTTCGACTGCTCTGACAGCCTGGTGCTTTCCAAGCTTATGTCTTAGATGCCCTGTAGTAAACTGTTTTTTTTTTTTTCTTGGTCCATATTTCAGTGACATATTTTGCAATGCAGAGGACAGAAGAGTACGACTGCTGCCTTCATTATGATGCGGTGCCACAACAGTCAGAAGTGCAGTAGTATTTGCACAGCATGGCTGAACTGTCACGCTATGGGGATACTAACACATTATCTAGGAAGGAAATGGGTGTCATTAGCCTGCAAAGGATGACGCTGGCACAACCTGCTTATTATATATAGGTAGGTAAGTAAATAGATAATTTGAGAGCAAGGTGTGCCATATGAAAAACTTGAACAGCATCAGTGGGTAATTTCTGCAGCTCATAAGCCCTTAAATTACTGTGGAAATATGTTAATATGGATACGGCTTCTCTCAACCTGCTAGAAATTACCAACTGAGAGTAAACTAATTAACTAGGGGAGACCGAACATCTACCAGATTGCATGCAGATTACATTGCATCTACCAGATAATGACTTGCTGGAGTATCAGAATTGAGCATTCTAAAAAAACAGACAGGGGTGCCTCAAATATCATATTTTCCAGTTTCAAGAGATAGGATGGGCAAGAAACCAACTGAAATAACAATTTCATGCCACTTGAGTTGCGTGAACATTTCCCTCCTATTTCAAACAGACATTCTCCCTATGCAGTAACCTAGAAATTAAAGCAATATATGACATGTGTTGCACTCCTCACTCTGGAGGTTAAGCATGTGTCTTTGCACAGGGGTGCAGGTAACTGTATTAAGAGATTGGACAGGATCAGTTTCAGCATCAGCAGCTCGACTTGGTGTGCTTACAGTGCAGAACAAGGACTAGACTACTCGATTTCCAACCTGTGACTCATATGGTCTCTCAGGATTCAGCCTCTGACTGAACATCTGATAAAACTGTTGGTTTCCGATTGCCTGTTTCACTGCCCTGATGATCAGGGTCTCTAGTGTGTAGCTGGCTCAATCTTGAGGTGATGAGCAGACTCTTTCTGTGTCAACGTTCCTCTCCCCTCATTTTCTTCCCACAATCCAAATATGTCATGGTCCTTGCTGTGCCTCTCTCCCCTCCTAGTATCCTGCCTGTTTTACCCTCTATTGTGTTTCCTGTTAGTCCCCTGTTTGTCCTGTGTGTGTGTGTGTGTGTGTGTGCTTGGGCGTGGCCTTCCTTATCCCCTCCTGCTGCCAATTAACCTGCACACATGCAACCCATTCCCTAATCAAGCCCCACACTATATCTACCCCAGTTCTCCCTTAACTCCTCGCCAGATCACATTTCCGGAACGACTGCCACGGCTGCTTGGATTTCCAGTATTTACTTGTCTGTTAACCTGTGCTTTCCTCAGCCTCTCTGCTCCCCCGGGACTCCCCTGGTCACTGCCTAGCCGACCCAACCTACCGCCAGCTCACATACGCCACACCTCTTCCACCTCTGGCTTTGTAATAAAGATAATTGTGCACTACTGCTGCTCCGTGTCTTTGCTCTTGGGTCCAGCACCGCACAACAATGACAAAATAACCACAAACATGCATATTATAATTATCATCAGGAGTAATTATCTGGGTTTGACCCATTATTGACTACTTTAGGGTGTTATACTGGTTTCTGCGCAGCTTGTACTTCAGGCACACATAATGACAAAAATAATCACAATAACATATCAAGATAGCAAAATGTGTGAAACAGCTCAGGCATCCGGTTCGGGCTTTTTCGGCAGGACACTGAGTGTGCTCGGTAATGCATGAATGTCATGCGATGAACCTCAAGGGTCCGTCCTTAAACTAATATCATCCTCAATACGCGTGCTGCCCTCGAGGCCTATCATACAGAAGACAAGATATTGGTTTCCGTTGCTGCAAGGATGACACTCCCCATTGACCCTAATAGCACAAATGAATGTGACACTCCACAGCTTTCTTTAGTCTCAGACCCTGAGACTCTATCAGCACCTTTTACCTACGATTGGGCTAAATGTATGCCGATCTCAACAATTACGCGACAGTTTATAGACATCCATGATGCCAAAAATATAAACTATCATTTTTTTCTGGCCCTTTGACTTTTTACACATGGACAAGTGTCATGTCTACACTGCCTCTTGCCCAACACTTGACACTTTATCTCAAACTGCAGGACATGGCATTTATTGTGGATATTCGTGGTTTCCTGACCTTTCCTCTGGAGATACTGCTGTCAGGCTAAAATATACACAAAATATATAAAAACCTAATGGGTGGATTGCCCTACAATTTACAGAGCTCTTTTACTTTTTCAAAAGATGAACTTGTTTCAATTTGGAGAATACATGAGCTTTCCTCTGGCACTATTCTCAGGTCAAAGAAACCAAACTGAACACATTCATGCTCAGAGTGGAAATAAAATCCTTTGTTTGTGTGATGCTATCCTTTCCTCCAGCAGTAACCTCTTTACAAAGCTTGGGCTCTGAACAAAGAACAATATTGGCATTAACCTTGTAGGACGTTAGACTTTGTGCCCCAAGTTTTTTTTCCCCCAATGTTGAGTGTGTTCATGTTTATTAAACTCAAATTTGAATAACTGTGATGCAGTCTCATTGTTTTGTCTTTGTGCTGCTCGACATTACACAAAGCCAGCAAAAACGTGTAGAAAGTTTCAGGAATTTACACATTTTTTTATTTTTTTTACTGGTGTACCCAATGAATTCAAAGTAAGCTGTGACAACCATCCACCTGTCTATCATGTTTCTATTTTTGTATTCAATATGTGAAATTATTGGCTCAATGTAACACGTCAGTCTGTTTATATGCTTCCATTTTAACAGTGGAATCTCATTTCCTGAGCCAAACAGTATTAAAAAAGACTCTTGCTACAGTACAAACACAGGGGTTAAGCAGGTGTGCATGGCTTCAGGTTGAGGGAGATCAAACTCATGATCCACTCGCATATTTAGGAAAAAAAAAAACAGCTCAGTGTCAGTCACCCGACGAAGGGTCAAGTTCTGCCAAGTTCAGACAAAGAACTATATCAACTCCTGGTTGATGAACACAACAGGTCAGAAAAGGTGGAATTATGTGCGGTTGTTTTGAACATGTTAAGACCATGCCCAGAAAATCCAACTTGTTATGCACTTTCCTTATATTCTATCACAAGGCATAAGCCAGGAAAAACATGGCTTTGTGTTGTCCTGGCCAACGCAGGTGGTACATATAATAGTAATGTTTCAGCAGCATCTGGGCTCTCTTCATATTCTCACGTTTGAGTGAATGAGGCTCTTTGTATTGGCATTCTTAACGATAGAGCCAATCACATTTTTCACAAGTACTGAGACATGTTTTTGTTTTACAACCATGATTATGTATTCATTAAAAAAACATTACATATACTTAGCTTAAAGTTAAAATAGCACATACTGATAAGTTTATTTTTATTTTTTATAAATGTTTTACTGTAGCTGCATCTCTCAAACCTCTATACAGTCATGTTCGAGTCAAATGTGTTTTTCCAGATGACTGCGACTAATAGTAATTTTCACACTATTTCTTACTCATCCATTTGTTTCCCCAGATTAATTAGCTTCATTGAGGTAAATTTCCCAGCATAAGACACTGTGTGGTGTCTGTTAGGGAGCCATGGGTGAGTGGGGAAATGGTTTGGAAGGAAAAAATATGGCAGATAAAAAATGAACAATAGAATCCCTGAACGCAATTAAAAAAAGAATTGGAAGTCTCTGCAGTGAAAAAAAAATGTCCTGCATCAGTAGATTCTCTTGTTCATGCAAGGACATGTACTGATAAAGTAAAGCCTTTCATCCTTCTGTGCTAGTTCTGGGTGTCCAAATATTCAGGAGAATTTCAGACTTAATTTTCATGGTGCAGCTGTCAACTCAGTGTGCATGATGTTAAGAACATGATGTTTGTTCCGTGGCGCTATATTTTTCACTCAAAATGAAAGAAAATGAATGTTTCACATGAATGCTGGCAAATACTGACCCTTGTGTCCATGGTGTTCTCCACCTTCATCTACAAATACTCAATTTGATTGCAAGCAAAACCCTTGATGTGAGTCAAATCACTTGCATGTATATTTAACCATTCCTGGAAAAGGTAATGAGGAATTATCAGATTTAAGCATAAAAAAGCTGAACTATTGGAATGTGGCTAATAATTGATGAGGTTGAAATATAATGTTACATTTAGAAGTGTCTCTATTATAATCTGGTACAGTGCAGACTGTGCAATTGAGAGACATTATCACCAGCCTGTCAGTTAATTCACTTTCTTGCAAATTGTGCAGAGAAATGAAGATTTCTCACAGTTGCATCTGTTTTTTTCCTTCTGTTAATTATGTGCCGCGTTAAAAAGGGAAAAATAAGATATAGAAATAGTTATCAAAAAGTAAAAGACACATTCTATTATATATCACTATCACTCCAACATAACTGGGTTGATTTAAGATTAAATGCTCCTTGATCTTACCAGTGGCAAAAGTACAGAATAGCAGAAGACAAAGACAGTTTTCACTATTTTGAATCACATCGTACTCCATTATAATGTAATAAACTGCATTGCACTGCATCGCAACATGGTCAACAGTCACTGCAGAACCTCCCAGGTGAATTGAACAAACAGAAAACGAAAACAAACTTTGAGTTTAAAAGACAAACAGGGTAGAGGGGGTTAAGCATTGCTCAACTACAAAGTGCTTGTGCAGGATTGCTGTGTAGCGTCTAGTTGCTTCTGCTTATGTTTATACTCCACGTCTGAGTGAAGCTAATATTATGCATTACATAACAAGTGCTCATTTTTTAAAGTGATTTTGGATGATTCAGAGAACAGATGTGCGTATATGTGTTTTTTTTTTTTTTTAATATATTTATTTATTTATTTTTTGTTGGAATGAGAACACAAGAAAGCAACAGTAACAGCACTGTAACAAAATGACTACATAATGTTGTGTGGGCTGCAGGGTATAAATGAGGTGTTTGGGGGAAAATATCTTGGGATTATTTGCTTTCCAAATATAGAGCGAGCAGAAAAAAAGGAGCATGGCCTCAGGGAAACAAAATATCAAAATAAGACGAGCACTCACACAGCAATCAAGTTCTGCTGCTGAATTTTTGTTGCTGATTAGTAGCTAAATATAAAGATTGTTAAAAGTCAGTGTTAAGCCATTTGCAAGACATTAACTGTGTAGGTTAAGTTTTACAATTATTTTTATTATTTTCCTCAATGTTTAACTGTTTTCTCAAAAAAAAAAAACTAAAAGAAGAAGTTGAAGTACAACTTTCAAAACCAAAGTGAGACAATAACAATGAGGGGCCGGTGTTTTCATCTTCGGTTGTTACTGTTGCACATCATCATTAATTCATCTTACTTTCTCTCACAATTAGCAGATGACACATTTCAAGCAGAGAAGCAGATGTACAAGCTGATTGATGTGATTTGTAGAACAGAAGCATGCCATGCGTGGAACATTATACCGTACAGTTTTGCATAGTTAGTCAGTTGGTGTTTGACAGATGTTGTCAGGAAACAGAGGATGACATGATTTCCAATTGATCTATTCTAGCCTCCCTTCCTGTCTGTAATTTAGAAACAATGTTGGTATAATTTGCAGAGTTTTAATCCCTCTGACCATGAAAACACCTTTAAATCAATCTTGGAGCATTCCTATCAACAAACAATACACAACCTAATGTTTCTCTAATGCCCACACACAATACACGGCAGTTTGATTGACAGGCTTCTGCTAAACAAGATGTATCATAAGGTATCATGTAGCCACAACTCTGCAATCCTTGAAGCATAATCAGGCATGCATACTGGGACACACACACACACACACACACACACACACACACACACACACACACACACACACACACACACACACACACACACACACTATCATTCACTGTTGACTTTATTGCTTTATTTTTTGTAACATGATTGTTGTAGTCACAGCGGCTGCAGTGCAGTATTTATAAAAGGTGATTAGTTGTCCTGATAGCTTTCAGTCTGTGACTTTGTTTTCTCTTCAAGTGTGGACACAAAGTGCCACTGCTGTGTTAGAGGCACAGTGAAAGTCTGCAATGCAAACATGCACATGCATCCAGAGATCTTTTTTGTAAATCCTTTCCATATGCTGTGACCTGTGCTATCCAGTGACCATAGGCGGTGCCAAAAAAGATCAGCAACTTTGGAAGACAAACTGTTTCGGCTCTATGGGCCAACTTGTGAATGATATCAATTCCCCAAAAATCCAAAAACCCAAACTGGACAGTCAAATAAATTCTGGACAAACAAATTAAGCTGTAAAAAATGATGGTATTGGAAAATGATGGCAAAAGAAATAAAATCTAACTTGTTGGAATTACTTTGGATAGTGCAGAGGAATCTTGGATGATGAACTCATCATAGAAACCTTGGCCTACATTAATGAGGACATTTCTAAATGGTTGAAGAGAGCTGAACGTCTGGCTGCAAAGAGAAAAGCCAGAGCAAAGGGTATACTTATAAATTGGGTGTCCGTTATCAAGAATTATAAATTGGGTGTCCGTTATCAAGAATTAATGGACGCCGTGGAGGACAGAACTATCTGAAACGCAGTCTATTAATGGACACCTCAAAAGGGCTAACGTTTTTTCATAATCCATTCACTACATTTCCAATACCTGGAACAAGTATTGCCATCCCATAAGGTTCTCATGCAATGGAAACATTGTTCTCTGCTCCAGTAAAAAGATACGACTTAGATACAACTTGGCGACGGGATATTTTTCTAGTCCGTTCAGCTCATTAAAATCTTTGGCTCAGCTATGAGGAGGAAAGCTAATGGTTTTTCTAGCAAGATTAAAAGTAAATAACATTGCATTCTGAATATAAGTTGACAATGTGTAACAACAAGACAAGCTATAGGTATTCTGCCATGTCATTGGCTGTAGCTCAGGGGGATGAGTGGTCGTCCAGTAACCACAAGGTAGCCGGCTCGATCCCCAGTCCCCCCCATAGCTCACATGCTGAGGTGTCCCTGAGCAAGACACCCCCTAGCTGCTCCCCGGGTGCCCCTCAGGGCAGCCCACTGCTCCCTAACCAAGGATGGGTCAAATTTCCCCAAGGGGATTAATACATGTTCATTTCTTCTTAAATTCATTATCAATATTTTCACAAACAAATGAGAGGCCACGTGTACTGTCGGCCACAACCTGAAGTAGCGAGTTGAATAGGGAAGGAGATGTGAGAGAATGTCAGTAAATTCAGTGGGGCAGTGTCACTTACTTCTTGCAGCTCGTGTTACAGTTGTGAGGTTCAGAGGGTGAGGCACTGAAGGACTACATAGACTCATTGTTGTAAATAAAATATTCAAATGTTTTTATTTTCTTCTATTAATGTAGCCAGTGCAATCATTTAGCACGGTGTAGAGACAGTTTAATTGTCATCATAACATCAGGAATTAACACCATGTAGCCAATCAGAAACAAGTATTCACCCAGACAACAGTGTCATAATCAGCTATGACCGGCTCATGAGAGCAAAGAGAAACACTGATGGCTCATCCAGTTTGAATGGACATAACATGACTGTCATGTGTGTGTGCACCATAAATCGCTAAATGTCTATTAAACTACCACCAAAAAAAAGGTTTTTAGGTATTTTATGTGGAGTTAATGCCAGGGTGCTTAGGAATTCAACTTGCATACAGATGGATCAAATTAATAACATCACTGCGGAGGCAAAGAAAACAAAGGTTTCTAAAGATGGAGCTAAAGTGATATACAAAAGAATGTATAGGAAAATGGGGGTGAAAATGCATCAAAAATCTAAATGCCAGAACCCCTAAAACCCATTGGCTATATTTGGAGTTGTGAGGACAGAGAGATGAACCAACTGAAAAAAAAAGCTGCATCAGGGGACCTTATCAGATATGAGATGGGAATGGGAACAAACAGGCATGCAGGTCAGGAAGACTTCAATACAGCAGACTCGTGACGGTACGAGGAATGTTTGAGATGTAGTCCTGTGTTGTGACAAGGAATGGGGGGAAAAGTTTGAGGATTGGTGTTTCTTGCATCAATGGTCGACTAAGCCTATTGTATGGAGGGTAGCCAGCCGTACTGGAGTCATTACCAGTGGGCAAATGACAGCTGTGCTTACTCCATGCAGTGTTCTCCTCTGTGCTCTTGTTTCTATATCAAAAACTATTTTACATTTTACCAAACCATTAATATAAATAAAAAGAAATATCTGTATATCAGAGGACATGCAATAAAGGGGAATTGCAGAATCCAGGTGACCACCATGTGTGAATTTACTATTTACATATTTGAAAATGGCATAAAAAGTCACCCTCTAATACTTTTAGATGTGAGAGCCATGCATACACAAATTCAGTAGCCCTGAGGCAAGTATTTAACATGTATCCCACAGGGGTGTACCCCTCTCATCTGTACATACAGATGTGAGTTAGTAGTTTGTTCAGTTGTTTGAGCGCTGATAACAATGTCTGTCTTTTCCAATAACCTTCACATTTTCAAAATCACATCCTGAACTCAGTCATTCAGCGCAAAGCTTGAAGGACATCCTTTGTTAAGGAGCGGAGCTTTAATACCCGACACTCAAGCGGATTAAAGAGGGTGCGTGAGTGCAGTTAGGTAAGAGAGACTTCAGGGTTCAGAGAGGTTCACACCTGAACAAAACACTGGTCGGTCAAAAACCAGGTATGGGATGTAACATGCAGCATGAACAGCCCCGGAGGAGCATCAGAGCTCACAGGAACACTGGCAACGTAAGATCCAGTGAGATGTTGTTGGATGAGGAAGTCAGATACAGATGCAACAACAGCAACAACAAATAATTGGATAGTTGTTTAACATGTTCATTGCTTTTTTTTTTTTAAGTAAAATATAAATATATATGTTATATATTATGAGAGAGTAGGTGTATTGTGGATAGGCCATGCAACAGTGTATGGGCTTGTAACAGTACTGTATAAAAGGCCTATGTATGTCTGTACACGCTTCAAGATTACGTCACTCACTAAGTACATGCAAGAACAGATAAAGAAAGAAGAACCGGAGATCTACGGGACATTTCTATTAGCAATTTGCTTGACAAATGTTCATGTTTAATATCTATTGCACTGTTGTTGTCGTTGATTGATTGTCTCGTCCAATGTCTAATGTTATGCACCTTCTGCCAAGAAAAATTCCTCGTTTGTGTAAACATTCCTGGTAAATAAATGGTTTCTGATGTGATCCACTTCCCACTTGGCGGGTGTTTTGCTTAGGAACCAAGGAACTATAGTGTTGATTGTGGAGATGTTTGAATAAGTGGTTCTCAAGAAAGCACCAGCATCAACACCAGAGGCCCATCTATCGTCCATTTCCATGCAGGAAAGTTTTGAACGGGCACTGAACTAGTTTTTATAATAAAGTGAAAAGTCAAAGCAAATCACGCAAGGTTTCATTTTTAATCACTTGATGTATTTCATATTGTATATCAGGCGACAGTGTAAATCAATGTACAATCAGCTTTCTGCAAATTATATTGCTGAAAGTAGCTGAAAATCCTTCTGCTTATCAGGCTCCCGTGTCCTCTCATCCATAACAACATAATGGTGTTTTGTATCAGCACTTATACATGAACATAATAGATTGTCTACTGTCCTCTACATCTGTTGCCAGTTGGAGAGTGACAAGTTGATTAATGGGACTTGGAGGAACAGTAGTGAATTAATTAGGTTGATAAGATGCACTCCTCAAGGTCACTGTCCAGTGATTCCATACATCTGCTCATTCACTGTAACTGATTAATACACATAGGAGTATCAACAATCAACAAATGACCATTCAAAGACCAGTGTCATTATGTGTCATTGACATGTATGTTTTAGATTTATTTATAGTCTTTAAAATCAGCTTAATGGGGCTTAAAAAGTTGACTTAATAGACAGTCAGCAGAGGAATTTCAAAAATATTATTAGAAACACACAGTAATGAAACACCACCAGAGAAGACAACTGAATAGAAAAAGGCCTCCACTTAAAGATGTTAGTGGCAGATTAAGTTCTAGTTCCATAATTATATTGTTTTAATAATAACTGGTGCAGACTGCAATCTTTTTTTCTATTTGGTAAACGCTGATTAATGTTTAGAGCCTTGAAGTAGCTGCACAACAGACAACATACACATGTTTTATGTTTGGTTTATATAAAGCAAATAACAATGTTTGCTTGTATGTCATGCTCGTGCTACAACGTATGCTAATCTTGGAGCCTGCCTGCAATTTAGATTTTTTTTTTAAATCTCCTGGTAAACGTTTAAAAAAAAGAAGCTTTTATTAAGAATATGATTACCATCTGCTCATGAATGATCCACTTATTTGACTTTGGTATGTGTGTTAGTGAAACATAAGAGCCAGATTTTCTGAATAGAATGAAGTACAATTAAGAGATGCACATCGTCCGGTTGCTGATTGAAACAGGAGGTTTTCAGCTGCCCGACCAGTTTCACCAGTTTTTCCCGGTCACATTTACACACATGCCCCACCACCACATAGTTTTATGTTGGCACACACGTGTTGGCTAGTGATGAAGAAATTAGGTCTCGCTCGCTCCCTCGCTCTCTCTCTCTCGTAAATGTGAAATATTACCTTTTTAAAATCCTAACAATATAGCTCTAAGCAGCTTATAATACGAACATATTTTCTTTCAAAGTATTTAAATAAAAATACAATCATATTTCCTATCCATTTAAATTGCATGTTTTCTGCAAATGATCATAAGATTGAGAATTGTTCACGCTTTACACTGACTTTGCAATGGTTTGAATGATTTTTTGGGGACGGGGATTTTTTTGCTGTCAATTATAGTTCTTAGAAAGAATGTAAGTCCTAAAGCTGTCTACCAGATAGTCGCTAACTGCGTCTGTCTGGATGTTGAGCAGGTTGTGAAAAGTAGATATTTAGAGCTTCTTTTGCTGTGAGAGTGAACAAAGTTGTTGGCTGGAAAACTCCAACAGTGGGCTAAAAGATGCGATACGGCTCAGTTGAGTTTAAGAGTGCTTGTTATATGATCCAATGTTACGATAAAAGATCATTATGATTCTCACTTTTAGAAAAACACCTTAAAAAGGAACAATGTGTGGGATTAGGTGGCATGTAGTGGTGTGGTTGCAGATTGCATCCAACTGAATACACAGTACACTGATGAAAACATATAGTTATGTATATTACATTCCATTTCTTCCAATAGAACCTCCTCAACCTTACACATGGGTCCTTTAGGAAGAAAAAAATTATTTTAATGTAATCTTTCAAAATGTAGCCAGCCAATTCCCCTTGGTATGAAGGATTTCTTGTACATGTTCTTTGTTGTTTGAGGTATCCTGTAGCGCAGTTGTTCCCAACCCCCTCCCATCACACTCTGATCCCAGAAGTTGTCCTTAAATTGGTGAATCCCATTAGCAGACACTTCTCCTACTTTGTGCAGCAGGGGTCCCAAACTGAATCCGTCACCTGTACTCACCAATTTATTTCAGTTTAACGGCGGCACCAGCGACTGTATAGATACCATTGATTGGTCACGGGAAACTAAAGCTTCCACTTTGCTCAGCAAAATGCTTCTGACTCCTTCCTGCAGAGACCGGTAACTCTCTGATCAGAAGGAGTAAAGATGGACAGGTTGTTGAATAAAGCCAGCGGTGGGTTGCCGGTTTCATTGATGATGCTACTGAATGTGCTCAAGCTGTGTGAAACACCTGTAGTGACCCAGCGGGAAGCTCAGGGGAGAAACTACTTATCCATCTCAGTGTGTATACCAAACAGGCACCATTACATCCCATTTGCAAACATATGCATTGGGATTTGATGCTGTTTGAGGGAATCAATTTAATGTTACTGTTCAGTATGCCTCAAGGATGGCATCAGTTTGTCAGACATGAATGTCTCTGTAGTGCTCCTGGACTTTTGTTTCTATAATGTTGTGTACTTTTCTTTTGTCCATTATTATATTTTGTTTAGCCATAATGAGTCCAGCAATTTTAAAGAAAATGTCAATCTGATATTGCAGCATGTGTGAATATTTTCAACGTTTGTGTCTTTTCATACAGAAAAGACCAATCTTGTATGTTCTTAAATCATTGTGAGACTGATGAAATTACCAGTCAGGAATTGGATATAGATTTTATATATATATATATATATATATATATATATATATATATATATATATATATATATATATATATATATATATATATATATATATATAAACACCTCCTAGATTAAAACATTGTATCTGAGGCAATTTGTGATGCAGCTCAGGTACATGCATTAACAACGAAACAAACTACACAGACGACGAGGAATATGTGTTAAAACATGACAGTGGCCCCTTCCTATGTGCCCTTTTTTCCTGTATCTCATCCCCTAGTTGACAAGAATCTAAATATATTATAATACAACTCTATCTTCAATAATACTAATTTGAAACAGCACATATGTTTTAAGCAAATCTGGCAAAGTCAGAAAATGTTGTCACTGAACATAGCTGCGAAATGTTTACTGATGTTTCCAGTATAAAGAACTATGCACACATTAAAAGCAGACATTATTACCATGGTAACAGAGCAGCAGTGTTCACAGCAGGATGTGTGTTTTCTTGTTCTCTTGTGCTTTGTGGCTGAAATAGAAGATAAGGCTTTTTAGACACTGCTGATGTTGTACCTGCAACACAAAGCTGTGAGTCATGGGAGCTCACTGGTTCAGACAGTGACGTTAGAAGTCCCTGAATACGCATCCTACTGAAGTTTGCAGTGTCTTCACACTAAAGAGGATTCAAAAGAACCGTACACACACTGTAAAAAAAAATCTGTGTAATATACGGTAAATTACCGGCAGCTGTGGTTGCCAGAGCTTTACCGTAAAAAATAAAGTGAAACCGTACAAGACATTACGGTATATGTTTTTGCAACCGTAAAATTCACAATTGAGAACTGTTTTTTGTTTACGGTAAATTACTATTAAAAAAACCGGATATATCATAAACCTGTTTACGGTTATTTGCTTTGGAAATAACAGCAATGTTATAAACGCGTTTACGGTCAAAATAATAATTTAAAAAGCAGTTATACCGTAAACCTAATTAGTCTCTCAGTGAAAAACACAGTACAACTGTATAATATATGACGGTACTTTATTGAAAAGTTCAACTTAACGGTAAATTACCGGCAGCTGTGGTTGCCAGAACTTTACCGTAAAAAATAAGATGACAATGTATAAGACAATACGGCATGTTTTTTTAAAAACAGCAGTTATACCGTGAACCCAATTACAGTCTCTCAGATAAACACAGTACAACTGTATGAGTTACGGTATTTTATTACAAAGTTCTAAGCAAATTGCCGGCAACTATGGTTGCCAGAATTCTATTGCAAAAAAATATGGTACAATGTATAACGTATTACAATTGGTTGGCATAGATTTTATAGTCAACATCAGGAAATATTAAATAAAGCCTATTGTAAATCAAGATACAGACGTCATTGATAAACCTTAAGAAATTAAAATTTTCTGTGATAAACAGGTTGAACTGATCCAATAACTTGTACCGTATACTCACAAAGCATTGTTGAGATCTTGAAGAAACAGCCTGTGAAGGATTACTCGTGAATAAACATGAAAAGATTAGCCACTTGCGCCGAGTTGATCAAGAGTAACAAGTCGCTGAGTCCAGACTTGACTGAAGAGGGCACCCAACTTGGTATAGAGTCTCACACGGACACAAAGTTCAGGAAGCTGAGCTGCTCGGGAAGTTCTGCTTGAGGACTTGTATCTTGACCATCAGGTGTTCACTGTGGATTGGGAAGATCCTCTCTGCAGCCAAAAAAACAGAAACAAAGGCAAAGTTAGATTGATGCAGTGCTTGAGCATGATGCCTACACTGAAACATTCACTGCCTTCTGGTGTTAAACTGATCTTCACAGATCTTCATTCCCCCAAAACTAAAGTGCAGTCTCAATTACGTTTGTGTTTGACATATTACAAATACGTTTATAATCAACGTATGTTTGTGTTATTGTTTTCATGCTTTCCCGCTTAAGGATATTTTACACATTTAAACAAGCGGTCTGGAGACCGCTTGTTTGGGAATGCAGCCCAAAGTGAGTGGTAAACTCCATCTAGTGCAGTATAACACTGCAGTCAACTCAACAGACACTCGGATCTCCGTGGTCAAATCAGCAGACACTGTTAGGAAACACGTTCAAACGAGCAGAAAGAGCCACGTGATACAACATCCGGTTTTCAAAATACTGACTGATATGGATGTGTTCAGAACATTTCTGAACACATCCAAACATCTTAACTGTACCAATTCAGATATTTTACAAAGTAAAAGTCCTACATCCAAAAAGGTTAACATGTTTATCAGTCATTAAATATTCAGAAATTAGAGTTTTGGATGTAGGACTTTTACTTTGTAAAATATCTGAATTGAAAACCGGATGTTGTGTCACGTGGATCTCTCCGCTCGTTTGAATGCGTTTCCTATGAGCTGCATTCCCAAACAACCCGACTCTGAGAAGACCAGACAATACGTTTCTAGTCAAACGTAAATTGAGGATGCATTTTAGTTTTGGGGGAACGTAATTTTTTAGGAGACAGGGTTGGTTTGAGGATGATCCCTTGAGTGAAATTTGAGTTGTGCTTGCACCTATCATTTGCTACAATGAACTATAACACCGCTTACCTTTAATTAGCCTTGACAAGACTGGTGTCTGAGTCATTGGGTCTAGACTGAAGACAGGTGGGACAGAATATCATGCAGACATGGCATGATGTTCAGGAAACTGGAACTTTTGGCAGGTGTGTTGTCATAATTTCAGCTTGAAGACCCAAGTCAATCTGGTGTTCGTTGTAGGCTGACATGATCCTCTGTACAGCCAGAAAAAAGACAAAATAGAAAACATTAACAGTAACAACAATACCAATAATATAACTGTATACAGCACTTAAAAAAAACGTACAAAATGGTGAAAGAAAAAAAAGTATAGTATATCATTATTTTTTTAATAAAGTTGCATTAAAGTATATAACAAAATATATATTATGCAATGCCTAGATTTATGCAGTGTTTAGCGGCAACGATACATGCATACACTGTTTGAACATGAAATTACCCTAAAGCCTTCTGTTGTTAAATTAACATACACTGAACTTACCACTATTTATCCTTGACAAAACTTGTATCCGATCATAAGGTTAGACTAGTAGAACAGCAAAGAAGGTGATGAAGTTCATGTGAAAGTCCATGCTGGTAGTCATAATCACACCTGAAAGAAAGAGTAAAGAATGAGGGGGAGGTAAAAAAATGAAATCATCTCAAGCATCACATTTTACTCTTTTCAATGCAGAGGTTGTAAATTAAAATTAAATGGCTAAATTCACACTCACGTGTCACATGTTGTTATCATAGCGGCCAAGGTTTGATTCCAGGTGGGCCCTTTGCCGGAGATCATCCCCTCTCACTCCGCTATTTCCTGTCTCTCTCTCTCTCTCTACTGCTGCTGTCCAATAAAACACAAATGGGGGAAGAAAAAAAATCTCATCTTCAAAAACAAAAAATGCTTGCTTTTGGCATTTAAATGGATTATAATCTCACCGTTTTCCTGGGTGTCATGAAGGCCAGCAAGTTGTTCTCATCCAAGTCCAAAACCAAGTTGGATTGCAATGTCTGTAATTACATTTTACAAGATACAAGTAAATAGTCTTAATTATCTGTACAAACTGGTCTTGCATACATTTAAACATTGACTCTGAGGGAGACTCCCGTTTGTGACGTCCTCATCTGACAATGTGGGCATTAAATGAAGATTTTAACATGAACACGTGTTTGCATCCACTCACTGGACAGCTCACTGGAGATTCTCAGGAGCTGTGTTGTGTCTTAACACCACGTGCACACAACGCGTTCATGTGCGGTCACGTGGACAGCCGTCCCTACAGGCACTTTAACAGACAGCGGAGATGTTAATGTCATGCCTCTGGTATAAATGAGCCTTAAACCTCTAACACATGTCTGCTTGCAACCCACTTCAAAGCACTTCAATAAAAACGTGTTTATTAGATGAAGTTTGTAGCACGTAACCCCTCGTTGTCTTTACTGTCCTGCCACAGTAATACACCTAGCCTATAGCTAGCTAAACATTACCATAGCTAACCTTTGATAAAGTAAGCTAACGTGCAACACATAAACCTATAACCTACGTTGCATCGATGGTGTTAAAGAAAAGTAAGCACTCAACTATTAGATAGCTAAGTTAACTCAATATTGATGTCCAAGGCGACACAGAAAGCCTCAAATTCAAATGTAGCTAACCGCTAGCTAACAACGTTAGCTCAAACCCTTACCAGAGAGGAAACTAACACTACTATCACCTGAAAACTTAAGGTGTCACTAACGTCGACCGTTCAAGAAAGCTTTTATTCCGTGACTAATAAATTATGTTGGTATTCTTACCTCAAGAGGAGATGCCATGTTCCCAGGAGTCCAGCCATGTATCACCGGAGGAGAAGAGCCGCGCAGGGCGTAGAGCTGGCGCTCAAAGTTCACTCCCACATCGTGTTTTTTTTTTTTGGGTATTGCTGTGTTGGTTTAATCACTGACACCTGTGACCTGTCCCTCTCTCCTTTGATCTCTCTCCCTCTGTGTGTGGCTGTCTGTCTCTCTGTCTGACTGTCTTCAGATCTTTGGTCAAGGCCAGAGTCTGGATTGATTTTAGATGAACTTTAAGAGTATGAACATGCTGTTCATACTCTTAAAAAAATCTAAAATCTTTATTCAGAAATGGTGCTATAAGTATGCAATATATTGTGTGTCTGGGGACAATCTATGAAGTAAATGTGCTTTGTCCTGATATGCTGATTGTTAAATAAAGTTTTTTTTTTTAATAAAAATAAATTAAAAATCTTTCTGACTGTCTGTTTAGTTTAGTTTATTTACTGGATCCCCATTAGCTGATGCCTTAGCGGCCGCTAATGGGGCCGCTAAGGATACATACAAAAACATGCAAAACATAACGTGAAACAAACAGTTATGTACAGAATAAAAATAAAAATATGTCAGATACGTAGTGCAGTCGAGGACTATGATGTATATTATGCAGGCCATCCATAATTTATACAAAGAAAAATCAGATAGGAAATAGCATAGGAAAACGTCAAGTGGTTAATGTCCTGAGGTGCGCTTTTAATAGTTTTTTAAATGACAGATTATTACCTGTATACAGTTATGTGAGGAGGTAGTAAATTCCAAGCAGTAATTGCACGAAAAATAACTGTAGGTTTGAGGAGGCTTGTTCTTGGGGTTGGAGGTATTAAGTGACCTAAGCTAGCATTCCTTGTGTGATGGTTATGTCTGTTAAATGTATATTGTAACTGATTGAAGAAATATTCAGGTGTCTGATTAAATACTACCTTTCTGAAAAACGTGAGAAGGCTATAGTGAAGTTGAGTTTCCACTGAGAACCATGACACGCGAGAGTGCATATATGCTGTATTAGTTCTTGTTCAACACTGGAGTGCTAATCTGGCAGCTCGGTTTTGAACCAGTTGTAGTTTATTTATGTCCTTCTTAGCAGCTACTGACTATATGGATGGACAGTATAGCAGGTGACAAAAGACAAGGGAGTGTAACACCTGACAAACAATAGAGAGTGTTAAATAAGCAAAGCACTTTCTGGTCATAGCTATGCTCCTTCCCATTTTAGTGACAATGCCATCAATGTGCTCAGACCACGACAACTGTTCGTCCATCACTACACCAGTAGTTTGGCCTTCTTGACCTGTTCTATTGCTGAACCTGACAGGTGAAGCTGTGTGTCACCATTAAGAATATTCCTTGAGCCAAACACAATACATTCAGTTTTCGAAATGTTCAGGGCTAATTTGTTCACTTTCACCCAATCAGACACTCTCTCCAGATCCTGATTCAGAATGGTTGCAAGTCACAGAATGTCAGTGTAACTAAGAAAAGCTATTAAAAGACAACAACTTGATTGATTAGATATATATATATATATATTTTATTTTTTATTAATGGGACTTAAAACTTAAAATGGGGGCAGAATTCTTCATCAGAAGGTCTTCCTCACTCTCCAAGTCCTCGTACTACCATGAATCGATACCAGAGCCACTGATGTGACAAAGCCTGGCCTTACAAGAGTATATATGTCCATTTTACATGTTTATAACACAATTGAACCATAAATATGAACATAAACCATAAATATGACTCGAGAGCACTCGAACCTGACTCGAGAGAGCTCCCCAAGTTATGAAAATATCTATTTTTATATCCCTAGCTTAATGCTACACACATGATTTGCACACCTTTCTGGAAAGCATACGACCTATGGACCAATATAAGAAAGAAAGAAATGATCCTTTATTAATCCCCTTGGGGAAATTCTTCTCTGCATTTGACCCATCCTTGGTTAAGGAGCAGTGGGCTGCCCTGAGAGGCAACCACATTCCAGCCCAAAAACTGAAATATGACTTACTTATGGATGAAACTATATTTCACACGGCCTTGCTTGGTATGTATTGGTGCATCTGCTTGAGCAGAGCCCCTTTGTTGTGGAACCAGAGGTGTCCAAGGTCCAGGAAGAAATCTAGGGCATTTTTGCTTTCAGGGACCCAAACCTACGGTACACGAAATGTGCACTAAATTAATTACTAAAAATATTTAACTTCACTTAATCAAAGTCAAACTTTGCAGAGATACTGTTAACATATAGTGATATTTTATAGTAGAAAAGAAAGCAATGATATGCATAATTAAAAAGAGAAAATACATCCTTGCGGGTTTGGGTTTTTTCAGACCTACTTATTTCTCTCTTGGCCAGTGGCATTGTAGGCCACATAGTTCTATATTACAGTGTTAAGTGTCTCATACAGGTTCACACTGACATCTTTATGGCATAATGATCCTTCCATTTTGGTTCTTGAGACCCAACCACTGAGTAGCCAGTTTAGTTGACTTTAAGAACAACTAACTTTTCAAATATTTCTGGTGTTAACCGCCTCCTGTGCGGATGGAATATTATTCCTGCAAACGAGAACAGTCTCTCAACCGGAGCTGAAGAGGGGAGGGTTGTGTTAAATCAAACAAACAGGAGCTTGATAAGTGAACTGTTTTTTGATTCGTAGAGAAAGTATTTTGAGTATTTTAAATACAAAATTACTCCACTCTAAAGTATTTTGTTACAAATTACGTTAGGTTTTTTATCGGCCATATCAAATACAAATGACAAAATACTCAAAAGTAATTGAAATGCGTATTTCAAATACAAGTAATAGAAATACTGCCCATCACTGTATAGTGTTGTGTCATCAGCATAAATTACCATTTTGGAATTCTTAATTGACAAAGGGAGATCATTTGTGAAAATGGAAAAGTCTCTCTGTCTCTCTCTTGGTCTCTCTCTCTCTCTCTTGGTTTCTCTGGTCTCTCTCTTGGTCTTGGTCTCTCTTGGTCATGGCCTCTCCGTCTCTCTTGGTCTCTGTCTCTCTTGGTCTCTGTCTCTCTTGGTCTCTCTTGGTCTCTGTCTCTCTTGGTCTCTGTCTCTCTTGGTCTCTCTTGGTCTCCGTCTCTCTCTTGGTCTCTGTCTCTCTTGGTCTCTGTCTCTCTTGGTCTCTCTTGGTCTCTCTTGGTCTCTCTCTTGGTTTCTGTCTCTCTTGGTCTCTCGTGGCCTTGGTCTCTCTCTTGGTCTCTGTCTCTTTTTTGGTATTGGTCATGGTCTCTCTCTTGGTCTTGGTTTCTCTCTTGGTCTCAGTCTCTTTCTTGGTATTGGTCTTGGTCTCTCTCTCTTGGTCATGGTCTCTCTCTTGGTCTTGTTCTCTCTCTCTGTATGTTAGTCGGTCAAATCAAGAGAAAATGTGGTTTGAAGGAATCTTAAACGGTGAAACTGTACAGCGACAAAATATATGTTTTACAAATATTATTTGTAAAAATTACAGTATATTTATGTAATTAGTCCAATAGTTAGTACATTTAACAGTGACAAACTATCTTTTACAAATAATGAATGCGAAAATTACAGTGTTGGCTTTTAAATTTATCTTCCAGTATATTTCCATTATGAACCCAGTGGTTCGTACATTTAACAGCGACAAAATGTATGTTTTACAAATATTATTTGTACAAATTACAGTGTTGGCTGTTATATATATTACAGTGCATTTCTGTAATCAGTCCAATAGTTAGTACATTTAACAGTGACAAACTGTATCTTTTACAAATAATAAATGTGAAAATTACAGTGTTGGCTTTTAAATGTATCTTCCAGTATATTTCCGTTATTAACCCAGTGGTTCGTACATTTAACAGCGACAAAATGTATGTTTTACAAATATTATTTGTAAAAATTACAGTGTTGGCTTTTAAATGTATCTTCCAGTATATTTCCGTTATGAGCCCCGTGGTTTGTACATTTAACAGCGACAAAATGTATGTTTTACAAATATTATTTGTACAAATTACAGTGTTGGCTGTTATATATATTACAGTGCATTTCTGTAATCAGTCCAATAGTTAGTACATTTAACAGTGACAAACTGTATCTTTTACAAATAATAAATGTGAAAATTACAGTGTTGGCTTTTAAATGTATCTTCCAGTATATTTCCGTTATTAACCCAGTGGTTCGTACATTTAACAGCGACAAAATGTATGTTTTACAAATATTATTTGTAAAAATTACAGTGTTGGCTTTTAAATGTATCTTCCAGTATATTTCCGTTATGAGCCCCGTGGTTTGTACATTTAACAGCGACAAAATGTATGTTTTACAAATATTATTTGTACAAATTACAGTGTTGGCTGTTATATATATTACAGTGCATTTCTGTAATCAGTCCAATAGTTAGTACATTTAACAGTGACAAACTGTATCTTTTACAAATAATAAATGTGAAAATTACAGTGTTGGCTTTTAAATGTATCTTCCAGTATATTTCCGTTATTAACCCAGTGGTTCGTACATTTAACAGTGACAAAATGTATGTTTTACAAATATTATTTGTAAAAATTACAGTGTTGGCTGTTATATATATATTACGGTGTATTTAGGTTGTCCGCACAGTAGTCCGTACATTTAACAGTGACAGAATGTATTTTTTAAAAGTTATGAATGTAAACATTACGGTATTGATTGTTGTTCATATTACGGTGTATTTCCGTTATTGGTACAATGTTTAGTACAATTAACAGTGACAAAATGTATTTTTTACAAGAAATACATGCATAAATTACTGTTTGGGCTGATTTATATATTTACGGTGTTTCCATGTGATAGAAACAGAATATAACCGATTTTTAATTAACGGTCTCTTACTGTTGTGATTTAACAGTTATTCACTGTAAAATTTACGTACTTTTTTTACAGTGCAGTTTAGAAAGAAAAACCTCTTATCAATGTTGTGTTTTCCTTTGTGTTGTCTTAAACACCAGTTAAGTTAGATTACTTCAATTTCCCCTATGGTTGATACAATGCAACTTCATAATAATGATCTACAATGACATATCTGAAGTTCATATCATGTGAGAATTATGTTACTAAAGTTTAATATGCACCCCAGAGCCCCCAAATTTGAGAGCTCTGGGGTTCCCTCTACCCATTCTTCAAGTATGAACCCCAAATGAGTTAATTTATATTGATTTTTTTTTTTTCAGAATTTTATTTTGAATAAAATGTATATTTCCAAAAATGAAACTTTTATACCATATTTTGATCATAACTATAAACATCTAGCATGATCTGAGCATAATTTGATCAATATTCCCCAAAAAGGCCTTTGAGCTGCCCCTGAGTTTTTCCAACTCCATGGTTTAAGGCCTAAACAACAACCTACAGAATTGTAAGACCCCTCTTTGTAAAGATAATGACCTTAATAATTGGAATCTGCAAGAAAAGTCACAATAAAACAAAGCCTTGGGGTGTTACCAAGGAGTTTCAGTCAAAAAACGGTGTTGTTCGGTTCAAAAATGTAAAAGTTATAACCTTTATGCCTAAAGATGCTCTGGTTGTTGCATGCTGGGTTTCTATCTTTGCATAAATTACTGCTTAAGACGTGTGACGCGTTCTAAGGAGTCTACTGTGGGAAGAAAAAAAGGAAATTAATAGATCGAAGGGTTTTGACCTCTGTCCCAACAAGCCCTCCAAATTAGATGACAAAATACATCAATTTGTCCTTTAGAACAACACATAGAGACATTTGCTTATCTGAAACCCCGATCAGCAGGACAATATAATTTTTCTGTGCCTTCCATAACAGCTGCAAATCCCTGTTGAAAAAAATTATCAATGTTATGATACACACAGTGTGGTTACAGCACAGACTTGGTTGGCTAACTTGGTTTCCAATGAAATATTAGTGGCCTTCAGGAGGATATCATCAGCTTTTCCATAGCCAGGCAGCTTTAGAGGCTTTTTAGCCATTGATTGATAGTTGGTGCTTCAGATTTTTTCCATTGTCATTATTTCTATCTTCAGTATAGAGCATTTGAGTGAAGAGAGCTGTCAAATGATCAACAGCTGGATCAGATGCCATGGGAGGCTGCCGGACAGACCTGGTAAACCCAAGATGTAAGGAGGCTGAACGTCTTCAACTCTCCTGAACATCGTTTTGCTCATAATGGGGAGGCTGGGGACATGGAATTTGAATGGGCAGAGTTCAAAGACTCGGGGGAATCCATATCTACATAGTCAAAAGCTCCTCTGCGACAAGGTGACAGGATTGGATGAGATTCTCCCTGAGATGCTGAAGGCACAGGACATTGCTGAGCTGTCTTGGCTGACACGGCTCTTCAGTGTCACATTGAGGTCAGGTGCAGTGCCTGTAGAGTAGCACACCGGGGTGGTGGTTTACATGGTTTTTTAAAGGGGGACTGGAGTGTGTGCTCCAATAATTAGGGTACAGAATTGAGTCTCTATGCATATGATGTGGTTTGTGCTGCCTCTATCAGAACGTGAAGATAATGGATGAATAATGAATGAAGATGCAAAAAGTGAACCGAAAGATAATGTTGAAGAACAATTTAAATATGATCTGAATACATATATAACAGTGTCCTCCTCTGGGCCACATTTTAGTTTCTGGAATAGTTTCATTAAGAGTGCAGAGGCGACATATAAATGCATGATCCATTTTGCATGCCTGATAAGACAAACCTTTACTTGAAGATTCATATTTTTCCTAATTTAGACAATTGAACAGCAATGCTTAAAGTTCCTGTTGGGTTACTGTTACAATCTCTTTTATTATAAATTTAAAACAGAAGGCTAATTGTAATTAATGGGGTTCTGCAAACATCTGAAGACGATAACCTATTTGTTTCCCCTATAAATAGCTACAAAAAGCTTGTTGTCGCCTCTTTTCTTCAGTTTCTCTCCAAATGAGCACTTTTGTCTTATCCATCTTATTTCTGTCAGGCAACATATGGTCCCATATAGTTTGTCATGCATGAACAGTGTACTGTATATTAGAGGCTGATACTCATTTAGCGAATAAAACAACAAAGTCAGTGTCTGGCAATAAAGCAACCTCCAAGGCTGCAGGCCTTGGAGGTTGCTTTATAGGTTGTGTTTCTAAAGTTTCTAAAGTAACTTTATGGTCAACTACATAATAAAAAAAAATCACGATACGTTGCCTCATAATAATCAGACTTTTATTCGTTAGTTTGGTCATCAGTGTATCGTTTTAAAAAAGCACCAAAAATAATGGTTAAGATTATTTATAAGGATTTTACCCTGCAACCGTGCACAATTGGAATCTCTGGAGACAGCAGTGCAGTGTGTGTTCATGATCCAGTTTAATATAAAGTAAAGGATGCCTGCTATTTTAAGTTATTAGAGGGAGGTCGGAGCTATTTTCAGAAGGCTAAGCAGCACCTTACCATTTCCGTGCTCAGTCTTATTTGTGTTATATCGGCAAAGCATACAGTTCAGCCCTGACTTCATAGCTGCAACTAATGAAAGGAATCAGTGTGCTCTCAGTTTACAGCTCTTGCAGAGGCAGAGGTTAGTTGCTTGTGTACCCCTGAGCAACAATGAAGGAAGTAAAGAAACTAGTTGTGTGATTGGAAGCTGGAGATGGAGTCTCTAATCAAAGCTGCGCCTGGATCTGTAACTCTACCAGCTGGGTGTGTGGAGCTCTGGCCTGCTCGCCCTGATGACAGAGACACACTAACCTGCCGTGAACCACAGGGAACAAAGATTCACACTTTAATTGATTTTACTTTTATGTTCTCTTGCTTAATGAAAATCAAATCAAAATGAAGCCAGCGGCCACTCAGTCTCTTTCTTTCTTTCCCTCTTCCTCCCCTCCCTGTGTTGCTTTGAAGTGTAAAACAGATTCTACTGATGTAGACTGTACACCAGAGACCATTTCACAGCACGGAGGGCATGCAGGGTGTAACCAGATGTAAGCTTATATCTTTTTCACCAAATCTATAGGTAAATAAGGCTGTACCGCGTGAGTGTCTGTGTTGTATAATGTAACGCCAATTCCCAATGCAACTGCCTATAAAATGTATGAGGCTACATAAACAAGATGTAAGTAACATTTTGTTATATTATATAGGTATAACTGCTGTTTGTCCTTTCTCTCTACATCAGCTGTAGTGAGCAAAAACACAATAAGTCAAGTGCCAAGTACTTTTATCAGGTGCTCGTATTTCCTCAATATGATCCTTTTCAAGTGAGTTTTAGCTTGTTTTGTTCTCCTTCTTTTCTTCCCTCAGTCAGTGTCGTTTTTCCTTTGGGAATGTTGAATGAATAGACCTTACAGTTGAGTGAAAATAGGCAAATTATATTATAAAAGACCTCTTATTTACAAAATATTAGAAAAGTCCATCAGGTATCGTACACTGCTCTGACTTCTGCCTCCCTTCAGTTACATCTCTTCCCTTGTGATTTCTAGACATCTAATAAAGAACTCAGTTAAATCAAGACAAACAATAACGACTTTCACCGGGTTTTAACAGAGCCGCACAGTGTTACTTACAAACATGAATACACATTTTGTCCTGCAACCAAACAAACATTCACGTGGGAAAAGTGCAGTGCGAATCAGTTTACAGGCTAGATAGCTATCTGGTGCACATTAAACAGCATGTCGAGGGATAACTTACCTGCAAATGCCACCTGGGACCGGTTAGATGTTGGTGTGGTCGTTACTCTTAAATGCCACTATCAACATATTGCCTGCACATGAATGCACCGTCTCTCGTTCCTTTCGGTGTTGGCCACTGTCAGCCTGCCAACTGCTGTCAATCAAACAGACACGGACACGCCCCTCCAGCCGGCAGCGACAACAGGAGCATTTCTGAAATTTCCCCAAATACTTTTTAAATTTAAAATAACAATAATAATAGTTAATAGAAAAAAAAAAGTGTCGCGAACTTGGCTATAAACTGACTAAATGTCAGTTGGACTTTAACACCAGCTTAAAATATTTGAGGTCTATCTTCTCCCTTTGATCCACATTGTGTGCATACGCCATGAAATCACTTCTGACCACAAACAGGATGCTGGGTGTAGGTCAGAGGTCCAACAAACTTAAAGGACCAGTATGTAGGATTTAGGGGAATTTTTTTTCTATTGTAAAATCACCTGAAACTAAGAATTGTTGTGTTTTTATTAGCTTGGGATGATCCCTTCATATCTACATAGGGAGTGGGTCCTCTTCACGGAGTCTGCCATGTTTCTACTGTAGCGAGAATGTACACACCAAACACTGTCTAGTCTAGTGAGAGGCTTTTGTGTTATTCCGTTTGCAGCAAAATCAAATTGTTTACAGGATGTTCAACCTTTGTTCCCTTATAATGCATTTAATACATGTCTTCTGTCTCCACAGGGCTTGTATAAAGGCAATAAAGTAGCCCATGAATAGGAACTAATTACAATTCCTCCTCGCCATTGTGGAGGTTAGTTTATTACACTCAATGTCTTCTTGGTTCTTAACAGTATATTTTGTTTGTACTCCCTCTGGCGTTTCGGAGAATACTGTCACGAACAGCATGTTGAGCATAAACACCTTTGTGCGCGCTGGTAGCTTGCGCACTATCAGTTGGCTGGAATCTGCAACCTTACCACTGGATGGCACTAAATCCTACACCCCTAGACCTGTACAACTTTCAACTAGAAAGATCAGTGAAACCCTGTTTTAAGCTTGATATTTAGTTACTCTTTAAATATACTGTATGTTTATCAAATGTTGGGTGTTACAGGCTCTGCCAAGGGGTTGTGATCTCCGGGAAGTCATGCAATTACATGAGCTGAGCCACACATGTAGTGACGTTAAAATAAATGGTCAAACCCTCAACATGGGAGAGTATCTTTATTCAACTGAAATGTGCTATTTTTGTCTTCACTTTATTGAATCTGTCGTAAACCTGCAAGTTTAGATTGAAATTGTATTTTGTATGGTTGGTCTCACCAGCCATAGACCAACAACATTTGACAGAAAACAAAAAAAGTGCATTAATAGACAAATATGAATATTAGAGCATTCAACATGTCTACTTATGTTACTTTATTTAAACAATATTAAAAAGTAAATGTTTTGATTTAATAGACCACATGCACTGCCTATTACACTAGCCTAAATACACTTCTGCTATTTGTTTAAAGTACCAGGTATTGTTTATTGTACAGCTGTCACATCACAACATATTACATGCTAATAAAACCTCACATTTGCACCTTTAATCTCATAAAGATGGACAGTCTGTTGTCAAGGTTTATAGGTTGACTGTAATGTATTCATTCAGGTTTGTTTTAGTATTGACTGTTTAACATGCAAGAGAAGTAGTCGACCACATGCTTTTACAGTATGAAAGACTTTGATTTATTTTTGTAAGCTGTGCAGTCAGCAGTACGAGCTGTACATGGCCACGCCAGCATCTGATCATTTTCAATCACATTATATATTAGCGCACGTTGTATCTTTGCTTTTGCTGTGATTCAGCACCAGTGAAGTTACATTTTTAAGATTTTAGCCTAATGCACCAAATGATGAATGAAAGTTCAATATAGAGGATTGTGATTTATAACTTTTGTCTAAAACAGACAAATTAAAGTCACTGGTTCAACATACAGTACCCAATGACTTTGATTGTGACCTCATTCGACAAAGGGTTGTTTTCACCTCACATGTTTTTATCAAATCCTTCGAGACATCATATTCCTTGTTTTCTCTCATGGCACAAACCATGAGCATGTCAGGTCACAACTGCTAAAAGACTTCTGACTCAAAAGTGTTGAAGTCATTGTTAAGTCAGTCACCCACAGCAAAGACATGTCAGCTTTAATATCAGTCAAAATTGTTCACGTGGATTTGCTGCATGATTTTTTGCTTGTCATACCTTCTATATATTGTTTTATTTCAGACAAATTGAGGTTCAGCATGAAACTGTTTAGGCTTGTTAAGAATAATCATTCCTGGCTTAAAGGCTTATAAACAAAGGGATTTAAAAAAGATTATTTTTTTTCTACAAAGCTTGTGTTATCAGGATTAAATTGAAAGCGCCCAAGGGTGAGTATACTAGAAAGAGGACACACCATTTTAAGAGAATAAAGTGTTCATGGATATAGATACTTAGTTTGTTCATTTACTGTGGTTATGACAAAAGGAAACTGTTCTGTATAGTATTGTATTAAAAGCAAATATACAAAGAATATTCAGTTTAGAGCAAAACATGTCTTAATTGACATGCATGAAGGGATTTTCTCGTCTTCACCCACAGACAAAACTGTAGAGGCTTTCTCATTTTGTGTTATACTGTATATGCATGATGACAAATGATAGATACTGCTCACTCTGCTGAGTTTGCCCAATTCACTATATGCCTGCATGAAAGATGAAAAGAATCTGCAGCTAAAATGGAGAAAGTAGGGCAAAGAAAGGAGATTGTATGTGTGGTATTAGTCTCCACTATAATAATAGTCAGTGATGATGAGTTCATTTATTCACCTTAGTCACTGAGTAAAATTACTCGGAAAATCTTTTTCAAATCCAGCAGTGAATATGCATCTAGCTGCAAAAATAACTTCTTATACATGGAATATAAATGTACTGTGACAACTAATGAATCTCTGAAACCCTCCCCCTCACTGCTATTGCCCAATCATAGCTTTGCAACCGTAAGTAGGCAAAGTATACCTTCAAGCTTTGGATTTGTCCACATTTCATTGCTTTTCCAAAACCAAAAACAGTAAAAAGAGAAAAAAACTGTTAGTTTGTCTGCTCAAACACAGGTTATATTCAATAAAAAGACTTTAAAAAAAAACCTTGTTCACAACTTGCTCATCCACTGAAGTGTTTCACCACACTGTGGAAGCCGGATGCTTTTACAGTTTAAGCTAGTTTTAGCTGTTCTGCCAGCTCTCTATTGGATTTGGTAGCTTCAGTTAATCCTCATCTGAGAAGCCTTTTTCTCTTTCTAAGGGGAAACATGTTTAAAAATATAAACAAGTATCCAATGTTAAGCTAAGCAGCCAAACCCGCCCCCCAAAAAAAGCAGTTATATTATCACAAAATAAATGTCTGATCTTAAGTCTTCTGATATCACTTATAGGACTAATTAGCTCAACACTGCAAGTCAAGAACAAACAACAGTTATTTAATTCTGTGTCTTCTGCTTGGCTCATTAACTCGTCAAGATGCTGGGACATAAATATTTTTAGCAGGATATCATGTATGGCCAACAAGTGCATATTTAAGATCATTTTTACAAGATATGTTGTTTTAAAACTAGTCAGCCGGAGTTGACCAACTCACAAAGCTAATGTTAGCTTATTAGCTAGTAGTTAGATACAGCAGTAAAATCTGAAAGTGACAGTGTTTTCGTGTCAGTCGAAAAGAAGAAAAAAACAAATCAACAAGAAATGAGTCTGTGCTTTTGTCGGAAACCAGGACCGTTGTTTGAAAACATTACAAAGAATGTGTGGCGTTAAATCTGCCACTGTTATTGAAAACCTGTATGTTGAGAAAACAGAAAAGCTTGACATGCATAGCAAGAGGTGGTGAGGATCAATCATTTAATTCAATCTTAATTTCTCTGAAATATAGGCTACACATTGTAAATATGTGCAGTATTGTTTTATTTATTTGATATAAAGAGACTGTATGCATAAAACATCCAAATTGTTTAATGTGGGGAGAGATGTCTCATTTCTTCAGGGGCTTTGTTGTCTAACATGTCAAATGTGTCATAGAAGTTAAGAGATTCATTTTTAATGATTAATGAACTTGTACTCTATTAAACTTGTATAGTGATGTTTTTTTGTAGTTTAGGATGAGGTTGAGTCATCACAGCATATCAATGAGGCTTTGAGTCAAAACATCTTTTCTAGTTTTCCTCAGACAAAAGGATATTTTCAGAGGGGCTGCAGTGTATTTGGAGACTAATCCTTGTCAACATTGGCCTGCTGATTAAATAAATCATATATTCTGGTTTCTCTCTCTCCGTTTTCTCGCTTTTATGTGTTAATGGCAGCTTGCTCAATGATATTGCTGGGGCCAAAAAAAATAAAACACAAAAGGCAGTTATGCTTATGCTTACTCTTCTTAATCGTCTCCTACCTCAGGCACAGATGGTGATAAGCCTTTCTTGACTCCTGACTCCTTCCTACTTACATAGAGAAAGCCAACTAACTTTATTTTCAGGCCACCAAACTGAGCTTGTAAACTATATTTTCTCTCAAAGCCCAGGTGAGTTCACCTACATTTCTCCTAAATATTCTGCCAGACTCAACTGCTGTTTCTCCTCAAACCCCCTGCAATCACTTTCTGTTAAATCAGTTCATTTTTACATAAAATAAAGCACTTGAGTGCCTTTAATATGCAGAATTGTTTCTCCCCAGCTGAGAAAGTTAATATCAGTCAGCTCATTGGTCACCTCTGGCTGTGGCTTTTCATTTACAACCATGCTGAGCTCATTTACTCTGCTAATACTTGCCAAAATTACAGACACATCTTGTTTCCTCGGTTCATTAAGGTAGTGTGCTTATACTTAGGATTGTGGCTTCTCAATTTTAGTGATTTCCTTAAAAATGATGGGCTGCAGCACTTCACAGGCAGCCAGCCTGTTGAGCACAACTTGTGCAGCCCAATGCAATCTTATACATTTACAGAAATTAGCCAAAAGTCAAAGTACTATTTGAGCTCAGTTCTGTTAAGGTACATTGCCATAAATATGAAGTCATTTCATGTTTTTATTAGTCACTATGGGATTATTTAATGGTTATTTTTTGTAAACTGTTCATTTCTTATTAGTTATTCTGGATTTATTATTAAAAGGAATAGCTCCGTTTCAGGAAGGGAACCTTTTTCAGGCTAGAGAGAAAAGAAGTTTGCAATATGATGTTATGTGTTAAAGGTCATGTTCATTTTACAAATGTTTCACAACTTCAGCAGTATTATTTTTTTGTTTTATAAGTCTGTGTGCTGGGCACTTTCTATGTGCACAATAAATTAATTAATACAAGTAACAAACTACTAGCAAAGGTATGCCATAGTAATGTGTTCATGGTGTTTTGTCCCCAAAAACTCCACTGAACACGGTTTATAATTCAATCCATATAAACACCAGGCATGGGCTGCACTGTGACCTCACTGCAAGAGGGGCCCGGGTTCGGTTCTCGGTCTGAGTCAGTCCTTCTGTGAAGTTTACACGTTCTCCCCGTGGCAGCATGGGTTCCCTCTGGCTTCCTCCCACAGTCCAAAGACATGCAGCTCAAGTTAATTGTACTTTAAATTCCCCGTAGTTGTGAATGGTTGTCTGTCTCTATATGTACCCTGCGATAGACTAGAGACCAGTCCAGGGTGAACCCTGTCTTTGCCCAATGTCAGCTGGGATCAGCTCCATCCACCTGCAGTCAGAAGCTCCAGCAGGAGGAGGAGAGCTCAGCGCCCGGCAGCAGCAGCTCCTCCTCCGGCCAGGAGCAAAGTCATGCGTTTGTGTAGATCCAACCCGACATCTCCATGTTGTCATAACAGGTAAAATGACAAAATAAACTGTAAGGCATTTGGTGAGAGCAGACTTGTTGAATGGGATTGCAGTAGATCGTACAGGTATCTGTGATGCTGTGTCCACCTTTTGTACATTCATTAGAAGTGTGAGGCTATTCTGAGTCTTGTGCTTTGTACTCTGCCTTGTATTTCACTTGTTTCATCATGTATTACAGCACTTCACTTTGTCATGTGAATGATTATGATTAGACATCTAGATAGGTTTATTCTCGCCTTCTGCCGGTGAAGTCCTCTGAGACACACTTGTGATGAAAGGCTCTATAAATAAATATGCTTGCATTTAATGTGATTCTCATCTCACAATCCCGGTGTCCACGTCGCAGCGATCTATCTTAATACGTCGGCTTATTTAAAAGTACAAATATTCAAAGCACTTCAGTGCAGAATCAAAAGAAAGATTCTTTTAATCATATTTTGTTCCTCTTCAGCTGTTGGCAGTAAGGACTAGTAATATTATATTATATTACTTGAAGCCACTCGTTTTTTGCAGGTTTGCAGGTTATAAAATGTCAGATGGAGACTGATAGCACAGGTGTAATTTCCATAAAGAAAACTGATAGTTTATGTGATGGTAAATTACAAGAATAGGTTTTGAATTGTCCATGTGTGAACACACATACTGATCAGAAAGAAATGTTTCCGTTATGACATTGTGAATAGTAGAACTGCAGAGAAGTTGTTGAGATGTATCACACATTCATTTTGGGTTATACATGTACAATACATGTCTCTGTGTTCATGTGTAGATTACTATGGTTGAACTCATGTCCTGTCCTGTATGTTACAGTATTATGTAATACAGTCCTGTGATATGTTCGAGTGAACTGCTATGTTGGATATCCTAATGCTAAAACTTCACAAATACTTAAAATAATCACAAAACCTGGAGTAGCCCCACACAGCTGGCACCAAAGTGACTTTATATTGATTTCAAGGGTATAAAGATTTTTTGGAAACTCAAATTAATTGACTTTTGTCAGGCTGAATTAATTGAATCCTGCATCTCGGGGGAAATTTCCTTTTTCTTGTTGGTCTCCCTGCCAACAAAGAGTTTGGAGCAAAAGGTCGGCCTCCCACACCATATGAAGGCTGGCTTGTGTTGACCGTTTCTACCATTTAATGGAGGAATAGTGAGACAATGAGGGGGTCAGCCTTTTCAAACTGGAAGAGATTAAGTGTCTTTTCACTGCCTCAATGGGGACCAACTTCTCTATAATTTATAGCATCACTCCAGGAGAGGTTGATGTAAACGTTATCTCAACCATATACTTATCTTTTCTGCTGGTCAAGGACTAACCCTTACATGTCTCGTGTGTGGTTTGTTGATTAATGGTTGCTGTCTCCACAGCGGAGGAACTTTCACGGGTATAGCGTCTTTGTCTCTGAGACCTTACAGTGATGATTACAAGATAACCTCTCACACACAGTAATTAATCAGCCCACCAGAAGAGCATTCGTTCAGCCTAAATGTGACAGCTGCTTGGCCATGTGGATCACCCAGTGTGAGGCTAGCAGGTCCCCAATTCCGACCTCAAAGTGTCCCTGCGGTTGGCTCCAATTCAAAAGAAATCGATAGAAGTTGGAGGTCTGACACGTGCAGGTGTTTATGGCTTGTCAATTAAATGTGTACACAGCTTTGAGGTGGTCTTCATGACAACATCCGGTGACTATTTACAAGGGCAGGTTCTGTACTGCCCTTTGAACAGAGAAGAGATCATAAATAACAAGACCAAAGTGAGCTACTCGGCAATGAAACTTGTACATCATCACACTGTTGGTTAGTAAACAAGCTGAATCGACTCTTCAATGTGACTGCTGGTGATTTAGCCGAGATATGATTTTCTCATTATAATTTCAATCCACATTAATTGTATTCATCACACAGTGCATAGTTTGCAGTATGAGAAGCACCACGCAGGCCATTTGAAGTCAGCAGAAGGCATTAACTCAATATTTTATTAAAGTAATTATATTTTTCTCATTAATGATGTTTCTCTAGCTCACATTTCAAACGTATATTTTAGGTGATCTGAAAGTGTAAATATGGTGTACAAATACCTGCTGTGTGAAGACAGTTGAATATATAGCTGGCAAGATATCTAATGTATCATGCTAGAATTTTCTTCATTTTTAAATGTGAGTAATTGCTACTTTTCTGTTTATATTGTTGCAAACTGAATGTGTTTGTTTTGGACTGTTGGTCAGAAAAAACAAACATCCGAGGATGTCACCTTGGGCTCTGTCAGTGATGGACACGTATGACTACATTCTGACCAAGTGACTAATTAATTAAACGAGACAATAACTCAAATAGTTGATAATGAAAGACCAGGCCTGATGTCTTCTAATTGTTTGCTTTGTCCAACCGACAATCCAAACCGATAGCTAAAATCCTCACAATTGAGAAGCTTAAACTGAGAAATGTTTAACTGAGATAAATTACTTATTTAGTTATATTTTAACATGTATTTAATTGTTGCACAAAGTTGCAGATTACTTTTCTGTCAATTTACTGATCACTTAATTGTCAGTGTTTCAGCTCTAGCGGACTCATAACTGTAAATGACATCCTAGCAGTCAGCATTTCTGCGTTTTATAATGGAAAAGACAGTTTACTGTACCTGCAGGGCAATCCTACAAAGAGTTTATTGACTTTCAATATAATCGTGTGGGTAAAATGAGATTAAATGAGCAAAAAAGGGAGAAAACACTTTCTCATCACATCAATGTTACTAGCAAATAGAAAACCCCTTCACGTTGCAAACTAAAGCAAATATCTTTTTGCACTCTGTCTGGCAGGCCTGTTAGCTACGATGAATGGGCAGCATGCTCCTGCATTGATCATCTCACAGCCATAAATGGCTGCTGCTGAGCAGACAGGACAGGGGAGGTGGTCTGTCATTAGACCTGGATGTATGGAGGAAAAGAGGAATGAGGTCACTCTGATGCTCTTTGACCAAATAAATCTGAGACAATTATTGATGCCGAAGCATATTTTTCATGTGAAGCCATAGATATATGCTGTAGTTAAACAATCAGGTTTAAAGGTTCCTGTTGTTCTTTCTGTCTCTAGGTGTAAAAAAGTCAGCCAGAAAGACGATGATTCAGTTGCATTTTGATCTGAAAAGGCAGTTGATGTTACTGCAAACAAAGGAGTTCATCAGTGTGTTCTCCCCCTTTCACATTAAAATAAAAATCAGTCATTTGTTAAAAATATGGGAAATCAAGTGTATTAATAATGCTACTTATTCCCTTGGCGTGTATTATATCGATGTAGCATGTGTCTTTTACCATCCTCCTGATATAATACTCTTACTCTGGCAGCTTTCTGTGTTGGAACTGTCTGTCAGATTGAATAACAAAGGTTGTTATTAGCAAATAATTATCTGGCAAAGATGATACTGGAAATTACTTTCAAAACACAATCGAATGTGGGTAAAACATTGTAAAATATGTGACATGCATTCAGATACTGCAGTTTCCATGTGCATTTAAGGGTTCCTCAGTTACAGACAAGACAGTTGCAAGTCATCTTTAAATAACACAATTTCATATTCTTAAAGAGTAGGAGGACAACTCAACCAGCCTGAGACTAAAGAAACAGCTGTCTGACGCAGAATCCAGAGGCTCTGCTGCAGCAAACACATCACATATACACTCCTGCAGGTGTGAGAATCGGTGCATGGTATATTAAGGGTGAACATGGGCAAAACCTTCTTCTGAATAATGGCTACATTTTAAGCCTTTTCTTTTTGCTCTGCCGTCTAATGAGCCTCCATTTGGCTGCAGGAATACTATATGCAAATAGGCCTGACTTGAAAAAACGTAACATCCAATAATCGCATCTTGCCAGAAAAAGGGCTTATGCAGATGTTAAAACAATGCAAATGTGCCTCAAAAGGTATGCTCACTTTGTATTTGTGCCCTTTGAGCAGGTCTGCAGTAATTAGTAGCTACAGTTCCCTGCACTGCTCTAATTACAGCAGCTTGTGAGATGAGTGCAGCCTCTTCTCTGCATCCTGCATTCTCCTCATTGTGAGTTGGACCGCAGCCAGACCTATAACATGACCCCACCGCACCTTGATTCCTCATGGAGACCCCGTTGTCTCTATCTCGTGGCTTGATACAGTATTGCAGCAAGAAATCTAGTCCATGTCCGTATGGAAAGATCTCATAGCAAAAACTCCAAGGGTGTTTTCTATCGTGCTTGTGTAACAGATGTGTTTAGGGTACAACTCTAGAGGTTCACCTGATGTGTCTAACTGCTTCAGGAAATAATATCAAATGAGGAGTTTAAGGTCGGTGTGGGGCAAATACGTGTTCAGACATGAATAGTATGCCACTTTGTGTCCTGGTCTATGGAAATAGTCCGGTCAGATCCACTTTCACAGTGAATCAGTGCGCAGCGGGGACGCGTGCAGCACGGAGGCTGTCAGTCCTCACCATCCCTCCCATTGGCTGCAGTAGGATGCTCCGTGTCTTTCCCGTTTCCCTGATTCTCACATGCAACTGGAGCCGACGGAGGTTCTCGATGGAACGAGAGGAGGAACCTTCACCTGTAGACATTTTACATTAACGTGTGTTTCACAACCCTCAGGGAAAGAAAAACACGGCACATTAAAAGCTCCGCGCTTTGGATAGTGCATCGCTGCCCGGTCGTAGGAAATAACTTCATTATTCCAGTTGTTTGTTTTTTTTTGCGGGCGACTGTCGCCCCGTCCTCCGGTTTGACTGGATACTGCAGGCTGTATGGAGGGATGTCGGCATGGCTTGCACCAGGAGAACAAAAACTTTGGTGTCCACATGCGTGATACTGAGCGGTATGACTAACATTGTTTGCCTGCTCTATGTCGGATGGGTCACTAATTACATCGCCAACATCTACATCAAAGTTCCGATGCCTCTACCGGAGAGAAAGTTAGAGGGGGACAAAAGAGGCGACACTCTCCGGATCATTGAGAGGCTTGATCGGCTGGAGAATGTGGTCAACCAGCACATACAAGGTAAAGCCACCATCATATTAACTCGCTGTGCTCCCTACGTGACTCTACCTGCACCCAAACCACCTGGGCTCCATCAAGAGAAAGTACTAGTCGAATAGCTGTACTTTTTGAGTGCAGTCACAATATGTGTGTTTGCATCGTCTGTTTTGGAAAATTGATACAGTAGGAACTTCTTTTGTCTGTTAAAGATTGGTTATTCATTAGATGTGATAGAGAATAAGTGACTATAAGAAAATGATTAGAGCCAATTATTTAAGAATGGCTCTCCACAGTTAATAATTAGTTATAGGTTGCAATATAAGAATATGTATTATAATTCTGCCATATATATATATATATATATATATATATATATATATATATATATATAAATTAGATGAAGTCTTACTGATGGGTGCAATTTAAAGTGTTCAACATTGCTCTGGTGATTTACATCTCATATATCACCATGTCTTACTCTTACATGCATGTTGGTGCCTTCATTAAGGTTTATCTTGAACTTTACTCCACCTCTGATCCAATAAAGTGCCGGCAGTAATAGTTTGCATTAAAATGCAGGTACAACAGTGTCTTATTCAGATTCCACGACGTAGTCTGATTAGGACTATGGATAATTTTCCAATTTGTATTTTTTCAAAGTTAATTTGGAATATTTATGAAACACTGCATCGTCCACATTATTTACAATGTGTTCCTTACTTTTAGGAATGTCTGGAATCCATTTTTTCCAAATTCCCTCAAGCCTCCCCTCCACTCAGTGTACAGTTTCTTTACACTTGATCACACACAGTTAATTTGTCTCCCCACTGTGTCTTTAAAATAGTTATTCTTGTCATCACAGGGGGGCTCATTTTGGGCAGGTCCCAATCTGAAATGGCACAGAGCTGGAGTGGTGCAGAGGTAAAATGCAGACAGAAATCCATTCATGCTACTTTGAGCAATAAGGGCTCTGCTAAGCTCGGGTAAACATTCCTCCTGGAGGCAGGTCTCCATTTCATCTTGGCACTCATAGGCATCTGCAGGGCGGAGCTTAGTTCAGGTGACTTACCACCAAACTACATGTTTCAACTTTTTCTATTACTCTGACAGGAAAGATCATTTCATGCTAGATTTGTGCTTAAAAAAACATCAGCATGGTCTGGGAACATTTCAACAGTGATGTTTCACTTTAGAAAGCCTTCATCTAACAGTAAAGATAGTTATACAAAAAGATGACTGGCTGCAGCACCTCTAAAGCTCACTAATTAACATGTGATAGCTTGGAAATGACTGCACATATCATAAATAGTCCCACACATAACCCCCTTTCAGATAACGTGTATTTTTTACACGTTGGTGTTGTACAGTTTAACAAACAAGATATAAAATGTTAATTAGTATGCTTTAAATGTGCTGGTATGTGGCCATTTTACCTTTGGAGAGAGCCAGGCTAGCTGCTTCTCCCTGTTTCCAGTCTTTATGCTAAGCTAACCAGCTGTAGCTTCATATCTACATGAGTTGGCATGAGTGGCATCAATCTGCTCATCTGTCCATTTCCCAAATGTTAAAGTCATCCTTTTATATTAGCCATGGCTCATTGTCTTTTTATGCCACTTTTAAAACTAGGACAGTCATTCAGCAGTTAGTTAAAAAAAAAAGTCATGCATATTAAACTTTCACTTTTTTCTACTCTAACAGTATGAGCTCATGCACAGTCAGGCATCATTATTTTTGGCTGCTTTGAGCATTTTTACAATAAATACAGGAAGTCTCCGTGCTTGTCGGTTTGAGCACTGCGTCATTGATGACAACAGAAGCCGCTAATGCTGGAGGAGACAGTTGATGTCATATTGGTGCACATTTGCAGCAATAACAACTTTCCCAACAAAAAGAAGAAAAGAAAAAATTGTATCATGTTAAGTACGAGCCATCTTGTCTGGATTTCCCTAATAATTACTCTGACTGCATCCGCTGCAAATGGAGACCCATAATCCGAGTCTATAAGTGCCCAATGGCGTCAACAGTCAGGGAGCTTCGGGCAGAGCCAGAGAGTCATTAGTATACTTACGACATCTCTAAAAATACATCTTCCTCCTATATCACGCTGTGAGACAAGTGCAGAAATTGTATCTCCTGGCTCTTGAATTCAGCTTTGGGACTCTCACACTTACTGGAGAGGGTCCTGGTGCACTATTCACTCAACCACATGCTCTTAGTTTTAGTGCACTAGAAGACCGACATGAGTTTCCTCCCACACCACAGAGCATTACTGCATGTGAGAATGAAACATTTGCTGCTGCTGAGTCACTGTGGACAGTCAGAAGAGATGTCTCTGGTGTCACTCGGGGATGAGACAGAAATAGAATTATTATTTTCTAACTGTATGATAGGTTTAGTTAAGTGGCCTGTTACCAGGGCAAAGTAACCTGGCAACAGCCCACAGACCAGCTGAGCCCTTTGTTGTATTAAGTACAGTCAACCCAGGAGAATTTATTGGAAAATGGGACTGAGCAGGTTCACACACGCCCACCATGAGGGCTGTTTGCTCCGCTCTTTGCATGTTATTGTCACTTTCTATAGAAGACCTCTTCAGCTTTCACTTCACAATTATCATTAGAATTATTTATGTTGTCATACTTGTTGCATACAGAGTAAAATAAGCCCTCAGTTACAGCTGTGCCAATATTCACATACTTTAGGATATTTATATTTCCTTTTCCGTGTATATATTATGTGTTATTTTTCTTATTATATTTATTTGTGTGTATTTGTTGACCTGGGTGATGAGATTGTATAATTCCCCTTGCAGACATACACAAAGTAGTAGTGAATAGATGTGAACAGAGCTGCAACAAACACTTATTTACATTAAGGCCATTGTTTTTTTTAATAAACCATTTAGTCTATCAAACTTAAAAAATAATGTCTTCTAATTTGCTTCATTTTTTTACTCTTTTTTTCTGACTAACCAAAACCTGAAGATATTCTATTTACTGTCCTATGGCAAATCGTCCACATTTTCTAATTTCAAACTAAATTATGTGGGACCTTTGCTTGAAAAAAGGACTCAAACAAGGCATAAATTATTGAAATATTCAGTCACTGATTCATTTTATTTCAATCAACTAATCGGTTAATCAACAAATAATTGCAGCAATAATAATTGAATTGACTACAGTTGATGCCTCAGTTGAATAGTTTGTAAAATGTGTGTCTGGGTGTATTATGAGGATGTTGTTTGATAAGGCAGCGTGTCTCATGGCTTGCTTTGACCTCTGAGGATGTGTATTACCAGCATGTGGTCTGATTGGATGGCCACAAGGCCTGCGAGAGGCAGTCATTAACACAGTGCTGATTTAGCGGCATATTATAGCCACAGCTCCCAAGATGACTTCGAGCTAATCCACCTGTCAAGTCAATTGAGAAGCTCACTAAATCAGCGTTTCCGTTGATGCTCAGAGGACAGTTACATTGTCATATTTATCTGATGTGATTTTTCCAGAGCAACAATGAGTGCAGCTGTACAATAAATGAGTGAAATGTAAAACTGGTGAATGCACACATGAGTATGTGGATGTGTGCAGGTGTTTGTGTGCATGCTTGTGCATGCAGGCTGTGGTATGCAGCTCGGGGAAGTACACGTTACGCTCCAGTTTCTGTGAAAGTGCTCAGTCATTTGGGAGAAAGGTAAACGAGTTCAAGAGAACAGTTAAAAGACTCTTTAGATGAAGGCAACCTTGTTTCTTACAAAGAAAATACCCTTTTTTTCTAATATTATTTTCCCCCTTACTATGTACGTATTTTTAGATATAATATGTCTAAATGGATACTGAAGGTATTCAAATGTATTCTATTCAAAGTTATTAAAGCATAATCAGTATGTATTTATGACTAAGTCTCCCCATTACCGATAGAAATAATATAACATTTGGGCATCATGTACAGAGAGCTATACATATTTCTTGCCTTGTAACTTCTTCTGCAACACATTTTCATTTGGCAGCTCAGGAGCTTTTTTTGTTTTGTTTTACCTTTCGTACAGATGCAGCATGATGATAGCTGTATTTATAGGAGATGATGATGATTCTTTTGGCTTTGTAAAAGATGATTATTCTGTAAACCTGTTTATTGGGTTATGTTGACAGGTGAAATTTACACCAAAGAGAAAAAGAAATTAGGGATGCCCTTCTCATTGTAGTTAATTGAGTGGGTCTTACCTCGATAGTGGCACAGCACAATCAGAAGACTTGTGTTTGTGAGCATCAACTGGCTGGCTAATTAAGGTGAATGAGGTGCAGGTGTGCTGGCAGGTGATTGGGAACGGCAGGAGCGGCTGGGGACTACTGCTGTGTGCAGAGTGAAGGGAGGCTCTGAAGTAAAAAAACAAAGCTGCCAAGGAATAATCTCCAGGAAATATATATTTTATACACTCAGTGCCCACTTTAAATGTTACATTCCAATATAACAGTTCAGTAATAAATTATACCTTTACAAAGATAATATTGTTCTGTTTTGATTTACAATGTTGGAGAGGTATTCATTTAACATCTGTTTTTATTGTCCAGGTCGTAGTTTGCAGTGGTGTTGAAGTATACTGCATTACATGCATTATTATAACGCATTTCACAATAATGTCCAATACAACTAACACTGACTATGACCTGGCTTGCATTATTGTATAGGTGTACTTAATAAAGTGATCAGGGAGTATATATTTGTATTAAATATGCTTAAAGCAATGGCTCCAGTCTCTTTTGAGAAGAATACAACTAAATGGCAACTTTCTGCCTTCTAATTGATTTCACATGTGTTCTCAGCAACATTTATGTAAAACGTAGACTGCTCTCTTTTGTGATAAATTAGCTTACAGTCTGTAAGCTAATTTACAGACTGTGCATTCCATATATGGAAGAATACAGTATTTTTGAGGACAATACTGCAACAAGTCAACAGCCTTGCTAGCGGCTCTGTGAGGCTTTGAGCTAAATGCTACTGTCAGCTGGCAAACATGCTCACACCATCAATGCTAACACGATAATGTTTAGGACGCACATGCATAGAGGTGTATTCAGGTGACTCATTAAACAATCCCGTTGACGATTTCACACTTTTCCTCCGATCAACAGCTGGTGGTAACGCATGCTCCAGATTAGGGCTGGGCGGTATACTGGTTTCAAATTTACATACGGTATGACTTTTTCATATAGCCGTAACAACTGTTGTCGCTCTTCGGCAGGCAGCAAAATATATTGAGGGCGCAGCGGTCGGAGCTGCTTGTCGTACGTGTCATGGTTATAACTTTAGCCATGGTTAAAACTTTATAACAACAATTAATAACCCACAACTAACGCTCTTTAACAGGTTAAAACACCACAACAGTTTGTGACACAAACAATAAAAAAATAAAAAATTGTACATTTATAAAATTACACCGCCGAACTGCATGCTGGGTACAGCTCTTACAAAATACCGAGATATACATTTTTGGCCATACCGCCCAGCCCTACTCCAGATATACTGCAAAGTGTGCCGGCAAGTGTTTCGTTAGAAAGGAAAATCACTCAGCTTGTTTGTTAGATCAGAAAGGATACAAACATTTCAATATGGTGAGGAGGCTTACACTAGGGCCCCTTTAATTTAGTGAGGTAGCATGCTAATAATGATAAAAATAAAATTAAAAAAAGGACAGTTACTTTTGCCTTAATTTTAAAATGTAAGGGTACTTTGTGGTACTCTCTGGTGGATAAACTAGTTTTCTGTACTGAAGTTTCACTTGACATAAAGCAATCTGTGACGATGAGCCATTATCAGCCAATATCGGCCTGCTGAATCATCAATCTGGCTCCACTGTAAAAAGATTATGTTTGTTGAGGGAATATTTCCATCCAATGGCAGAATTTCATGACTAATATATATATACATACATACATACGCTCTATACACCGTAGACACAGCAACGGGGAACAATTAGGGGTTAAGTGTCTTGCTCAGGGACACTTCGACGTGTGAGCTATGGGAATCGAACCGGCTACCTTGTGGTTGCGGGACGACCACTCATCCCCCTGAGCTACAGCCGCCCAGTGCTACAGCCGCCCAGTATAATAGACCAAAGCCCTGAAAGGTTTTTGTGAATGTGTCTCTGTACAGCGATAGTGCTTATCACTTGTAATAATCAGTTATAGAGTAAAGCAAAGAGACACTCGCAGAATACAGCCTGTAGGCAGGGATGCAGTCTGGGCTGAGAAGTGGGAATATTAAACGAGGACATATTCTGGGTGGTAATTCCAATAAATCGAGAAGTTATTGAAATACAGGGATATGAATGCACTGGAGAATGTTTGGTAATGAAAACAATTAATAATTCTGACTCCAGAGGGCAAAGTCATCACGAAAAGAATAAATTAGACGTGTAAAAGCCTCTTACAAGAGTGTCGATTCAAAAGGTCGTCCCCTGACAATTTCTGCTAAATAGATCAGTTCACTATTGCAAATGTTCTCAGTATAGTTGTTTCCCCAGTGAATTTCTGCAGCCACAAAAATAAATAAATGAAAACAACCAGACTGAAATCTGGTTTCGCTGTGACTGTATGAGGTTTACATTGCAGCTCAAGTCATTTATCTGTTTTTGATGATACAGTGATGTTCTCATATAAACTGCACTGCTCAAATCCGGTTAAAGAAATACCATACATGTTGTCAAGATAAATGTACAGCTGCCTTAAATGATTTGACCAGTTTTAGTCTCAGAGCTTCAGTGAAGGCAGCAGCAGCAGAGACAAGTAAAGTGCTTTGTCACTTCATGCTTTTTAGATTTATCAGCAGTGGTTTCTGGGTTGTTTTTCCCTCCATCCTCCTCTGCACTTTCTTTCTCATAATGACACTAAGTGAAGACGCACACTCTGGTTCAAACACACTCATGCCATTATTTAGAAAGTGTATCCATCTGCTGTGAGCAAGTGTAGACTGTCATTTCCTCATGCAGTAGAGCACAATAGTTTCTGATTGCAAAAGTGATTTGCTTCTTTTTGGGGTTGAAGCTGCAGATAGACAACACTTCAAAATATATAACTGACCAAAGGGACAATCAATAACTAATAATTGTTTTAATTTCCATTAGAATCTGAAGTAACTGAGTAATGTTACTATAAATACAGCGACGACGGCGACGTTGGGACATTGGGAGCGACGTTGGGAGCGTTTAAAAAACGCAGATATATCTGTTTTCTTTCCACGCGACATTATTGGACGCTCTCTGCTGGCTGATGGAAGTGTGCTCTCTGCCCACCTGTGCGCGCGCACGAGTCTGTGGGCATCGGGGCGGATCTCCGCGGTGCGCGTTACCGAGAGCAAAGTAGAGTTGTAAACGCGACCATGACAGAAATAGACAGAAATACGATCAATAAAATAAGAACATTGAGTTTGTTTAATAAAAGAACAAGGTGTAGACCTGTTTATAGGAAAGTGAACCTTAAATCACGTCTGTGATCTGGCGCGACGGAGAAAATTACAGGGGGGCGGAGGTTTTTTTCAGGGGGGCGCCCCGCCCCCCTATTCTAACGGTAGGGGAAACCCTGAACAATTAGGGCTGAAAAATAACAATTATTTGATTTACCACATAATCTGCAGACTAGTTCGTTGGCCACTCAATTTGTGTATGAAGCTTATTTTTATTTAAAAAAAAAAAACATACATCAAAAATTTGAAGTGTTGAAAAGGTCACAAAGAAATGTTTTATATTTGGATTACTTATGATATTGCAGTCTGGCCACAAAGCCTATCTGTTCCCACTCTAACCAAAAACGTCAATAAATTCATTAAAACTAACCTCAAATGTGACTATGTGAGTTGTGTTAACAGAAACAACATTTTTCATGCATTAGACTGAAGTTGCATGCTTTCCACTCTGTAAAACAGTGGACTTCAGCTATTCGATTTGTCTTTAGTAAATCAGCTGGTGCTGATGTGAGGTTATGATGGGGGAGGGTGGAGATGGATTACAGGGTGAGACTCTAAAACAGAAGTGAATTATCGTGGCCTTGAAATGAGATTCCTCAACGCTAACTATAATTGAGATCTTCTATCAAAATACATTTTCCCAACCTTCACTCATCATTAATCCATCCGCCGATAGAAGAAACTCCAACTGTAGTGATCTGCCACAAAGCATTGCCATTTCAAATCCAGTAAAAAAACAAAACAGTATGGATGGATGTTATGTTTTCGTCCTCTACAAAAGTGTCTGTTGAGGGGCATGTTGAGCATTCTTGAACGCACCACCAATGTCAATTTAAATCTCTACAGTGTATCACACTGAGATTCGTCATCCTGTGATTTGTAATAATTGCAGAGTTTGTCTGTGTTCATCTGTGTTGAATGTTGTCTGTGTTCATCGCTTGTACAGTAAATCTACCGGGTTTGTAATCTGTAAAATACAAAAATTAACAGGACAGGATTTGTGTCTCTGGAGGTTGGGATTTTATTACTACATGGACTGAACAGTGATTTTAAGCCTGTATCTGCTTAAATGTTAGCTATTTCTAGCTCTGCCCCATTAGATAATTACAGTCCCAATGTATTCCTTTTTTCTTCAGTGAATTTGTTATTTTTCTCATTGACCAACATCCTTGTAGAACCAAACTGAATGTGTAGACATTAGCTAAATTGCATTGCCGTTATGCAAATATAAGGAGTTGGTTGATCGAGATTGGTGTAATTAAACCACTGCAGAAGAAAAAGGGCACAACAACATTATTGTATTTAAAAGAGCTCTGTCAAATCTCAAAGAAACTAAAGAAATGTAGAAGCATGATGAAAATATGGCATTTCTGTTTGTGTTATGTATTGATTTGAGTCTTCTCATGGCTCCACACAGACCGGATGTTTTTGTCTGCTCCTTCTATTTTTCGTCTCTCCAAGCAGCAGTTGACGTTTAAGTCACAAACTTCATGTGCGTCATGAGTTATTCACTAGGTCGGTTGTACATTGCTGCATTTTTCTTTTATTGATTCACCAACTTTTCCACCTCTGCCAAGAGTAAAAACTGTGTGTGATATTAATACAGGTGGATGGAAACTTCCACTCACTCAAGGTCAAAGTCTCTCTTTCTCCTGTTCTGTTTGAGTTGGGCTCTGGGCAAATATTGTATGATAAATAACGTTGGATTTTTTTTAGATTAGCATTTCTATTTTCCATCTCAAGCAATCCATCTTCAATTCAAAAGTATTTAGTTACGTCTCTTTTTTACATACAGTATAATGCTTGATGTGTTATAGAAAAACTCAGTATCATATGTAACAATGTTTTGTATATAGGCCTAACTTACAAGCTAAGTCATCAAGCATCATAGGTCTTAATATAAAAACTAAACTAAATTACATTTGTCATATACATACATGACATTTGGCCTCTGCATTTAACCCATCAGTAGCAATTTAGGAGCAGTGGGCTGCTGTGAAGCGCCTGGGAAGCAACTGGGCGTTCAGTGTCTTGCTCAAGGACACACAACATACAAACTATGGGGAGACCAGGGATCGAACCGGCTACCTTGCGGTTGCCGTAATATAATATAATATAAATGAAATAGTTGTATATGGAAATGTCTTTATATTGAATCCCATATGGAGAAACAAAGAAACAAGAAGCTGTTGAATTGACCTTTGTATAATCCACTCTGCAGAAGATGTAGATGAGCCATGCTCTTTAAATTGATTCAGAGTGGAACGTTACCTTGTTTTTCTTTTTACTGTATATGAATTCATATGAGGTTTTTCTTTTCTAAACTGAATGAACAGAAAGAGAAAACTGCTTGCAGACTTTTCATGGACAACATTTAAGGAAAACAAAAACCACGAGAAAAGATTGAACAAATGTAATTAAATGTTTTGATATATAAGATTATAATAAAGGACCTTGCTTAATGGGTATGCTGCGATTTATATCCAGTTGTATTTCACATGGTAGACTTACAGAAGGGAAATAAGCTTGATACATCTACCTTACTCCATAAGGCCTTATCATTACTTTTCTGAACATACACAGAATAAACTACTGTAAATGCTGGTATGATCAGTAAGTAAAAGGTGGCACTATTGGGCAAAGTACAGAAAGTCGTATCCGAAGTGAGATCCACCTCCTGTACTCCTGCAGTTTTTAATCACTCTGTCAGGGTTTAAATCATTGATAAAAACGTTAGATCCTGTTCATGAAATGAAGAGGTTGTAAAAGTGTTTTATTCCTCGAGTTCTCAAACCACTCAACCTTTCCCTCACAGAATACAGTTTAAGACTAGTCACTGTCAAAGAGCATCTTTCCGTTACATGTGAACAAGGTCCTACATTGTCCTCTGCTGTTCCAGTGTCAGATGCCTCATGGTCATGACAAACTGAGTGAAGCTACTGTACGAGGAGCCGGAGTCTTTCTAACGGTTTTGAACTTGATTGCTTTGGTGTGTAGATGTGTGATTTATGAGGCCGAGACAGATCACAAAACTCAGTTCAGATTGTATCACGGATTCTAATCACAAATTAGGTCAGCCTGACAATGCCAAAAGAATAGGAAAATTGTAACAAAAATTGGCATTAGTTTTATTGTATGCATTATAAGCTGCTTAAAGCTAGTGTTAGTATGTTTAACAGGTAATGGTTCTCTCCAATATCCTTAAAAACTACATTTTACAAGATTACCTTTGAACACCTCATGAATACATTATAATTTACATTAACCCAATAAAATGTTTTACTTAACTGAGCCAGAAAGCATAATAATTTACCTCAACGGATCCTCCTTATGTTGCTGTACTGTGCGTCAACTTTATTGTCTCTCCTACAGATTTCAATAGAGATGTTTTGGTCAGTGATCACCACATCAGGGATCGGCAACTGCAAAGCATTGACGCTGATCTCCTTTTTACAGAATATCGATAAACACGAACAGTGAAACTGTATTTCACAATTTGTTTCACATGCGTGGCAAACCGCAGTAGGGGATCCGGATCACGGAACATCTACGACTTGTTACACCACAGTGATTTATAGCTGAACCAATTGGTCTATTAATCGATTAGTTGGTAGACAGGAGATTAATCTGCAAGAGTTTTGAAAAAACTAATGATGAACGTCATTATTTATGGGGATCAGATCAGCTTCGGGAGGGGGAGAAATCCGACAGGAACCGGAGAAGGCTGAGGCAGGTATCGTGGTCGGGGACAGAAGGCTATGGCGGTGTAACAGGCCAAATTAACCCCCGCTCAGATTAAACCTGGGTATACTTTGGCCCATGCTTAAATAGGTAAGCAGAGTAAAACAGGTGAGAGTGATGGAGCTGACGAGATGGGTGTGACTAACAGGTGTACAGGATGAGCTGATTAGGTGAGCGCTGCAGTGAGCAGGTGAGAGTGATAGGGCTGACGAGGTGTGACCAACAGGTGTACTGAATGAGCTGATTAAGCGTGTGGGAGACAGAGAGGCAGGAGAAACTGGAAAACTTGTATGTCTGATTTCTCTATTTTTATTGTTCCTACAAAACAGAAACCAAAATTCCTATAAATACATGACATTCATATGATGAATACAGTATATTGTTTAGTTCTGCCATCCAAAATCTGATTTATTTGTTTGCACTATTAAAAATACAATAATTATAAAAAGATTGAATACGTACTCTTAAGCCTTCACATATACAAACAAATGTTAACCAACATATACATTGATTTAAATAATATAAAAGCTAGTATAAAAGGTAAAAACATATAGAAAGACCTCACCTAGAAACTCAAGAGTAGATGAACTTAATAGCATTACATTTATACATACATATTTGCATTGTTTCTGAATCCCTCGTTGCTTTAAATGAACAATACTGTGAGCACTCAACAGATTTTGGTCGTATTGTTGAGCAGTTGACGCCATACATTCTGCACCAGCATCCCCATTTCCTGTCTGTCTTTTCCTGGTGCAAATGCATCCCATAAAATATGTGCAAATGCCTCTAGAATGCAAATGCTTTGCATACAAGTAGATACAATCCTTTGTGAGGAGCTTGGTTTGTATTTGCATGGGGATGTCCCGGTTTCTTTACACTCTCAGTCACCCCATCTGCAGTCCTTTAATTTGTAGGCATAAAAAATGTGTAATATGTCCACACTGTGCATCATTTGTGGTCACAGGTTGATTTGCTTCATGTTTATTAGTCATTTCTTGTAATAAGTAAGATGATCTTTTTTTTTAATGTTCTAATTTACAAATCCATAATCGTAACAAAACTTGATCTCGAATAGCGAGCTCAGATGGTGTTTTATATCACATTCATTTTGATTTTAAAATTAACACTATGCTTTGATGTGTTCTATTTTTGATGAGCCAGCTCTCTAAAAAGTTTGGAAAGCTTCTGGATCTTCTGATAAAACATGATGGGGTGATACAGCCGTCAGGCAGTGCTTTGTCTGTCTGGTACAGTGGCGGCCATCAGCCAGCAGCCATTCAGTCTGCCTGTTCTGAGGTGCAAACCAACACTGTGCAAAAACTGTCTTGTGCTTTTGTGGGGCATCTGCTGTGCAGTGATAAGGACCGAACTGTTTCACTTTCTTTTTTTTTTGCAACACAAGAGTTTTTGAGCTATTTATATATCACATTGTATTCTTGTAGGAAGTCACGTTAGATAAAATTCTCCCTAAACCTATACGTTGGACTGATGTTAGTATGAATGCAGAGCAGGATGTAAAACAAGGCTTCTTTTCAAAGTGATGAAAAACAAAACACAAGAGCACATCTGCTCCACTCTGATTACAGAACTGAAACTCAGCGCAACTTAAGTTTCATATTTCTGTAAGGAGAGCTCACTTTGCCAGCGCCTCTGAATCAGGAGCCAGAGGTTCGACACAATCGCTGAGAAGTCCAGCGAGTCCTGAAACAACTCATCGTATGTTGCCTGCAGCTGCACACATCCAAACTATTGCTGTTTGTTCTGACTTTGGTAATACGTTTTGTTTCTTTCTTCAGCAATATTTTTTCTTGGTACTGCCTGGCAATGTGGTAGTGGTAATCAAGTTAGTGGGGAATAAAACTAGTTGTTAATATGAAACTTTAATTACAACAGGCTGTGCTTAGTTTCATCTGAATCAGCAACATGCAGAGTCCTATGTTTATATTTGCTTTAAAACTGCTTTAACACGGTTAGTGCATTGAACTCTTTTGTAACAGACTTACAACCGCTGTGATGTTTGGTTTCACTGGCAGCCTCTTTTCACTGGAGGCTTGATAAGCCTCATTACTGGTCTTTAGCTATTTTTTTCACCTTTAACGGGTGATGTGAGAGGTGCAACACATTTAGCCAGCTGATTTTGCAAATGGAGACAGCCTGAGGCTATTTTTCTCCAGTTCCTCATGAATGAGCATGCCAGTTCACAATTGCATCTGGCCTGTGAGATTTAAAATGACTGACACAAATGATAATACAATGCATTGTATTTTGTGATACATCTTATATATTTTATGAAATATTTTATTTTCCCATGTTCTTTATTTCAAATTTTAGACTAGTGTTGATCTTTGTTTACTGTGTTAAATCCCTACTTTTGTATGCTACACTATTTTAGATTACAATCATCTCTGTATTTTACAGTCAATGCAATGACAACAAAAAGTGTAATCACTGTTGGCATCACATTGTGCATTTTGCTTTATAGTGAGTGCAGAGCATCTCAGGTTTTAACATCCTTTAGATTATGTTGTATTTTCAGTCTGTAACATTTTGCCTTTCTCCAGCAACAAATCAGTAGTTTGTGGTTATACAGACACTCATATCCAGCAACAGGGAAGTTGTTGTGTTTTTTTTCTCTCCATTAAATCACTGAACCATTGATGTGTGCACTTTCAGTAATGCCTTGACAGAGTTACGAATCTATCCATTGCACACAAAGAGTATACTAAAACATTCAAAATACACTCTACCTATTGTGAAAAACATTTCTTTCATGTTTAATTTCCACAGAATAATTTGATTCTGTTTCTGTACCTTCAGTCCATCATTCTGTCTTTGATTTCCACATCTCTTAAACATGTTTATTTCTACATGAAAGAGATGGAACGGAAGGCAGGAAATAAAAAAACAAAACAAAAACACAGATGAGATAAAAGGAAACCTCAAAGGTCTCATTAAAAAAAAATCTCTCCATTAAAAGCAAGGGCATACAACAAATAAGGTCAGTAACTGAGCTGAGAAGCAAGTGTGGCAGATATCAACCACAGGAAATAACCTGTAAAATAACAGACGCAATAATAGATGAGAACATAGATGAAAACAGAGCTAATATAAATGCTTCATGTCACGTAACTTGTATCTTGTTTCAGATCAGTGTAGTGGGAAATGGTCGACACAGAAGGGAAAGACCTTTTATAAGATAAACATCAGCGTATTCATGCCTGTTTAAAATATCAAGCAACACCATTTACCATGCAGGGCCGTGAGTATGCAAGACGGCACTAGTTGGTGTTTGGTTGAAGTGGAAACATTGACCCTTGTTGAAAACCGGTGATTTAAATGATCTGTTTCTCCTTAATGAGATGACACTTCTAATTTCAGTATGTATCAACTGTGTGATGGCAGAAACACAATCTTAGGAAAATGTATGACCAGTTAAATGTGTGAATGTGTATCTTTTTTGTTGTTGTTGTTTTTTTCAGCTCCTTGGTTTGACAACAACTTTATCACATTTCACGCTGCTTTTATCTGTCGTCCACAGGCAGCTCTGTCTCCAGTTTGACCCATAGCTCATTTGTCCTCCTCTGAACAGAATTGGGGGAAATCTTGATTGATATCGTTGTCCAGGCCTTCGGCTAACTTGCAGATGTTGGGAATGGATGTCGGTTATCAAACCTTAAAAGCTACAACCATTTGTCTGAGTCTATCTACCCCACGAGCACATTTTCTACGCAGCATTTGTCTCACTTTCTCTCACTTCACTTTCTTGTCAGCATCTCCAAAGACATTGATTAGTTACTATTAGCTGTTCTTTAGCTCAACCTGCAGCACCACTCTTAAATTCCTTATATGGTCACTTCATTTTCCGGTAATAAAAAAAAAAGTTAAGTCAACTCCAGGTGCACCAAACCATCCAAATCTGCTCTTACCAACTTGTTGTGCTGAACAATGAATCACAGTTGATCATATATTGAAGGGGCATGGCCGATTGTTTATCATTATAATACACGCCCCCTAAACACTATATAAGGGCAGGTGTTGTGCCGTGCGCAAATACAAAGAAAGTCTCTTGTAAAAGAAGAACTCCAACAGTAGTGAAATTGAGGTACTGTTAAATAGACTTAAAGTAAACATGTGATTTTTCTAGAGCACCAGTACTGCTGTTTGGATTGAATCAATCAGGCGAGGGAACTGTTTTCTTCTGAATTTAATCTGATCTCGATTATTATTTAACACGATTTTTGGTTTGTTTTCCCAATTAAGTTTTAATAGGAAACAAAATTGCTGCCTGAATTAATGTTTACGTTTTTTTCCTGATGATTCTTTACTACTATCAGATTTAATAGTATTATTAAATTATTGACGAAGTAAACTCATCATTCTGCTTGAAGGCATTGTTTATTTGCTGTGAGTTCCAGCAGTCTTACCTGACAAAATGTCCAATCGAAACATTGTCAGTGTTAAACATTTATGGCATGGAGTAAGTTGTTGCTATGAGTTTCTGAACATAACTCCACATTTTGTAAGAATGCTTCAGTTGCTACCAGCAGATATTGTAACGTAAAGAGATATTCTCAAAAAAGGAATATAATACATTGTAGGGGACCAGTTAGCAAATACATTCTGTAGCCACATTTTTACAACTTGTAATCCAGGTGGCTTTGTGTTTCCTTATTTACTGTTGAAATAGTTGTAAATGAATGTCCCTTTTAGGAGACTGTGTGTGTGTGTGTGTGTGTGTGTGTGTGTGTGTGTGTGTGTGTGTGTGTGTGTGTGAGAGAGAGAGCAGGATCTGTAGTGTGAGTGGTTTTACTCAGTCTGAATGTGTCTGAATTATACAAATAGTCAACTGTTCAGCAGACACAGATTTAAATGGTTGCTAGAGGATTCTTAGTTTTAGTCAGACTAACATTAAAAAAGCCAATAAGAAACCTGTTATGCGTGTATATGGTTAGTATAAATATATCCAGTGAAATCAGATTTGTCTGATCCCTTAACCCGATTACAGCCGGGTTTCTCGTATACACAACGTTTAGGACATCAGGTAACTGCAGAAAGGCGTAATCTGGTTACTTGTGCATGTAAACACACAGAGTCAGAGCTGCTCAGTAATTGTACCAAACATGTAACAACATTAAATGTTCTCCTGTTCACTTCCTATTCAGGATGGTGTGAAGAGTGTGAATGGCACATTTTTGAATGCAGTGTACAGTTTGTCAGCTCTTCTATCAGCACAAACCTCCAGAGACGAGCGGCTTCTTGAAAAGAGACTCTCACAATAGCTCTGGTTGAAGTGACCTGTGCCTTATTTCCCTCAAAACTCCTCGAATGACAAATCAAGGAGCTCTCCACCTGAATAATTGATATACGCCCCATACCAGCTGTCCACAGAGGCCATGATCAAAAACAAAACATAAAGTAAAATACTGGATATCTATGTCTGCCATCCAAATCCGTGTAGACTTCATTAATATATACGTAGAGTAGAGACTTCTACATGCAGCGGGTAAGAACAAGAACAACTAGACAGTGTTTTAAAGATTCTGTTACTACTTTTCAGTGAAATATTAAACACACTGTCAGAAACTTTCACACTTCTTAAGATTTTTCCCTATTCATTAAAACAATCCCTTATCCATTGTAGATGAACATTTTTGTACAACTTGACTGGGATTATTTGAATTGCTATGAAATAATTGTTAAATATGAGGGAAAATAAATTCTCTGAGAACCCAGTTGGCCTTCTGTTGAATGGGTCTTGTTCTTCCAAATAATGTATAATAATGTAACAATCACTGACAGACCTTGACTTATTGCTCTTTAAAGTTGCTGTTTTTATCACGATCCTTGAAGAGAACATTACATTTTATCAGATGAATTAGCGGCCAAGGCTTTTTTGATTAAATTACATTTTGGTTCACACATTTATATCCCCCTGTGGATGAATTGTAATGTTAGTGACCTGCTGACATTTCCTCTAGTGCCTCCATCAGGTTAAATATTTAATTACCTTCAAAATCATTGACATTCCCATCAGCCTCAGCTGTACTGTGGCCTCACAGCCGTCGTGGGCTGTAAACTCCTATTGTTGTTTGGCTTGTTAAGAGAATAATGTACGAACATAAGTACACATTTGATGATGTGTTAGTGATGTACTCCAATTTAGTTTGATAGAAAGTTCAGAATACAGTGGACATCAATGGACCTGAGACAAATCTCAAAACATCACAATCATGCACTACAACTCAGCCTTGGAAACATTATTTCAAACTCATTTTTTTTTTGTGTCTGGTTTTCAGTGGCGGGCCGTGGACTTTCTCCCTGCGCCAGCTGTTCGCGCAGGGAGAAAATAGTTATATAGCTATAACTTTGTGATTTTGTTTAGGCCAGCAGAGAAAGCTTAGCTGGCCCTGACGACCCGCCACTGCTGGTTTTACAAAAACTGTGGTTCATTGTTTGTGATTAGCTGCACTCTGAAGTCATTTTGAACATGACTTGCAATTTCCATTCAGGTCATAAGGGAGGCTGAAACATGTCAAGATTTGTGATTGTGTTTTGCGATCTTCAGTCTAGCTAATGGGCATAGTGTTTGTGTCCTGACAGGAGAATTTAGGGGAGCTTCCCGAACTTCTGACTCAGACAATTCTGATTACAGTGTCCGAGAACAGAGCCCCAGGGGAGAAGAGGCTGATGAGTGAGAGCTGGAGGCAGAGCGAGGGGCATAACAACGCCTTGAAACGTCCTGAACACAGTTATGTGACAAGAAAAGAGAAAAAGGCAGGATCTCTGCAGACACAGACACAACCATACAAATCCAGAGGCTCATACGTGATGATTGGCGGGGAGTATTTTTGTATGAGTCAAGACATTGTCTTTTCGGAAAATCCATCTCATTCTGCCTTTTAACTATTTAAACATTTCACAGTGAACACAATTTAAAGTGATAAAATAAATATCTCCATTCAGAACTCGATTTTATTAATATGTTCATAATGTAGCTCTTACTTGCCAGGGTTTGTGGCTCATTATTGTCTTACTGAACACTCTGAAACATTGTCCCAAAAGAAACAAATCAGTTTGATAGAAAATATACAAACAAATAGATCTTGGTTGAAAAATCATTGCCAGTAAATAATTGGTATCGGCCCAGAAAGACAGATGCCCTAAGTGATAGATTAATGGCCTTCTTCACCCAGTACTTTTCCATGCTCGGGGCTACATCAGTTTATTTTTCTGCTCTCAGGTGAACTCTCTGAAATATGTTTTTTTTTATATCCTACACAGATGTGTGCTTTTCTGAGAGGAGGCTACACCTCAGACTCGACTTAATAAAGAAAACTACTCCCAGTAAAGGACAACTGATGTTAAGTGTGGGGCATAGATGAAGCTTGCAAGATAAAAATTGAAACGATACAGTGAAGAAGCACTTTTTTTCCACAGGCCCAGTGCTGAGGAAGTCAGATCTGATAGGAGGTTACAGGAAAGGCATCTCAGGTCACTGAATTTAATGGAATAACAAATCCAGCTTTTCAAGTTGAACAGTGGGAATGAGAAATGTGGCGCAGGAGCAAAATGTCCAGAGCTTGATATCAAATAACGTTGGTGCTGTCTCATAATATATATGTTGTTCCAAAGAAGGAAAATATTGCAGTAAGTTGCTCAGAATTTGTCAGTGATAATGACATTGAATTTCTAGAGGAGAATTCTTCTCCTAAAAGAGGAACAAGCACAAAGAAAGCCTTTGTACCCCGCTGAAGGGCACGAGTGATCTCAACACTTTAATGAGGAGAAACGAACAAAAGGGGTAGAGATGACAAAAGCCGCTGCAAGTAAACATGACCCCCCTCCTAAATTCTGCCACTGAATATCCCCTCATGGTAATAAACAAAGAAAGACAAAGCCACATACCCCTCTTTTCTTTTAAGAAGAAATGCCAATGTGACGTGCCAGCCACTGATGCGTCCTAATGAGAGTATGTCCCCTCCCTAAAAGCCAGCCACAGATGCCCATACAGCACCTATACAGTAGTGGACTCCCAGCCAGTAAGCACACTAATTGGTTATTAGCTGTATTTACTGTCACAACGTTGAGAATACCATGAGAAAGGATTACAACTGTGCTGTATAAGTATGCACAGCAGATCAAAGTCAGTGTGTAAAAGCTGCCATGTTCTGCAAACACAAGAATCTTCTTCATGATTCACTTTGACGTGTCAAAGAGTGCAATGCACCATGGATACAGTGACGCTACTTTCAGCTTTGAACACAATTGGTTAAAGCGTTGTCATTTTGTAAGTAACCCATGTATACCTCTACAACACACCTCAGTAGCAGCACGTTTTAATTTATTTAACCTTCACTAATCTATTTTTTTTGTCACTCAGGGTCAGCGCGACAAGTTGTTAAGAATCAGTTGCCTATTTACACATCCAGCAGACACAAAACATTAGTATTCAGTTGGAGTCGTGTTTTTTTTGCTCCATTTTGGTCTCCACCAACTCTACAAACATCTTTCTAATTAGCTGCTAAATGCTCACAATGTTCACCAGCTAATCGCCAACTTTGCATGCTTTTTGTGCTGACAGGAATACAGTAGGTTTATCAGAGCTTTCTCCACTGCCTGCTGCTGCTGGAAAACAGATTGATGAGAGCAGTAAAAGTGACACAAAACTGTATATTTGCTGGTGGGAACACCAAAACAATGAGCTGAAAGACAGTAAAATATGCTGTAGACCTCAGGAATTGATAAAACATTCCAAGGACTGGTGTCATCTTATTAAACTTAAATTTAAGGAAAACTTTTGCATCATTATTGATAGCCTATATTTGATGTTTCTTGGCACAACATGGAATAAAATGCATGTTTTTTTTAGAATATATCCCCTAAACAACTAATGTAGTGAACAAAAAACCTTTACAAATACATGTTCTCACATAAAACCAGTTGTGTTATTTGTAATGTATACTGATGTATTCACAATGGCATTTAAAAGGCAAGAACAGCGGGCCAACTAGATGCAGTAAATACTAACACCTGAATGTGATGATCACATTCCTGGGGGATTGACAGGCAGCCTGCCTGCAGAGTAGTTGCAGCGTACACAGATGAAAGGCAGTATATGAACGCCTCACTGACCATTTCCCTCAGTCTTTAGTCTGGACTGGACAAGCCAGGAGGTTGTTTCTTCTGAGATCTAAGACCCTCGCAGACTGGCTCTTGGGGGATCTGACATGTAATTTGAAACCAGTCGATGCCGTGATCGATTAAATCTTTAGAATGAATTTCAAACCTCAAACAGCCAAATGCAGAGATGATCAAACAGGAGTAATAGGATTGTGTCATTTAACTTCAGTTAGGAGCCTATCAGCAATATTTCCTGCCACCTGCAGCTAAAATGGTGACGGCAGGAACAGGACTAAATGAAGGCATGACTCATCGTCTCTGTGTGGCTGTAAGATAAGAGTGCTTTTATCACAACAGTAGTTCTCTTCACCTGCAAATATGTTAGGTTAGAAAAAAAGCACAACAAGCTATACATTTACGCAAGTATAGTTAAGAGTGGAAGGGCAGACATCTGTGTTAACCTGTTACAGTATTTTTCTATTAAGTACTTTTATGAGAGTACTCTGAAGAGAACACATCATGGTGAAGTGGAATCATGTCACTGAGTGCCAAAAAAACTTTGTAACGCAGGGCTGTTTTTAAAGGCGAATTTTGCAATATGAAATATATACTTTTTTAGAAGTAGAAGTGAAAGTAGTACTTTAGTACATTTTTACTGGGAAAAAAAAAATATCAGAGTGGCGAGTCTTTTTATTTGATAAAAAGTTCAAGTGAACATAAACCAGTATTCATTTGATATTAAATGACACGTCATCATCGCCTGATCTCCATATCCACCAGCCAGTTATTCACAGGCTGTACCTCTTAAATGTGACGATAAAAACAAAAACCAACCGACGGTTAGGGCAGGACAAGGACTGGAGAAACGTTATCCGATTGTGGTCCGTATAGACCACCAGAGGAACCCCAGAGTAAACATATACTTCAAAATGTTGCAGTGCCCATATAAGGGCAAGAGACTCTTTTTCTATGACCGAATAATTTAGTTTGTAGGCATTAAATTTCTTCGAGAAAAAGCTCACCGGACGTTCCACCCCATTTTCATCATACTGGAACAGCACAGCCCCTATACCTACATCACTTGCATCCACCTGCAACTCGAAAGGACGGGCCATGCAAGGCGCCACAAGGACGGGAGGTGAACACAGTACAGCCTTAACATTTTCAAAAGCTTGCTGACAAGAATCTGACCAGATGTACTTTGCTCTAGCTTTCAAGAGATCTGTCAGGGAAGCTACTACAGTGGAGAAATTGCGACAGAAACTGCGGTAGTAACCCACCAACCCCAGGAATCGCATTAGCTCTTTCTTGGTGGTGGGCACGGGATACTGCTCAATTGCAGCCACCGTCGCCTGTACCGGCCGCACCTGCCCTTGGCCCACTACCTTCCCGAGATAGGTGACGGTAGCCTTCGCAAAATCACACTTAGCCAAGTTGATAGTCAGGTTGGCGTCTTGCAGCCGATCGAACAGCCTCCTGATGCGGACGACATGTTCCTCCCAGGTATTGCTGTAGATCACTACATCAAGATACACCGCACAGCCGTCCAGTCAACCATATTCATTAGCCGCTGAAAGGTCGCCGGTGTGTTCCGCAGCCCAAAACTCATCACTGAATAAGAGAACAGCCCAAAAGGAGTTATAAAAGCAGACACTTCCCGAGATTGTTTTGACAGGGGCACTTGCCAATATCCTTTGAGTAAATCAAATTTACTGACAAAGTGTCCTGAGCCCACCTGATCCACACAATCCTCCATGCGCGGCAGTGGATAAGCGTTGGGTTTTGTTACCCCATTTACCTTACGGTAGTCTGTACAAAACAGAGGACTTTTATCAGCTTCATCCACAAGTAGACAGGGAGACGTCCAGCTGGAAGAAGAAGGTTCCGCAATATTATTGTCAAGCGTATACTGTATTTCTTTTTCCATTACCCTGCGTTTCTGTTCTGACACCCGGTAAAAACGCTGGCGGATTGGCTGCGCCCCACCCACGTCAATGTCATGCTCTATCAAATGTGTTCGAGTTGGCACGTCACTAAACAAAGACAAGTAGCTGTTAATCAGAGCAGTCAACTCCGTGAAATGCTCCTTTGACAGGTGCCCAAACAAGGACTCCAGGTCACTAAGCATTTCAGAATTCTTTAACCGTCCTCGCAACAAACTCATCAGGGCAAACCACCCCATTATCCTCCTGTACCGTCAAATTAACCAGCGACTGTCCTCCCACAGTACCTGTCATTAGCACAGGTCTGACAGCCTGCTGTTGCCCACTTCCCCCCCGATGCAGCGGGCTCTGACCCACGAGGGTAATAGGATTTCAAGAGGTTCACATGGCACATTTGAGTTCCCCTTCTCCGCTTTGGTGTCGACAACAAATAGTTCTGCTCAGAAACCTGACGCAAAACTGTGAACAGACCATGAAACTTTGCCTGAAATGGTGAACCCACAAACGGCAACAAAGCAAGAACCTGATCGCCAGGACTAAACGGGTGGATCTCAGCTCTTCGGTCATATAGACGCTTCATTTTTTCCTGGGCAGAGGCTAAACTCTCTAGCCTTCTCTCCAGCCAAGTACAACCGATGACGGAACCCGTTAATATAATCAATCAAATTTCGAGGGGCTTCCGGTTGGGCAACCGGATCATGCAGCAAAGTAAGTGGCCCGCGCACCGTATGCCCAAACACAAGCTCGTTCGGGCTAAACCCAGTGCTCTCCTGCACAACCTCTCTGGCAGTTAACAGCAACCAGGGAAGCCCTCCCTCCTGGTTGCCCACGAAGTTCTCCCCGTGCGGCATCCATTTTCTCACCAATAAGCCATCTTGCAGCAGATAACCCTTTGCAGCACTCCTCCCATCGACCCGAGAGCACTTGGTCGAACAGCTCCCTAAGCGCAGGATCAGCCTGCTGCTCAGCCGCCAAGTCACTGCAGGAAACAGACAAAAGAGAGTTGGATGTATCCCCAAAGAAAGCCCAACTCTCATCTGTGATAGTTTGCTCAACCTCAGCTTCTGCCTCTCCACGGCACATAGCTCTGGTAACTGCGCAAGCTGTAAAAACACCAGGGAACGACTGCGCATTCTCTTCAGGTATCTTTGGAACCGAGGGGGAAAAGGTTACTATCGGAGGTGGCGAACCGCCAGCCAGATCATTTCCCAGAACGATATCCACTCTAATTGGCAACGCAGGACGTACCCCCATGGCCACCTCGCCCTGAACTACAATCAAGCCCCAGTCTATGCAATGGGACAGGCAGTATATTTAAACCCATTCCCCGCATTAGAATGTACTCCCCGGTGTCAGTTTCTTGAGAAAACGGCAGCACAGAACTCACAATGAATGAATTAAAAGCTCCTGTATCTCTCAGTATCTTTACCGGTACCCTGATATCACTCCCAGGCAGTGACACATGGCCAGCAGACAAAAAACCTGAGAAACCAGACCCTTCCAAGCTGCAATCCTCTCCAGGTTCTACCTGCTCACCGGAAGGAAACGCACACGGAGGAACCACCTGACTGACCGCTCGGACCGGAACAGCCAGTGCGGAAGGTTTAACATTCCCACCACCGAACCCACTTTTGTAACTTGTCCTAACAGGGCATTCAGCCTTCCAATGTCCCCTGCCATTACAGTAATGACACTGGTCACTAGCCTCAACTGGCAACTGACCACCCTTACAAGTCTACCCTGCCGAGGACCACCTCCTTCCTCCCACCGTTTCTCTACGGGTCGAAAATCACCACTGTTCCCACTGAACAGAGCATCGTCCCGAGGCCTGCCCTCGCGGTCCGCATGGTGTGTCAGCACATACTCATCTGCCAAAATGGCAGCCTCTGCTGCCGTCTTGACTTTACGCTCACTTAGATATGTAGTGATGTGACGAGGAACAGTATCCTTAAACTGCTCAAAAACTATCAACTCATACAAAGCATCATGTGAATGAACCCCAGTGAAGTACACCAACGACTGAAGTGAGTTGTTAACTCCCTGGCAAACTCCATGTACGTCTGCCTCCCAGACTTCTCCCAAGACCTAAACCGTTGGCGGTATGCTTCAGGGACTAACTCATAGGCTCTTAACACGGCAGCTTTGACAGACACGTACATTTTACTATCAGCTACATTGAGCGCAGAATACGCTTGCTGCGCCTTTCCCGTAAGAATACATTGTAAGAGCAACGTACGCTCTGCATCTAACCAGCCTCTACTCTCTGCTACCCGCTCAAAAAGCAAGAAAAAAAAAGTATCGGGGTCTTGTTCACAAAATGGAGGAACCAACCTCAGATTAACGGCAACATCAAAATCCCGTGAAGGCCCATGACCATCCCTCACACCCAGCCTGCGCTCTTCTAGTTCAAGTTTTCTAATTTCCAACAACAGCAACTCTTTGCGCTCCCCAAAAAGTCAACTCTGCCACACTTACTCCAGCGCCACCAGAGGCAGAGACACCAACCTCGTCTGACGCAGCGCCACCAGGATCCAGTTTAGACCAGAGCACCCCCCTTTCAAACAGTTTTTCTTTTATGATGACTTTCATGTTCTCCTTCGAACGCTTATCCCCCACCTCCAGTCGGAAATGCTCAGCAAGTTTCACTAACTGCTCTCGCGAACAATGGTCCAAGAACTCCTCCGACGGAGCTCTCAAGAAGTCCTCAACACTAGCCATGACAACCGAGGGTTATTTCTTACTTGCCTGAACACCCCAAAACAAGTTTGTTTCCCGCTAACTCGAAAGCCCCAGATCAAACGTCCCATACACAGCCAAACACTGAAATCTCGTCCCTCTACCTGCCTAATCAGAGACTAGCTAAACTCCCCCCTAGTCTTCAGGTGTTACTTATGGTGGGTATTTACGCACTTAAACCCGAAGGCTCGGGCAACCCACCTGCAGCCTCGGATGTGCCCCCGAGACAACTGCTCCAACCATTTTTGGCACCACACTAGCAAAAAAACAAACAACGAACTCCAAGGGAATCCGCTCTTCAGCTTAACAGGGACAGGAAAACAGCAGTTAACTCACCGTATAAACAGGGCACGTTATCACCACACAAAGAACAGTCAACTTACTACTCAAATGTCTCCAAAACAACCGATTGCAAAACCCAGTCAACACAAGGCGTACAGTCGACCATGTGACGCTACAACCTGAACTGCTGACCTTTAGCGTCCTACCGGATCAAAAAAAACTGACGAGCCCCCACATGTCACAACCCGGCTCCAAGGCTGCAACAAAACAGGGAGACAGACTAGCAGCGGCTGACAAAAAGCTATTTATTTTAACAATAGGTAAGGAAACAAAGGTGCAACTCAAAAGACAAATGGTGACAGTGTCAGCAACACACCGGGACCCCCCTCCCCTCAGCGAGAGGCCTTTTTATGGCCAGGCCACACCGGCTCAGCTGTGGCTCGTCTCGGCTGATGACCCGCCAATCAGCACCTGTAAAGAGGATTGAAACAGTGACACCTAGGGCATGGGAGGAGGGTCGTCACATTATATGATTTGGCAAATAAATCAGCAAATTGTGTGATGTTGATTATGAGTGTCTGTTAAGTCATAAAGTAAATATAAAGAGTGCCAACATGTGACAGTGTCCTTAAACTTTGATCATTCCAGTTCCATCACAGACCGCCACAGATCACATCCAGGTCTCGCCAATCACGTGAAGACAATACGATTAGAGAAGTGGACAAATGATGTACTGACTTCAGACCGGCGTTCCCAGCTGCAGCCCATAACGTTGACGTTACTCCTGCTGCAGCTTCAGTGTAGGCATGGCTGCAGTAGCCCAACAGAGTGCCAGTAGAACTGGGACCAGCTGACCACAAACGGATCATAATGGCATAAAACATATATAAATAAAAGCAGTGCAGTTTCCAAATGTGCATTTCTCTCAATCAACTCCACTAGGAGTAAACAGTATGCTGAATTCCAACTTATCAGTACAATGTATTCAAAAAGGTTTCTTGAGCACACGTAACATAGTAAATGTAACTGGTTACGATCCACGCACAGAGGACGAGAATTTAATCAAAATCTTTGCAGACGTATTGTGTCATTTATATTTAAGTGAACTAATAATGTTTAGAAGACCAAGTAAATCCTTTTATCTTTTACAATTTATCATTGTTTAATACTATATGTAATTTGTAAATACACAATTGTGAATTATGTGACCAAGGAGAACAGTATACAGACTGAAGAGCATTGTACAGAGACAGGACGTCAGTGAAGTACACGTGTGAGCTGTGCTTTGGAGCAGTGACAGAGAAGGTCATAGTGCTTACCAGGCCATGCACGTTGTACCCACTCTCATGCATTGCATCTCACAAAGGTCTTCAGTTATTCTTTGTGTTAGTTTATAATGAAATGCGCTCAGAATAATTGTAAAACAATCACACAATATGTTCATGTCCTTACAGTACGATTACACTGGAGGTAGATAAACAATAGTATCCATTGTTACGATCTTTGCCGACAAAGTGTGCACTCCAATGTCAAAATCTGCATTGTATGAGGATTTCATTGTTTTTAAACACTTAAAATGGTTATCAAATTACAGGTTTATTCAAGTAAGATAGCACTTGATTTATAACTTCATGTGAAATGAGAAGACAGGAAAAGAAGTTCAGATATCGACATCTGAAGCTGTTGTTCAGATGCATAGTCTTGATCCTCTCTGCAGTAAATGCATTTGGAAAAATTGTGAATGTGGCAGAATGCAGGGGATTTTCTGCACTATTGTCAAAACCTCCTTGAGCGTGTAAAGTTTCTTAAACACTTGATCTCTTTTAGCTGACAGCTTCTTTGATACCAAGTTGTAGAAACACCAGTATGTCTTGAAATTTTTATGTGGATGATGAGACCTGTATTTTTTTTTTTTTACGGACTGAAGTCTACGTCAAGGTCTCCTCCCTTCCAGTCGGTGTCAGGCTGAATATACAATGAATATTTTGACTGCTCCACAGCGTTTGATGTCGTGGCTTCATGCTCAGCTCTCATTATTTTGGATGCAAAATGGCACAATGACTGAGGATAAATTGCAAACTGTCTTCTGTAATTGGAGGGTATTTACAGAGAGTGAAATCTGTGGAACAAAGAACTACAGACTTGTTTTTAAATGGTTGTCTGGTGTTGAGGTCAAACAGGGATCATCATCTGATTAAAACAATACTCGCTTGTCAGTTTTAGTTTGTAATTAAATACCTGTGACTGCTCCCGTAGCTGCCTTAAGTATCTCTATCCGTGTAATAGTGAGGAGCTTCTTGCTCAGTATCTCTATGAAAGATCAGTCAGGATGAAAGTAGGCTCTAAATTATTGAGGCAAAACACAGAAATGAACTTAATGTGGCTTACTTAGAAGTGTGGCAACATGCAAACCCATATAAGACTGTTTAGAACTAGTGACTCTTTACATTAACCCTTAAATTAATGGTGTGTGTAAATGAAATACACAATGTTTTTAAACTCACCGTTACTAGTATTACTAAGAACAATGATAGTCAGCCAAAACCCTATTGCCATTAACTTCTTAATTTATGATTATATACATATTGTGAATACATTGGGTTGGGCAACATCACCAAAAAAACACTCTTACATACCTCAGGTCTCTCAAGAAAGATTAGAAAATGTATATGGATAACACAAAGACCCCAGATAATTGTTAAAAAAAACATTGGATTTATTAAGGCCTTTATAGAATAAATTGACCTAAATACTCTGAGTATGCGTTTTAGAATTGACTACTCCTAGAAAACTGACTGGTTGTCCTTTGGCAGTTGCTGCATTTGTTACACAGCAAAGATCTCTCAACCGAGATGTTACCCTTTTATTGATTTTCACAAAAATTGTTCTAACGGACAAATATTTCCTTCTCTCCCCTCAGCGTGCAATACAGTGTAGAATATGGAGAGGCAGGTACATTCAGGAAAAAAAAAACTCAGATCTACAGCAGTTTTATCTAAAATCCAAATCTGTACCAAGATGAGTTACTGTTGCATGGAGGAGGGTTATCTCTGAGGTGGTAAAAAATGATAAGGAAAAAGTGAATAAATACAATTTGATCAAATCTTTGTACTTTATGGGGAAAGTTTCGTCACAGTGAACTATCTTTATATGAGATCATATTGAATAATTTAACATGTGCTGCCGTGCCTCTAAAAAGAAAGTTCATGTATATCCTGGAGGTTTTATTGTTCTCTTTCAGAGGTTTCTTTGTTAAGTGTCTCTGTTTGGTCTCCAGTGATTTAGTTTTTTCAGTACGTACATGGTGCATGTGCATATCTTTTCTCCTGCCTCTGCTCTGTGGCGGTGCGAGCAGACAGCTACACTCTGTTGCCTTGCTGTCGTAGCCCTCTTAGTGCTGCTGGGAAGCTTCAGGAATACTTCACCTGTCTAAACACACACAAACAAACACATACACTAGATAGTTGGCTGTGCTTCACTTGGGCTCGCACCAAGGTGAGTTTACTGAGTGTGTATTCAAGAGGAAAGTCTCTCCAAACAGCAAGGTTACACAAAGTCACATGACCTGCTTGATAAAAAACAAACAAATCATGTGACTCATTGTCATTGTGATGTTTTTTAACCCATTTCAGTGAGGTTGTGCGAGCATGTTTGTCAATCATTTACTCTGTGTGCACCACGGAAACGACACACCAAACAGACTACGCTGCCGCGGTTACCCCGTCCAAACAACACCGATGTGCCCTCACCGCTGCTTGAGGGATTCAACTCTGAGGAAACGGTCTCTGTAGGCTAATTAATCACCAACACAAGCAGTGAAATGGATGGGCCTTCAGGCGTACTTGCCAGGATTGAAAGACTTTTATAACTTTTATGGTGCCCTTCGTCTAATCACAGTGTTTTTTTATCAAGAGCTGAGAGGCTTCCCCTCTGCTTCACAGCAGGGAAACTTGAACAACTGTGTGTTGAATTTCAGGAGTTAAAGTTATTCTGCCTCAGGCTGGTATACCGTTCGCTGAGCACCGTTCTTTCAACTTGGTTGTTGGTTGACTTTTGATGATTTGATAATGTTTCACCGAGTACTTAAAAAAAAAAACATACAGCTATGTCATTGTGTTGGATAGCTGTATTTGATACGGTAGGCCAGTGGTTCTCAAATGGGGGTACGTGAAGGCACTCCAGTTAGATATTTTTAATTTAAATATTTAAAAATAGTGATTTAATAAATATTCAATAAAATATAGGTGTAAGTTCATAAACTGAATTGTATATATCCTATATTAAATCAGACACTGATGGCACAGCTCTTCTTTTTTTTTCAACCAAAAATGCTTTGCGCTGGTTAGGGGGCACTGAAAATAATATTTCACAGGGGGTACATCACTGAAAAAAGGTTGAGAACCACTGCGGTAGGCTACGACATTTGGTATTGTAAATGTAAGAGACTTTAGTCACTCAGGTAGTTCTTAATTAGCATCAATAAGCTTTCATCATAGCTTAAATGCCAAACAAATGATGGGGAATAAGGCAGTTTGCTTAGGCAAAATCTCCAATTAAATATGTTAGTTGTACCATTTCACACAGTAGCTACCTCAACATTGAGAGCTAACAATTTAGAGCTGTTCATGCTGCAGTCACATGGAATCAGGCAGACGGACAACACCTTCTGGCCGGCAAGGGAAAACAATATTATACATACTTTTTGAGTTGATAGGGTGAATTTGTTGGTAAACAGTTGTTATTAACACAAAGCAACGTCATCATTCATTTGGAGTCATGTTTCTGGGAAGTCCAGTATTCACTATTTATCTCCAATATAAACATGTCCTCTTAATAACCACATGTGGAAGAGAGGTACTGCATGATTTAATTTCACAGGAAACACACTCCCAAACTACTTCATCTTCCAAAGACATTTACTATAAACCACGAGCAAAAGCAGTTATTTCTGTTTTGGTTCATAATGTAATCCCTTCACACCTGCCTCCACATTGTTGTCTTAGTTCTTCCGTGGCTGAATGTCTGTCACTTGTATGTTAAAACAATCTGCTCATGAATATTAACCTTCACCAATCTGCGCAAAACACATGCATACTGTGCTCACTCTCACTCACACACACACACACACACACACACACACACACACACACACACACACACACACACACACACACACACACACACACACACTTAACCTTGTCTTTTGCTTGCAGTGTCACTGAGGACTTAAAGCCTTTTTCCCCTATTTGAGTCTTTGAAGCTTCATGGTCTATGTTTATTCCTCACTATTTCAGTTCACGTCTGAGATTTTTTTTAAAGGATCTCAGTTTTCATTTGATTGTGTTCTGAAATTTGAGAGAGATATTCATTTAGAATAGCTTCAACAAAAACAGCAGAAATCACACCGATCACAAATAGTATTATTTAAAAGAAGAAAACATTCCCTTCTCTTTTCCGAGCTTGCATTTGATTTTAATCTGAAAAAGAAAAGAAAACTGTTCAGTGTGACAGTATGCAGTAACCTGAAATACAGAAACTACATGATGTGTCTCTTGTTTATTGTTGTATAGCCTCAATATGCTACAGAGGACTGATACCTTCTCTTAATACCAGCGCCAATTTTCATTAGATTTATACTTTATACTGCACTGAGGAAACCCATCATGCATCTAACAGCCCTTGTCACTAATCTCAGTGCAATTCACATTCCAGATTTTTCTCGACTTCACTGGGTTGCCACTACCATCCTCTCACCCACACCCCCATATTTTCACTGTGCTGTTCAATAACACTAAAGCTCTGCAATATTCAGACCCGTCACCCGACTGTGGCTGAATCCCTGCATAATGTCCCAACAGGTACTAGAACTCAATGAAATGGGTGTAATAAATTAAAAACACCTTGCACTGTTAACATGTTTTTTTTATTTTATCCACGATTAAAAAGAAGACATAATAAAATGAAATTACTTAATTTGAATCTGCCTTACATCGTGTATTTTTTATTTCGGCATTTAAATCCCTTGCTTAAAGATGGGTAAAGCGCCCTGACTGTTCAACACACTCAGAGGTTTGCTTCTGAAGTGCATTAAAACCTCTTGGAAGCAGGACAGAATCTTTAACAGATGCCACCGCTGTTTTATGGAGTCTGGACATGATCTGAATCCATCAACAAGGACCACGAGCAGTAATATACTTTTTGTCACACTAAATGTGTGTTTGTGGGACGTGTCTCTGCTCTCAGTGCTGTCAGTGTTGCTCAGCTATAAAACAAGTCAGGAATGCACTCATTTTGAACCCCTCAGGTTTCAGTCCTTTAAGCACAAAGTCATTCGACAGTCTTCTGTCGTGCAAAACACTTGCAGAGAAAAAGTTCACGTACTCCAAAGATGATCACACATTAGCACTTGATTAATTATTAAAGGAAGCGTGTGCGTGTTGCTCTCGCAATACCTTTAGGGAAATTAGTTTCACTTATTCCTCCGTGTAGTTCAGCTACAGGACATAACTCCAGCTGCTGGTCGGGATTGAAGCCTTTGTTTTAAGGACACCAGAGCTTCTCATCATGTGTACTATATGAACTTCCAGTGTGTCTGTTGAAGGACCCAATCAGTCTCTGGAAAGGACAGGCCACCCTTCACCCGCAAACATACATTACAGTACAAGGGAAAGCAGCATTTATCATAGTGATTATATTAGCGCTATCATTTTTCCACATCCCTTGAATGTCATCTTATGCACTACGTCACTGGTGGCTTGAGAAACTGGGGCTTAGACAAATATTCATGCTATTTGTCTTCCTGTGATTCCTAGAGACTCCAGGGAGAGGAGAAGGCGGTCAGGCGGACACATCCTTCTCCGACTCGTCGCTGTTTGCTCACTGGGGTCAGGAGCTCAGCCCGGACAACCGGCGGGTGGCATTGAAGATGTTCCAGTACTACGGATATAACGGCTACCTCAGTGATCGTCTCTCTTTAGACAGACCAATACCAGACCTCAGGCCTGACGGGTAAGATCTTGTGATTCATCTGAATTACAGATTGAGACTGAATTATGTGTCAAAAATGTTTCTGCTGTCAAAGTGTCAGTTTGATTATGATCAACATCCCACACTGGCCTAACACACCGAAAGATATTAAGAGACACCACATTAAAAACAGTATTGGCAAAACCTCTGACTGTTAACTAATTGCCTTTTTAATTATCTCTTAATCTGCCAGTTATTTTCTCTGTTAATCAATTTGTCTATAAAATGTAAAATGTGTATTTCCCATAGATCAGGTGTCGTGTTCAAATGGATTGTTTTACTTTACTATCATTTCGGATAGTCTGTATCTATCCTCATATCGGTCAACCTTATCTACCTTGGTGTTTTGTGCTCTTCTTTTGGTGTTTTTAATTTTTTTTTAGCTCTGAGGACTTTTCAGTAACAAACAAAGAGACTCATGAGGAACTTGCAATGCTGAAAAACACATTGTTGCGCCCATCATACACTAAGTGCTTCTAATTGAAAACCAATCTGCTTTCAGCATTCAGTGCATTGCTGCTGCTGAGAAAACTCTTGTTTGTCGTTGGCTTGATTAAGGAGACTCCTACTGTACCAATATCTCAAACCCCTACGGCCAGCTGAAGGTTGCAGGACAAAGTACATGTTCCCACTTGCAGCCTGTAAATTAAGGATCACATGCATTTTCAAAGCTGTGTGCACTAACATGTGCACAGTGGTGACTTTGATTTAATCCTGGACAAAAAGCATTCCTGCAAAGTCAATACACTAACAACTTTACAGGAAAGTAGTCACACCACATCGATTGTCTGTGACATGGTTTTCAGCAAAGCTTTTTTTGTTCATGTGTTACATGAGCGCACAGACTGACATCCTGGTGGTAAAGTTTACACAGCCCAAAGCTCTTCGGGGCATTTTCTCCACCGCACATCACCAAACTCCTCTGAGACCATCCTTTGCCACTCATACTGGCTCTGTCACTCATGTACACTCAGAGATGCATTAATCACACATATTTACCACACATTTCTTAAAAGTATTGTCAGGCTTTTCTGTAAATACAACGGGCGTTCAGCAGCATGATGTTGTACTTGATAATGTAAGATCAATTCAATTTGACAGGCAGGACTGGAAACAAATAAGATGTTTCAATTGCCTACGAGATTCGCTCTTTACAATTAAATTAAACGGTAATGTCAATAAGAGGAGCTTGCCACAGGTTTTGTTCCCACAATCTACATATTGTTATTACGGTTATTATTGTCTTCTAAGACATTTGTGTCAATATACAGAAACATTATGATCATGATTTAAATTTCAAATACGTTAATCTAAACTAAAAGGGGTGTTTTAACTTCTTCATTTTCTGGATACAGGCATCTGTTTCTTCGGAGGAGGAGAGGCTGGACTTCTTATTCAAAATTGAAATGTCAGCATATTTTTGTAGAAAACAATGTTTTGATAGGGAAAGAAATATGATTGATTTATGTCAGTACTTACCACACAACCAATTATTCCTCCTAAACTAGTTGTACTCTATTACAGTTGCACCACTATTGCGGGAGTACTCTAAGTGGTAGGGTTTTTACTATCTTTTTAGGGGAGTTTTTCCTGATCCGATGTGAGGTCCCGGGACAGGGATGTTATGTGTACAGATTGTAAAGCCCTCCGAGGCAAACTTGTATTTGTGATGTTGGGCTATATAAAATAAACTGAATTGAAGAATTGGTAAATGTAAACAATGGATTCTGCCATTACCCTGCCCTTTAGAAATCAATGTCAAATGTATCTGGTAATCCTTTAGACAAGGTCTAAATATTGCCTCAACATGGTATTGTCTGTGTCCTCTACAGGTGCAGAAACCTCACTTATCCTTTAAACCTCCCTCAAGTGAGCATTGTGTTCATTTTTGTGAATGAAGCCTTTTCCGTCATCTTGCGGTCCATTCACTCTGCCATCAACCGGACACCCTCCCACCTTCTCAAAGAGATCGTCCTGGTGGACGACAACAGCAATAACAGTAAGCAGCCTTATTTTCTAACAGAGCAATTGACCTATTGTTAACCCCTTCCCCCAAACACTGAGTTATGGTAGCTTAGCAACTACAACTAGGCAGGCTTTGGATCTGTCAGGCTTTGGATTTCCTAACATGATAAAGTGGTCTGCATGGGGCTGTAGTAGAGAGATAATCTGCACTTAAAGAATTTGGGGGTTTGTGTTTTTTTTTTTTTTTTTACCTTTCAAAAACACAAGAGCAAAAATGAATGAAGAGGATTACACAGTGGGTTTATCTGCTCTTCCGAACTATGTCAGAATTAAAACAACAATCTTGCATTTTCTTTTTCATATTAATAATAATGACTAGTGTTAGCTGTACACTGCAATACAAGAACAACACGGAACAACTGGTAATGATGATATTAGTCTGGGACATGCCAGCTCTAGCCTCAGTCTTTTAGCATGCTCACATGGATGTATCCATCAAGTTCATATTTAACATATTTAAGACACCCTATTCAGGATTCTTGTTTTGCGACGAGTCTAAGCTAACGTTAGCTTAATTAACCAGCTAGCTACAGCTGCTCAAATCCAACAGTTTTCATTTCAACCAGAAAAAAAATAATTAGAAGTGTGCTTTTGTCTGAAATGAAGGACCCATTGTTTAAAAAATAACATGTCAACAGTAAATGTGTTATCTTTGTGCATCATTGTGTTAAAGGAGGCCTATATAGTCTACATCAGTGGTTCTCAAATGGGTAAGTTATTAAACTGAATTGTATTCTATATTTAATCAGACACTGATGGCACAGCGCTGTGTATTACATTGTTTTTCAACCCAAAATGCTTTGCGCTGGTTAGGGGGTACTTGGCTGAAAAATAATTCCACAGGGGGTACATCACTGAAAAAAGGTTGAGAACCACTGATCTACACATCATTGCCTCAAGTGTGGAGAAATATTTATCTATGATTAACTGCTCCTCTGCCCTCCAAACCTTGTGTTTTTAATTAAGGGCTGTGCTCATTGAATTTTACCAATAGATGAATAACACTAATTAGCTGCAAAGTCAGGAAATATGTCCCAAGGCACATAACGTCAGGAAATATGTCCCAAGGCACATAACAATCCAGCAAGTTGATGAAGTGTTTGTATATATCTTGTCTGCATTTGCAACCCTAATTCTCACTGATAAATAACTTTAATATGATGGTGCTGGGGGGCCATCCCCGTCAGTGGCAAAAGTGTTCCATCGTATGTTGGCAGATAGCTACATATTATTGATTATGCTAGCTATGGCTAGCTCGCTAGCCCGTTGAGAAGAGACTTCTGCTAGCAGTGGCTCAAAGCTAACAGAAGTCTCAATTACAGAACATACTTAACTAATACTTAACTAACCAGTAGTAACTACTCAATTAATGACTAGTAACTACTGAATTCATCATGACATTTATTAATGCTTTGTAAAGCATAAATAGTCTACACTTTATATTAAGTCACAGAACATGCTTAACTAATACTTAACTAATGAGTAGTAACTACTGAATTAATGAGTAGTAACTACCTGATTTCATCATGAATGCCAGCATTTTTTTTATCATTTACTAACACTTTACAAATGATCTTATTAATCATCTATAAGTCATGAATACTTCATTTACAAATGGGGAATTCATCATTTATAAAGTATGAAACCATAGCTTATTAATCAATAATGAAACATGTATAACTGTGTTTATGAATGAGTTACTAATGAGTATTCATGTTGGACGAATGCTTTATAAATGATGAATTCATTGTTTGTTCATGCTTTACTAATGCTAAAAAGTGTCTACTTAATATAAGTGCTACCTAGACTTGAAGTCACCTGTGAAAAGTAGACATGGTAATTTACAGTGCAAGACTTAATTAACTACATTATACAGGCAGAAAGCAGACTATAAAAAGGGAATGATACTCTGCCAAGGTCATCTATAGGCAATACACTTAACAAGGACTAAGACAGCCATTACGGGCAATCAACATAAATACTGATATTGGGGAAAAATGTTTTCCAAAGTCAATAATGCAAAACATATAGCATTGCCTGTAGCCTGATGGAACAGAATATAGATCCCTGTAGTTTGTCTTGGTAACTTATCTCAACATGCTGGGATAAGAGGGATGAGTCTCCCTCTGGTTGTTATTGAACACACATTTTAATATATTCAAAGATATTTGTTAAAAATGTAAAGCTGAAACCCCTAAAGTTTGCTCCCATTTGCACATTATTGAATTAGCACATCAGAACCCAAAAACATTCATATTTCATCACGTAATTGAGAGCCCTGGAGCAGTTGCCAGTTTAGCTCCTTCAGGGACCCAAGTCACGCATTGACATTTTGCTGATGGCATTTCCCCCTGTTTGCCTGAGCACTCAGTCACACTGCGTCTGATATGCCTGGTGTTATCATTATCACCACGACTGTGAATCTTATCTGTGCTAAATGTCGTTAGCCTAGTTGACCTGTGATGCTGCTGAGATTGTCGATGGGGTCATCGACCAGCTAACCTCCCGGGCATTCATAGCTTTACATTAGTCATCCACCACTGTCACACAGCTCACCTCCAAGAGGCATTAGCATGCAGGAAGATGTGTAGCCATCAAGGGAGAGAAGGGCAAATTGACCTAGCTGATTCCTCCTTAATTGGATAATGTCCCAAGCTGTGGCCTGAGAAGGGCTCATCTTTGTAAGAGTGGGGTTTTGAGAAAGATTCACTTATTAAACAGGCTGTCGGAGAACTTATGATTCCATACTTAAACTTAAATGATAATACGAAGGAGGTTTGTATATACAGTATGTGATGATGGAGGATTGGACCAAGGATTGGATACAAAACTGGTAAAATCTTGGAGGAAGAGTGAGTTATCATTTGGATATTTTAAACACAGATTTGAACAACCGCTGAGTTGTGTAGTCAGAAATTGCCAAGTGGTGTAGTGCAAACTACACAGCAACTGTTAGACCTGTATCAAAGCCAGTTTGCCATCTGTTGTGCAAGAAGTAACGCCTGTGTGTTGAGAAATGGTGCTTAGTTTAACATTCATGAAGAGAACATACAGTTCTTGTTGCTTAGACAGACAAGCTCAGTTTAGACCAGTGGTGGAAAATGTCTAAGTAGATTTACTCAAGTACTGTACTGAAGTACATCCAAAACTTTGAGGTGCTTTACTTGAGTATTTCAATGTTCTTCTACTCTACACTATACTTGAAAGGCTAATATTGTACTTTGTTATTTCACTGGATCCGTTTGATAAATTAAGTTACTTGCGCATTTAGATTACTAAATATTATCAACAAATAAATGAAGATGTAATATTATTGGTTTAAATGTGATACAACTTTATTGATCGGGATGGAGTAATTTAAATTACCCCTAATTTACCAGATGCAACATTAAACTGATAAAACATCAATAAGTATAACACAGATTGCACATTATTCTTAAATGGGCTATTCTGCATTATGAATACTTTGATTTTGATACATTAAGTATATTTTGATACTGGTACTTTTGTATTTTTACTTCAGTAAGACTTTGAATGCAGGACTTTTACTTGTAACAGAGTTTTCCTACACTATGGTAATGCTACTTTTACTGAAATAAAATATTTTACATTAACATAATAGTTAAAGGAAACCTCACAAAAATCACATTCATCTATCAAATGGTCTTTGCTAGGTTATTCTCTACTATATATGACAGAATACAATCAACACACTTAAAGCAATGTGTAACAAGAGGATTCTTAAGCCATGTTTTGAATTTAGAAAGCTTTCCTCATGTGTTGTCGGGGATTCAGAAAAACAGTATTCACATTTAGGTAGTTATACACAGTTTCATGAAATGGTTTTTATATCGCGCTGAGGATAGAATCGAGGTGAGCTATATGGCGTATTAACAATTTTGCTGCTCACTATTAGCTTTGTTTTTTTATCTACTAAGAGCAACCTTTTAACGTTTTAAGGTTTACTGCCAGACTTTACAGTGATGTTAGAAACCTGTTTGCTTGTTATTTTAGTGTTGACACCTTCCTAAAGCCCACTGCTTTCCAGCAGAGCTTCAGCATCCTGGAAGATTGATGATTGTTGGCCATCAGCCATTTCTGGTGTAATGAACTGTGCTTTATTATGATTTGTTATGAGACGTAACACATCATCATTCTTATTTTCAATTCACACACAGACATCAGAATGTCTTAATTATTGATGGATACAATTGATTACAGATACAGTGTGCATGAGTAACTACAGTAGCTTTCCTTTATGCAGAATTAGGGTCCAAAGGGAATACATGTTTCTAATACATATGCTAGAGGTTGTAGCACAAGGGATCAGCCCTGATTTGATGGTTCTGAGTCATTCTGCTTTACGTTCTGGATATCTAATCAAGGGCAGATGTACAATGGGGATGTCTGATGATTGCATTTAATCACGAAGACCAAGAAACTGACCACTGTAGGCTCTTCTGAATGGGATAGTATCATACTTAAAATAAATGTACTAAAAAATTGTATCTTGCTTTCTTGTTGCTAGGGAAATAGTTTAGACAAATTGAACACATTCAAGAGGGTTTTTTTGTGCTCAAGTAAGAAGATGGTGTAACTTAAGGTACCCTGTGCTTTAATAAGCAGGTCTCCATTTGTGTTGCTGCAAGCAAATGCATTTGTTAGGCCTAAAGGATGCGCACAGTGAGTGTAAACGTAGCTCTGTTAACACACTCCACAGTTTTGATATTCAGAATAGTGTTGATCCAACAATGTATTGACTTATGACTCATTCATAATGGACATATACTAATTTGATTTCTAATTCCTGCTTTGTGTTGCATTGTCACTTCTCATATTCCAGAAGAATGAATTACTTCACTTTTCGTTGACTTTAACTTTTTATTGAATCAAGATACCATAAGCAGTTTATTGTCAACAGTACATACATTTATATATGAATGTGACATACAGTACAGTTTACTGTTGCATACCTATCACAAATAAGACAAAAATATAGACAAAACATTAACATCCTAACGTTGCACATATGGGTAAAGATAATTACTTATTTCTCAACCTCTGAAGGGATTGCTAATGAAAAGATATGAGATTAAATCATTTCTCTTCTGTATTTTTGCATGTTATATTGCAATTCATTGTTGTAGATGCACTGATTGATATTTGCTGTCAGACTTATTTACAGCAAACAGGTGACATGTGTTGGCAAAAAAAATAAGGCTGCTGAAAAATATATAGAAATTTGCATTCAAATAAATCAGTGCTGAAGCAGGATGTTTCTGTGCGTGTGATGGGACTGTACATAATCTGTGTGTGTTTGGGGGAAAAGTGCTTCTTTAATTATATTTTGTGCAGTTGAAAGACACAGATGTAAACTAAAGCAATACATCCATTGTCTCTGTAAATGATCAGATGAACTACTTCTCCAACAGAACTATTTTCCTTTTTTTTGAGGGGTTTGGAGTATCAAACCATTCTCCACTTTATAAATCGACTCACCCTGCCTCTAAAGAAGCCAGACACAGCATGATTTCACGGCGGATGCTTTCTCTCTGTTTGCAACTGCTCCCCATTCCCTTTAAACTCAAAAGGTACTGGCGGTTAAAAGTGAAATAGTGAGAACACAGCCAAAGGTGATTTATACATAGGATGATGAAACAGTGCTGATGAAAGTTTTCTTTTTCTTTCCAGCACTACACAGTTGATAGTAGGCCAAAGATAGAGAGTTGTGGTGTTGCTCACATACTTTTCAACATCTCACTGCGGCCTCCAAAGTGTGGCCTTTAAAAAACAAAAACAGTGAATAGTCTTAGCTTGCATTTTCCACAAAGGAAACCTCTAATACATTGCTGTAATTTACTGTATTTTTGAGAAAAGTTGCAGAAATATTGCATCCACTCATAACATGTGGGGGCAACTATGATTGTTTTTCATATAAGATGACTCTCTCATCCTGCAGGGTATGACTCATCATAAAATATATAGCCGAGTAATAACAGAGGTAAACCTTGAAGCCAAACATTAGACTCAACGGACTTCCTCCATCACCTCCCCCCATGTTTTGAAAAGCATTGCCGGCTAAGTCCTCAATATTGCAAAATCCCGTTATGACTGAAGCTCTATGACGGTCTGCGGTGCTGGCTCAATATGCTGCCTCTTTGGTCCAGTGATCAAAGCAGTGAAGCAGTGAGTACGTTTGGCCTCCCACCAATGAAATACTGCCCACTGGAGGAGGACGTGATGGCGTCTTGTGGGTGGAAGTTTGCTCACAACTTCACTCACTTATCACTCATCTCATACGGGAACTTAAAAAACTCTTCAGATATTGATGTAAAGTGTGTGTGTGTGTGTGTGTGTGTGTGTGTGTGTGTGTGTGTGTGTGTGTGTGTGTTTTGTAGATGAGCTAAAAGAGAAGCTGCAGGATTTTGTGTCTGAGACTAACAGACAGCATCCAGGATTCATCAAGATGGTGCGTCATGCCAAGCAGGAGGGTCTGATCCGGTCCAGAGTGAGCGGGTGGAGGGCTGCTACTGCCCCAGTTGTTGCCCTGTTTGATGCCCACGTCGAATTCAACGTTGGCTGGTGAGTCACTGGCAATGAGAGCTCAGCCCAACACAAGAGCACTGGTTCTCACTGTCACATCACTCTGTGTGGGTTTACGGAAAATTATTTCATTTAAAAACAAAGACTGTAGCTCGGCTCTTTTTCTCTCTTTCTCATACTCGACCGGATAACTCTGCATGGCTCTGACTGAAGGTAACAACATTGAAACAAACAACATACAAAAGAATGTATTAGTTCAAGAGCTTTAGGGTGCAGATAGGCAGATTCCGTCACCTTTGGACAGAGCCAGGCAGCTGTTTCCCCATTTCATGTCTTTATACTAAGCTAAGCTAATACTCTCCTTGCTGTAGCTTCATATTTATTGTATGGACAGACGAGTGATACTAAGTTTACATCTAACTCGCAAATCAGGAAGCATATTTCCCAAAATGTAGAACCACCTCTTTAAATGTTTATATTCTGAATTAGTTTCCAGCATAAATAAATTTTGAGCTCTTTTGCCACAAATTAACTAAATGTCATGTGGAGTGTGTTGTGCATGTTTTTATGGTTTCATATTGTATATCTTATCAGATGGGGAACAATGGTTTGTCAGACTAATGAATTGGATTGAATTAATCTTGTGTATAGTGAATTTTCTTTTTTTTTAAATGGCAGGCATGATTACAAAGGTAATGGAGGAAACCTATCAAAACAAATACTTAGTCAAATAACTTTGTCTTTCCATATTTGAAGGGCTGAACCCATTCTGCAGAGAATTCAAGAAGACAGAACCCGCATAATCTCCCCATCGTTTGATAACATCAAGTACGACACGTTTGAGATTGAAGAGTATCCGCTGTCTGCCCAGGGCTTTGACTGGGAGCTGTGGTGTCGCTACCTCAATCCACCCAAGTCCTGGTGGCACAATGGCAACAAGACTGCACCAATCCAGTAAGTAAACACCACATGTCTTGATAGCCTGAATCAAATAATAAAACTATGTGATATGTTTTGCTGGAGGGCAGCAAAGCGAGGGGACCGGCACAAATTATTAGGCGCTATGCAACAGTGTTTCTGCTAGTGACGACTTTGCTACAGCGTTCAACATCTGATCCACTTCCTCAATACATACCTGGTGTTTTTTTGTATCAATTTGAGTTTCAAACATTATTTGTCATCCTATATTTGAAGGTCATTTTGAGTATTGAGAATGGTGTGCCTGGTTGAGCGAGCCCAGAGAGTGAGGGTGGACGCTCTCAGAGCAGACAGGTGTTGTCGATCAGAGCAAAGAGAAAACTAGCAGTCAAGTTGTCAAGTGGTAGTAAATGTAGTTTTGTCCATGAATAAATGCTGGAGCTCTACAAGACACAAGCAGTGGTGAACAAAGTATTCAGATCATCTACTTAAGTAAAGGTAACGATACCACTCTGTGAAAATACTCTGTTACAAGTAAAAGTCTTGCATTCAAGATGTTATATTCATTTTAGTCACAATTACAGTAAAGTACAGTATTTCTGTAGAAGTACTTAGTTACTTTCCACCACTAGACCCAAATTCCCGCGTCTTGCTTCTCAAATGCTGAGTAAAGTGAGCATCAACTTCGGCCCTGGAGGCAAAACAAAGTCTCCCCTGTGCTTCCCAACCACCGCCTGGAAGCTGAATCAGGAAAGTGATCTTGCTATGTTTTCTGTAAGACCAACATTTGAGACTGTGGGCATGTTCATTATTGTCATGGGATGCAACCTCGGCCTGGTCTGTTCAACAAAGTAATGAAAACCACAGCCTGTCCACCGTGCATTTGCAAGTGACTCAAATAGGACAATAACATTGGAGATAAGTAATCCAGAACAGTGTGTTAAAAATAATAGATTATACTGTTGAATATATTAAATTAAAGGTGCAATGAGCGATTATAATCCAATACACTTTTTGTCAAATAAATAGCAATTATCTCCTCACACGTCCACTAGTATGTGTGAGTGCTGAAAAATGATCTGGTGTTCACAGTCCTGCATCTGTAAATGGGAAACGACACAGAGTCACACAACGCTATTCCAGCCAGTCAGCAACAGGGGCGCTAGTGTAAAGGACAAGGTAAAGGCCATGTATGTATTAGGATAAAGGCAGTGGAAGCGTGAGGGGTGGTAAATCTGAAGGGGGTTGTTTGTTTGGGTGTTCAAATTATCTTTTTCCACAATCACTGAGAAAAACAGCACTTCAAAGCAATACTCAATTATTGGACTCAAACATAGCTTCACCATGTCATGTGATGTGCTACTTCAGTACACTTTCAGAACAATTTGTCCAGGGACCACCACAGGAAATTGGACATGAACATTGAATTTACAGGAATTCACATTATAGCCATGACCACTCACTACCGTTGTTGTTCACAATATAGCACACTGACCATACATGGTCGAGCTATATACTAGGCCAGTGATTGCCGTGAGAAAATTTCCAATTTCACTTAATTGGTCCAAACTAATATTATTTAGCTGCCGCAAATAATTTTCCATTGTTGAGCGTCTGAGCCTGCAATATAGTGGCTGGCCTAGTAATTTCCTATAGAACAGGTCTGCACCTTGTTCTGTTATTAAACAAACTAAACGGCCGTATGTTATTGATCGTACAAGACAGCATGTCATTTACAGACAGAGAGAGAGAGCAGCGAAAAATATGTCGCGTGCTTTTCACAATGGGATTTGCTGCTTTAAGCTATCACTGTAATGAAGTGGAGCTTCTAATGAGGACCAAGACACGTCTTGTATGAACGGAATCACTTTACTGGTGAACTGCAGTATTACAAACTGTTCAAGTGATTCAGAACGCACTCTTGCACCCGACATGTATATATTTTCCACACGTAACATCAATATTAGTTAGCGTCAACAAACACGTATCATTGTACTTTCTGCCTTCAAAGTAAAAGCACTTCCTGTTTCCATGCTCTTCACAATAAAAGTAAATCATGCAATAAAACAAGTTACAACAATCACTATTTTAAGCTCTGAGCTCTCACTGTTAAAGCCTAACAGTTCATGTATTTGCAGGTCAAGACAAACAGCCTGGAGCTCCATCAATGACGTTTCTGACTTCGCATATCGAGAGGCTGTGGAAATATTCTTCCAAAAGCCTGAAAAAGACACTGCAGTGACAAAGCCTGCTCACTTTGTGGTCGTCATTAAAATAAATGAACACCATGTTTCTTTTAAGTCAGTATTTATCAAATTGGGGCGGTATTTATTATAGGTGGGGCGCAAGAGGAAATGCTGATTTTACCGTACGCCGTTAACAGGTCACGCTTGCGCATGCGCGACTCGCCGATTCTTGTCATTTCACCAAAAGCCGATCTTTATGAGATCTCCGTGAGGTCGTCTTTCCTGCTGTTGCGTCTCTCAACATGGAGCATTAATTGAGAGCCGTATCAAATCTACAACCTTGTTTTAAAAAGAGTTGTAGAGGAAAGCAGCTCACTGCAGCCACTAATACTGATAGAACGTGATGCTCACACATTTCACTCATTCTGTTTTGCAAAAAAATATAAAAAATAGCTTGTTGTTTTCCACAATAAGCTATTTAGTAGTAACTAAATATATTATTTTTTTGCACGGATATAACTTTATTTTCTTTTTTCTAACAAAGTGATAACACATTTGTTTTTGTCTGATGGAGCAATCTGGTTTAATTGAAAGTGATTGCAATGTTCTTTATTCTATTATTTATAAAAGCACAGATGGAGTCACTAGTAGTACTGTGAGGTATTACTTTGTAGTACTGTGAGGTACCACGATGTAGTATGTCCCTCTGTCTGTCAGTCGCTCCCCCCCTAAAGCTGTAAAGCTAGGGGAAACACTGGATACTCTTCCATGCCAGTAGGCAGCGCACTAATTACCTTCCACATATGCTGTATTATGCTACAATGTGACATTCTGTAACTTTTTGGGTTGTTGGTGTGCCGCGGGATTTTTTTATAGTAGAAAATGTGCCGCGGCTCAAAAAAGGTTGAAAAACACTGTACTAGGCTTCCATCTTAAGTAGTTTCAAGTAACAAATGTCAGCCCTGCTAAAAGGGTAATTTGTGCAACATTGATGAACAAGCTATATGTTGTCACGGTCAAATTTGTTGTCTTTTCCTCGTTGTTACTATAGCAACTGTGCCAAGCAAACATAACCTGCAAAAGAGAAACAAAACTGATCTTCATAATCTTTTATCCTCCCAGGAGTCCGGCCCTGATTGGCTGCTTCGTGGTGGATAGGCTGTACTTTGAGGAGATTGGTCTGCTGGATGAGGGGATGGAGGTGTACGGGGGAGAAAATGTGGAGCTGGGCATCAGGGTGAGTAATAATGTCATTCCGAGGCCATGGGCCATTGTTCATCCAGGTAAAGTGTGGGAAATGAACTATGATAATGGCACTTAATGGCTGTTGGGAGCAAGGTCACTGAGAGCCCCATTGAAACAGTGTCATTTGGCTACAAGCGATGTGGCCTGGGCATTTAAAAAAATGGTGTGCAGGTGTAGTGACAGTTATTTAACAGATGAAAAGTAGAGCTTTAAAGAGTGTATGCTGTCCAGCCAACAGTGACACTCTGCCCATGGGTTCCTACTGAAGACAAAAGCAAATATGTCATTGACAAAACAATGTAACACTCAAGGTCCATTCAAGCAGCTGTTCTGAAGCTTTTGATCACATCACATGATCTTCATCAGCAGTACTTTGAACCTTACAAGATATACTTGTAAGGTCAGTTGTTAAAGTTTAATTCTTTAATAACTGATCACTGCAGTCTTTAGCAGACATTACTCAAAAAGCTGTAAATGGTGCAATTCTTTGGGACTATTTTTAGTTGCGGATGAATACCCATATGGTGCTCTAGTGAGTATTTACAGCAGCAGGACAGTGGTTATGGGATTGAGTCAAAGTACTGTAAACTACAGTACTCAAGCTGCTAGCCGGAAAACACATGTTGATTGTTGTGAATGTGAATTTAAAAGGTTGTTTGTCTTTAAGTATGATTGACTGGCATCCTGTCTCAAATGTACACTCTCTCTCCCCGGCTCCAGCCCTCGTGACCTTGTAAAGCATACGCAGCCACAGATGATTTTATTGATTTAGTAAACCGTTTAATGACATTGTCTGTACATTGTCCGTACATTTTCCAACATGAAACTCATCAAAGCCCTATCCACACTGTCAGGAGTGCAATTACTTAATATATATGTTTTAAAATGTTCTGTGTTGACCTAAACATATTTCTAATACAGTGAATCTAGAGATATCTAGAGAATCTGCATGAAATACCTATAATGTGTCATTTTTGACCTACCAACAGAATTATTTATTGACAAGAATGGAGGCCACAGTGGCGCTGTTGTTATATCAAGCTTCGGCTACATAGACAATATTTTTGACTAGGATCAATTCATTGTTGGTTTTGGTCTCTTCGTGGGATTTGTTGACAATAAGACAAATATTGAATATTATTAAACAGGGTATCCACATTAAAAACAATGCTTACATGAACAACACAGTGGAGGGAATTGGCCTTTAACAAATCACTACTAATTAATTCTGAAGTCTGACTGATCACCTTCATCCCCTGGTGATCCTACTGAAGCACATGTGAGAGTTGTAGGACTCAAAGCCATCGTTACTGTTAGCAGTGATGTGTGAAGAGAGCACCGACATTGTTCAGAGCCGATAGACGCACTGTGTACGTACTTGTGTTGCAGTCCTCTCACAGTGCTATTCTTAATTTCTACACCATCACCAGCGCAGACTCGGATGAAAATCTGTTGCTGTGATGTAGTGTTAAGTTGAGCGGTACCACAAGCAGATGGGCCAGAGAAAGAACGACCCTCCACAGGGAAACCTAATGATAGCATACATTAATGCAGCTATCAGCCTGTTCAATAACCGCAAGAAGCGAGGGACAACTCCTCCTCAGCTCCACACTGACTAGATTGCATTGTGAGAAGGAAATGGAGACAAGCTTTTGACAGGGTGTTGAATGTGAAAAGATCCATCCTCTAATGACAGAGATCCAATCATCAGTAAAAAAAAAAAAATGTAAAGGCGATTAGTCCCATATGCCATTTTCCTTCAGAAATGAAATGCTTTTAGAATTCCTGGCCCTGATCATAATGACTGCTTTATAGCTGGACACATTGATGATTTTATCGCATATATTAGAAACCAGGGTCCTATCCTTATGTATAATAATCATTGTGCTTCATTGCAATGTAGTTTGAGTTCATTGTAACACTCCGAGTTGTTTACTTGCTTGGTTGTGTTGGACTGAAGGAACTCGCCCTTGCCTGGAGGTTAATGTAGTTTAGAGTCCAGTAAAGCTTTTGAAACAGAGGGTGACACAGTGAGCTGAGAGCTACAGCACAAGGCTGGTGGACCTTGGCTTGGCTCCAGATTAGCAGTCCCATAGTGGCCCAGCATGGTCTGTCTGTCTGCAGAGTATTGGTCATGCCTTAAGACCACCTGCCAGCACACAGACTGGCTGCTGACGGATCCTCAGAGACACACTCAGACCAGGCCAACAGCTACAGGCTTTGGCTGAGGCTTGAAAGGGATGTCCTGGGTAGTGTGAGGGTGAAATGAACCGCTGCTCTCCGTTCACATTTGGTCACAAAGTGGAAGCTGAATATTTCTATCAGGATGTATAAGAATGGCCATTCTGATGAGGCACAAATGATGACCACAGACAGTAGGTCCAGCTTAGGTCTAGCCTTTTTATTTATTTTTACACAGTAATTGTCATTTAAAAGAACTTGAAGCACCATGTCAAGTGGGCCGAACGCAACCCCGACTCAAACCAGAACATCATTTCTAAATGTTTGTCCAAACTGGGTATCCTCACTCACTGCTATTGTAGTGGTGTATGTGTTGTTGCACTTAACATGGCTTTAGGGAACCCCTGTCAAATCTGAATAAAGCAGACTTTTATTTTGAAGGGGACACATCAACACAGTGTTCCAGTGCTTCATAAATTGCAGGGTTCCAGTCTGTTGTGGACAAAACAGCTACTGCTTTTTACACCCAAAACTGTCATAACCACCGGATTTGAGACTAAAGAATCACCTTTACATCTGTAGGAAAGGGGGCAGCTGTGAACTGTGATCAACCCAAATATTGAGGTTTCAATGTCAGTCAATGCATTAGTTTTATTCTACCACTGCATTAATGGCTGCAGCGTGAAAAAGCACATGAATCATCTGGCGGCTATGTCTGCTGAACGAGTGTATGTGTTGCCCTTTCAATAGCTTTTCTTCCGGTTTTAGTTCTGAGCATTTATTTAAGAGAAACCTTGTGAATGCAGGGAATTTATGATGATACCATCCGTGGCAATAAATTGATGAACGATAATCCCGGGAAGCTTGGTCCTTGTCCACTATAAAGCACAGTGCAGAGTTAGAGCACCGACTGTCTGTTTGAGCTTCAAGTCACAGAGTGTTGATTTGTTTTTAGTTGTTTTAGATGGATGTGCAGAAAGCCGAAGATATAGTTTTGTGAGGCAATCACTCAAGTTAGATTGTATGGTGGAACAGAAAGCAAATTGGACAGGACCCTGACACAGAATTATGATACAAATGATCTCCAAAAACACCTGGGTGTTGTGCCAGTGAAGCACAGCATGGAACAATGCATCACAAAAACACTAAAGCAGACATCATTACTCTCCACCAGCACCAGGAAGGTTGAGTTGAGAAATGAGGATCATTGAGGGCTATGAAAAACAATTATGAAATGGGCGTTGTGCAAATTTTTTATGGAAGTGGCATTAAAACACCATTACTGTCATAATAATGATTTACACATTAGATTTCACCCTAATATATGCAATTCGTTTTCAATATAAGCAACATGTATTATTATCTTTATGAGCATTTTAAGTAGCAATATGAATAGCACAGATAACACATAGAATACATAAAAGACCAGGTATTTACAGTGACACTTTATTCTGCTGCAATACTTAAGAATACTGTATTGTCATTAATCAAACTTTGGCAGCTTGAAAGATGAGAACAACTACCAATTAAAAATCATTATTCATGTAATCAACTCGTCCACACTTTAAAAGTTGATGATCTATTGTTCTGAACAACAACTACATTATAACTGCTGCACTTTTAAAACTTGATAGAAATGTTTTAGGTCAGCATATAGTTCGATTGAGGGCATACATATAAATATACTGTACATATTTATAGCTTAGATTCAATATATACAAAATCTCACAGCAGTGATAAAACATGATGAATATTTGTCTATATGCTAAATCTATCTGTTAGCTTCTTAAAACAGGCTCTATTAACTTTAGCCTTTTAGGCTGGGTTGCACCAACATGGATTAAATTAATCCTGGTTTAGAGTTAAAAAAAATCTAGGTTTAAACTGGTTTATAATTAATCAGAGATGTGTTGCACATCTTCATTTTAACGCTGTATTAGTTAAACTAGTTTAAACAAGGGTTAAAACAGAATTAGTTTATGTTGCCGTGGAAACATTCCGTTACTGATAACGGTACTGTTAGTTACCGTTCATAGCTACCACTACAGCGGCTATAGCTAATAAACGCCGTCACTCTAGCTAGCTATTATGGCACGTCAAAGAGGGTCAAACTTTTCAACATTTGAAAAGATGTTGCTGACCGAGTTAATGGAGGAGTTTAACTCCAGCGACTAGGAGCTGGAGAAATGGTGGCACAGCCAAATTCCTCTCACTTCCAGGCTTGATTGCTGGTCCAACCTTCCCATTGAGGTATATGACAGACTCCTTTGTGAATCTATACCGCTGTGAAAACTCGCTGTTAACCCTATCTCAAATTTTCCTGCGAGGAAATCTTTCCTCTAACCCCATCCAGCGAAGATATGCAGCCATGTTGTCAATAAAATGGAGATAAACCTCCTCCAGGGGTGGTTTAAATATAACTGCTAATCCAGGATTAGTCTAGGTTTAAAATAACTGGTGCAACAGATTTGATTTTAATCTAGATTTAAATGGAAATTAAACAGAGATTGCCAAAGGGTTAGATTTACCCAGGATTAATTGTAAACTAAGGTTAAACTAGGTTTAAAGTTTGGTGCAACTGGATTAAAAGACAAACCTGGTTTAAACCTAGTTTAAGAGTTAATCCTTGTTGGTGCAACCCAGCCTCAACGTATCTGTTAAAGGCAGTATATTGGTAAAATAAGCCTAATTCGTAATCACATTTCAAGTTTAAAAAACTAAAACAGAAGACATGACAATGTTCTCTCAGCATTAACAGTAATCATGAATAAATGACTGCTGAACCGTCTCTTGCACATGTATACATGAACACAAAGATCATAAAGTTGTATTAAAGTGTGCTGCAAGGTACAACAGATTTTTAGTTCCGTGTAATCACACAGGACACGGTCCAAAAGTTGTACTATAATGATTCTGAGACTGTAATTGTAGAAGTGCAGAGAGTTTAATGACCAGTTTGCAGCTGAAAATCGATTTAACCCTGCTGCATAAGCTCACACTAACAGGACAATCAATGAGAAAGTCTTTTGTCCGACAGAGATAATAGGAAGGATATTGTAGCCCTTTAGTATAACTATAAGAAATATCACCGCTTCATGCAATATCAAATCAGCATAGTTAAATATACTAATGCTATTAGAAGGATAATTCAATTTGAACAATGATGATGATTCATAGTGACCAGTGGCGGTGCGTCAATAGAGGGCGCTAGGGCGCCGCCCCTCCTAAAATTTTGCGATGAAAAAAAAAAAAGAAGAAAAAAATATATAATATATACTGTCAAAAAACATTATATATCAAATAATTTAAATAAGAAATATACTGTGTTGACGCGCTAAATGTGTGTGTGGGAGACCGTAAGCCCCTGTCAACAACCACTTAAGTTAAATATAATATATCGCCATTCATCATTACTGAGAAAAGCCCCTCCCCTCTCGGGGCGCCGGCCAAATGTGTGTCTATGGAAAGCTAACAAACATTTCACCCTCGTGACGGCAAGGACAGCTTCTCATTGGCGGATGAAACGTGAATCTTCGGGCGCACGAATCTGCGCCCTAGCCAATGACATCGTTTCTTATTGCAACGTGATTGGACTATTCGTCCAATCAGAGACCTTTATCATTCCCTCACACCCCATGTAGCTACGCGAGCAACACAGCTAGCAGAGACTTTGATTATGTTAGTATGGCGACTGAAAACTCTGTGGTATCTCTACGTGAAACACCTTTCAATCCACGATCAGATGTTGACAAGAAGAGGCTGAAAGAGTTGGGACCCGAACGTCCGGATTTAAATATTCAGCAGCAAGGCAGTGAAGCTACATGCACCAAGCTACATGCTAACCGGAGCTGCTAGCTGGAGGCTCAGTGTGCAGTGGCTCTGAGCAGCCGAGGAAGCGCCGGGCTGTGAAGGAAGATGAGCTTGAAGGATTGCTGCAGAAGTGAGTGTCAAAATCAGCAGATGCCTGTTAGAGTTTAATGTTTTATCTTTCCCACAGCAGAACACATGTTGGACATTGTTAGATTTGGGTGGATATCATATCAGGCTATAACTTTATCTAAAATACCAATTCAACCCCCAACAAGTTAGTGTGTGTGTGTGTGTGTGTGTGTGTGTGTGTGTGTGTGTGTGTGTGTGTGTGTGTGTGTGTCATAGCTACAGCCATCAAGGTGGCTCCTGGCCTTTTGTCTATGTTGCTGAGCCATCAAGACACACAAAACATAGTTTTTTGTCTGTAGTATGAAGCCTGTTTGTAGTAGATATTTCCCCACAACTTATCTTACTGTCTCTGTCTCTATCTCTATATATTTATCTGTAGGTTTGTGACACCATACTTGGACACACCAGGGAACGCTTTGCCTTCAAAGACCACCTCACCAGTGCCACCTTACTGCAGGGCCCCCAGTTTGAATGCTGCGTCAATGTATTCCCTGAAGTTGCTCTGGCCACCACATTGAATGTTTCTTAAACCATTCTGCTCTGAACCTCTCATGCCCAAAGTTACAGTTTGTTGATAGTTGTTATTGGACAGTGTTGAGCACTGTGTTTTCTTGAAATAAAGCTTTGTTTTTTAGAATATTCTACTCAAAACCTCTTTTCTTCTCATTGTGGAGTGCTATTTAAACCGCGCCGCCCAACTGCGCCCCCCCAAAACAAAATGTCACCAGCCGCCACTGATAGTGACCAGCAGGATGCTTGTAATATTCCCTATAATGTACTGTACTGAATAATTATTTATATTAGAGACATATTAACAGTAAACAGCTATGAGCTGCCAGACTTCTAACAAACAACAGTCCACTTACTTAACTTTGATGAGCTTCATTATTCTGGTTCATTTGTTTTCAAATTGATTTTAAAAGGGTTTTAATCGCCTACAAGGCTTTACATGGCAGCGCTCCAGAGTACATTCCTGACCTTTGTGTGTGCTGCTTTTAAAGCACATTATTAACCTTTGTTTCTGAAAAGTGCAATAGAAATAAAGTTTGACATTATAACTGTATTACAACAGCATAATGTGCATGGTTAACCACAATGTCACTCCACATTACTTCAGACAAAGCTATTGTTATAGGATAAGCATAAACGTTATCAAAAGAACATTTCTGAAGTGTGATTAAAGATATTTCTATACATCTAGGTATGATATAGTATAGATTTGATCAAATATACTATATCAAATGCCTATACATTTTTCGCAAGTCTCTAGTACTGTTTTTATATTTCACTATACCAGCTAATTTAATTTCTTCTTCTTTAACACAATTTCAAACCAGGCACTAGAACACCCTACTGTCATAGAGTAGTTATTGAGTTGATTGATTAATTTAAAAGGTGGAGCTGATGTTGTGGTTTCCTTTATGGACGTATTGCCATGAGCAGGAGGGGAATGATATCGGAGTGATATCAAAGTGATATCGGAGTGATATCGGAGTGATATCTAAATGATATTGGAGTGATATCTAAGTGATATCTGAGTGACATCTAAGTGACATCGGAGTGATATTGTAGTAATATCAGAGTGTTATCTAAATGATATTGGAGTGATATCTGATTGATATCTAAGTGATATCGGAGTGATATTGTTGTGATATCGGAGTGATATCAGAGTAACATCGGAGGACCAGGTGAGGGTGAACACAGTGTGGCTCAGTGTGTTTTTTAAAGTAACCCTCTAGATTCAGCAGCAAAGAGTAAATACTGAAGCTTGAACAGGGATCCCCATGGGCAGGATGGATCATATTTGACAGATCTGGTTTATGGCAAACCTGCTGGATCAGTTTTTGTGCGCAGTATTGACTTTGTGCAATTTAAACCCCTATTTCTTTTTCCACTCTTCTTTCTGTGCTTTTCGTCCAGTATCTCTGGATTTCTCAGTGGACAATCTTTCTTCAGCCATCTCCATCTGATAACGTATTATTCATGGGCTCATTCTACCCTGCATACAGTTATATGTATTGCTTTGTGATATGAAAGTGGATATGCCTCAATTTACATATTTATGCCCTGAAATAAACATCTTGCAGAAGGCGGAATACTGCAAAACTCGCACAGCTCCAGGTAACTACAATATTTAAGTTCAAGTATAAAAATGTAGCGTCAAATTGGATTCTTTATTATCATGAGCAAAATCTAGTGTTATCATTAATGCATTATTGAAAAAATATCTTGTGATGTTATGTAGACAGAAAGGAGCTTATAAAGGTTATTGTGTAGACGGAGCACTTGCTTGATGATTGTGTGAAATATTTCACCCCCGAAGGTGTTATTCTGTGTGCAGGAAGTTGTGTATAACCTGTTTGAATGTGTGTACCACATTCACACTTCTTTGTACTCATGACACCTGTGAGGAGGAAGAAGGCTGCTTAGATTGAAAAATAAATCAAGTCCCTTGTCAAAAAGATATTCTGTTCTATGTTGGTTCAGTTACATGTCTAGACAACAAAACTGCTTGTCGGTGTGCAGACTGAAGGAGATGGTGTTTGTGTTTATATACATAGTTTAGTGTAAATTGGAGGCAGTTTGGCTCAACATTTTATTACCTAAATCGTATCCAGGCCCAGCTTGTTATAGACCCCCAGATGATCAAAACAACCTCTATGTTAGCGCTGTTAGCACCGTTAGCTATTAGCCGCCAGCGACATGTTGAGAGCTGCTGAGAGACAATCAAAATGCTTCCAATCTCAGATCTTGCACCTTTTAGGTCTGAGGTTATTATGATTGGAGAATTGTCCCAAAAAATAACTCATCTATTTGAAAATCTCTAAGGTATGTTTGCCATCTATTTGATTTAAATCGGCAGATTACACAGTTCACTAAACATCATTAATGTAGTTCTTCTATCAGGCCAATTCAAGATTTCAAAAAGCCGGGTCATTGACTAAGTGATCCTTCTTTTATTTTCTGCACACAGAAGATTCAGAAGTCTGTATTTAATTCTCACAACTCAATCAAAGTCATATATCTTAAGTACAACAGCAGTGAGGTACAAGATCTTTAAGGGATATGGATTAGTCTCCAGTTTTTAAATATGCAAAGGTGAATTAAGCTTTGGGACGTTTTAGTAATTGTTTTTGGCAGCCACTGATGAATTTGCCCCAGTTAAATCAGTCAGAAGTCAAATTAGAATACAATCTTGGATTAACACTGATATTTTAAAGGCCATGACGTCAAGAAATTACTAGGAAATCTAAGGATGAGCCAAGACAGAATTCTCCAATGAGAAGGTAGCAGAGAATGAGAACAACCCATGAACAAATAGACAGTTATTTATCATCGCAAAATCTTTTTTATGAATTCCAATTCTTTGAGAAAATCTCCTTCGACTGATACCTGTCTCTACCTAACAGATCACATTCAGAATAAAGTAAAAGTAGGAAAGTATTGCGGCATAGTTATCGTGGATCTTCAAAGGGCGTTCCACACTGTAAATCATGATATTCTTCTGATCAAGCTAAGGGCTCTGGTCTTTAACAATTCATCTATACCAGGGGGTAGCCAACACGGTGCCCCTAACTTTAGTCGCGGTTAAAACTTTATAACAACAATTAATAACCCACAACTAACACATTTTAACAGGGTAAAACACCAAGACACAACAGTTTGTGACTTATTAACAGTTTGTAACACTAATAATTGTACATTTATAAAATTACACCACCGAGCATGCTGGGTACAGCTCGCCCACTATCACACCAAGAAGAAACTCCGTCGCAGGAAGAGACAGACCCTTCCTGTTTTTTTTCACCTACATTCCCCTGGGTCCTAAGTCCCTCCAGGTTTAGCTTCCTAACACCCTCTATGTACCAACGTAAAAACAGCTGTTCAGTTGGCCTGCGGTCCTTTTCAGCATCAATGAATGAATGCGTTTACTGAAGAAGAAAAAATACGCCAGAATCTTACAAAATACTGTGATATTAATTGTTGGCCATACCGCCCAGCCCTAACTCCGACCATTTCTGAAGGGGGTTAGATAGAGTTAGATAGTTCGATAGGGGTTAAATAGATAGTGATCTGTGCAACTTTGTTGTTCAGGAAGTTTGTATCAAACAAGTAGCCCTTCGTATTATTTTGTACCCTTGAAGTAGCTCTCGGCTTCAAAAAGGTTGGTGACCCCTGATCTATACAGTGAGTTGGGGGGAGAGTTACAGATGTAAATAGAACCATGTGCATAACACAAACACTTAAACATGAGGTCCCACAGATGATCATTTACGATCCCCTTTTCTTTCAGCTATTTGTCAAGGACTATATCCCCTGACTTTGTGCCAATGCAGATTCTTGTTTTCACATTCAGTAACAGTTATGTGGAATGGGTTAGCTGCTGGCTGAGTAGCAGATGGTCTTAAATTAGGGTGACCAGATTTGAGTTTGTGAAAAAGAGGACACTTCGCTCCGGGGGGGGGGGGTAGCAGTAGTGTGTAGCATGCCGTGAACTTACATTTACGTTGAGATCGGTCGACCAATGACAGTTCTCTCTACAGTCAGAGCTTGCGCAAGAAGGTGGAACGTGAGGGAGATACCATTTCCAAAACTTGTAAGGGGGTAATAACTATTTTCCCGCATGTAGCAAAATCCCGGACGTACCATTTCCAAAACTTGTAAGGGGGTAATAACTATTTTCCCGCACGTAGCAAAATCCCGGACGTTTTTGGAATCCCTGCCGGACGCTTTTTTTAGGTCTCGAAAAGAGGACATGTCCGGGAAAAAGAGGACGTCTGGTCACCCTACTTAAATAGAACTAGTGAATCGTTTGAGTTGCAGTACTGTAGGTTCTGAATACCCATCTTGTTTATTTTCGTTGTCCATGCATTGCATGGGAATTTGTGTCTGGGTTAGAAGAACATGTGGTTTCAAAGCCTGACTGATAAGTTGAGCTGTTTGTGCAAAACTTTTTGCTGTTAGTGTAGTATTGATTTGTGTATTAATTATTGAATTGGTTGGATACCTTGTTGAATATGTATTGTACTGCTGCCTTCGCTCTCCGCTTGGAAGAAAACAACACACTAGTTTTAGGATGGATTTGGACTAGTCTACATACATATAAAATATATCTGATTTTGACATTTACATTTCAAAGAAATGATTATAGCTGGTGAACAAACAGACTACTAAAGATATGGTGTAAAAACAAGAAGACAACAAGAATAAAGCTAGTTAAGCTAAAATAACAGTCCCTAGATAATTAGATTACACAAACATTCAATCAAGACACTCATTGGCATCTTTTCCCTTCTCGAAAACTCCATGTTTCTAGTTAGATGGAATGTAATGGTAAGTAGTACATTAATAATTCAAGGCTATGACTCTTCACATGGCTGTCTGCATTGATTACTGCTGCCCTGTCTCCTACAAATTACATTTGTATGCATTTATTCTTCATTAGTGATTTATGTTCAAGGACAACGTTAAGAGGGAAGTGAGGGTCAGGAAAAATAAAAAGGATGGTGGATGGCCATGTAGAACATTTACCCTCAAAATCGGCAGCCTGGCTTCATTTCCCATGTCAAATTAACAATCAGCATTGGGATTTGGGGGGGATTTAGAGGGTTAGTTAGACAATTTGCAGAAACAAAGAACAATGTTCTCACTTACTCCTCGAAGTATTGAGCCTTGTTAATAGTTTTGGTTTAATTGTTCCTGGTTTTGAAATATGGGTCTCGGACACTGTCTCCACTCAAATACAAGAGAGATGAATGATATTTGTTTTCAGTGCTCATTTTTTTGTTTTGTCCAACCAACAGTGCAACACCTGTCATATACAGTTTACTATTGTGTAAGCAGCAAATCTTCATATTTGAGAAGCCAATATTCTTTAGCCATTTTGTTATTAATGGTATTGTTTTCGAACATAACATGTCAAATGTAACTGTTAGTAAGAGTAATGTGGACAGAAACAGTTATTACGTCTGCAGGTTGTGTGCTCTGTTGCACATAGTGGTCTTGCAGGATACTAACAGTGTAGGAAGTTGAAAGTTTAAATAGACTTGTATTTAATGTAATTGTAGTTTTCTTGGAACAGATTGTCGGTACGAGTTTTATTCAAACATGAGATCAGTATGTAAAATTGTCAACACCTGATCCGAAATGACTCTGATAAAGATGTCAAATTACATCACCTGTGTAACTCTGTTCAATCCTAACTGTGTGTTTCCAGAAGTTGAAGGACAGCATTAGAGACATGATGTGTCTTTCTTCTTCAACAAGTTGTTTTAGGATTGCCTGTAACTGGTTCTGTGGAGAGGATAGGAAATGTACTCCTCCTTTCCAGACAGCAGACAGAGCGGATTGATACACATATAGTGGAAACTCTGCAATTGTCTTCAATGAGCTCTGGGCAGCAAATGAGGAAACTCAGCTTTACCTTAAAAGGAAGTCGCTTTGCTGTGAAGGGTTTTGTCATCAAAAAATACTGAGGAAATGTGAAATGAATGCAGTTGGAAATATTAGGGTTATTTTTTACTTTTGGGGGGATACAGGAGAGGTGGTGCAGGGAGGTGAGAAGCCAATAGATACACTTCAGATACACAGACAGGTATGAATGAAAATTCCTAAAGCAGCATAAATCAAAGGAATATATGGTGCAAAATGTTCCTGAGGTTCTGCTCATCCTGTCAGGAGGCTGCAGAAATGTTTCTTTCTTTTTATGGTGCGTTTCTTTTCAAGTTTGAAAATGATCATCAACAAGGTGTGGCCACATTTCCACACGAGGCACATCTTTTCTTCACATGTTTCATTCTAAACTATCAAAGCAGGTTTTGGTCATATATTCATAAAATTATTATACTCCAGCAGCCATGTGTGATTAGATTTCTGTAATTAATCTCTATTTTACACCGTCTCATCCAGAAGATACTGACTTGGTTTTAGATGTAAAGACTGAGTAGACTGTCAGAAAAACTGAACCTTCTTTTTCATTGTGGTATCCTGCTAAAAAAAGGAAAAAGAAAGAACGATGCTGTGCTTCCATCATATCCGTACATCTAGTGGTATTCAAATGTCAGTCAGCGTTTATAAAGGGGGCACGAATTATAATGAAAAAGCCCCCGACCTCATCATATCCCCACATCCAGCTCGAGCCCATATCCTCTTTTTTGAATCCTCTAGTGTCGAGTTTGTTCACCAGCCTTCAGGCGCAATATCTCTCAGAGAGGGACTGGAAACTAATATATACTGTACCTCTCTTACTATTGATTGTACTGTATATTGGGACTATGAAATACTTGGAATACATTTGTGAGAATAGCACTCAGTAGTACAAATTATAAATGAGAGAATCTATTGTTGAGAGCAGATTAGACAAAATTGTGGTAAATCACTAACTTGATAACGATAGGACAAACGACTTAAAGCTGCTGCTGTTCTTAGTGAAGAAAAAAAGAGCATGTTACAGCCGCCTTTCAAGCCTGCTGTTACGCCCAGACCTCCTGGGTAGTTCTGTGTTCACTGTCTGTGTTCTGTCTGTGTGTGTCTGTCAGTCTCCTTGTCTCTCGTTCCAGACTCCTCCCCCCTCGTGTGCCGCCCTCCTGTGTGATTGCAAGCCTCGCCCTCATTGTTTCCACCTGTGTCTCATTCCCTTGTGTATTTAGTCTGTGTCAACTCCTTGTCCTGTGCCAGTTTGTGTTTTGACGTCCTGCATGTGAAATCCAGTAAAACTTGCCTTTTTTTAATCGCACTGCCTTGTGTCTGCTTGTGGGTCCAGCCACCGTGGTCCGGTACATAACACCTGCAGGGGGTAAGAGTTTGACAGTCTAAAGCTAGATTTAGCGTGGACTACTTTAAAGCAGCAAACCATACACAAACGAGGTTTCAAAAAGTTCATAAAATGATAAAGTAGATTGAAAATCTTACCATTAAACTGGAGATTGTATTTTTTGTAATTCAACTTGACATATTGCTGCACCATAAAACATCATCATTACTATGCTTCATGTCCTCAAAGATTTTGCGAACTCCCATCAAAATCCACTTTAAGCCTGTAGACGCCCTGCTTGGTAACTGGCACCATTGTAGACAGAAAAATTTGTAAAGCACTTCCACTTGCATTACTTTAACATTAAAGGTATTTAGCTCTTGCTCTTATCCAAAGCAAATTATGATGAGTGCAGCAGTAAAAACAAATAGCTTAAGCTCAGGCTGATAGTGCCCTGATAATAGAACTGAGCAACCACTGCTGTAATGTGAGACCTTCTCTGCCTGAAAAATAAATTAGAGGCAGAACAGCGAGATCAGATTTAGACTGGAGCATATTTGCAGCAGGATAGGGGGTGTGATACAAGTGGGAGCAGGGGACGTGAGGCATTTCTTGAGGAGATGAGCTTTTTAAGTTTACAAGGGAAGTGAGTGGTTGTGCTGTCCTGACTGAGATTGTTTCGTCGCTGTGGAGTGAGGACCTGACTTGTAATAACACAAAGTGGACCAAAAGTGGTGGAGTGGTGATTTGATTTGTTTGTATCGAAGTGGGTGCAGTATAATACAACTCCTAAATGAGGTGGACCAAGTGTCAGAATTTGTGTTATTTGCTATTTATTTTACAACTTTTTGAAAGCATGAAGGTGAAATTTCTCATCCAAGATGGTGCCACCGTAAAGTGTCATGTATTTCTTTGTGCTTTCCGCTTCAGCAGCACGCTAAGAAATCGTGTGAGTCATGCATGAAAATTAGATGGTGGAGGGCAATATTAGGAATATCCCACTGTATAAAATTGTAACATTTTGAATGGAATAACAGTGCAGCCCTTCGTAGTAATGGAAGACTTCTGCTGTATGTTGACAGTAATGGCCCATTGCTTGTGATTATTTTGGAAAATATGCAGCAGGCGATTAGTGGTTAACTGCAGGGGGCGTCACAGGCAAAAATTCTGAGGCGTTTTTTTCATTGTCTGAAAGGAAAGTTGACACTAAAGAATGGGGGCATAATTATTTTGTGGGCCAATGTTGCGTACAAGCTGTAATTGACTGTGGCTTTTAGAAAGTGAAGGCACAATTGTTCCAATGTTTCACTGCGCTGTTTTCAGCTTGAACAAATCTTCAAAGTCATGTGTTTAGTCGGGTTGGGAGGGATAAGACTGCAACAGATCATTCTTTTCCAAGCTGGTAGCGCGGCTCCAGGAAAAGCAATGTGGGCTGGTCCCCACTTTGGTCATGACTTCAATATCTCTTGGAGCAAATCCACAGAAGCTTAAACCAACCGGTTAATATTCTGTTAATTAACTAATCAGTTAAATAAAGTCCTCAGCACAACTGTTGCAACCGGTGTTTGTTACCAGGAACTAATTGGTCGGATCAGTGTGCTGATCTGTATGTTAGCATGGCTGGACTTGAGGTGTCTTTGTTGTAATTGCTCTAACATCAGTTTTATTGTGTTTAAAATAATGTTATTGATCTGCTGTTGGAAACGGCACACAAACAAGAATATTTTCAGTCAGTAATCTGGAGTTTCAGTGTGATGCCGGGACACCACTGCAGCTGCCACAACTAACCAGTTTATATTGAATTGAAATACCCCATTACTTACATACTATCTCCCCAGACTGAGATGACAAACTCCATTCTTTGTCCGTCTTAAAATTGGGGAAATTAATTATACATGATGTTCCTCCTATAGCTTCACAGTCTGGGTCGTTATATTGATGGCTTTTTTATCAATGGCCTCCCAGAGAAATATCACTATAGAAATCCTGCACATGTTCAGCCTTGTCCTGCTGCCTGTTAACAAGGTGTACGTGTGTAAATACATAGTGTGGTGGATTGTTATGTACATAAGCTAATTACCAGCTGTGTATTATAAATCTGGGATCTCCTGCAGGGTCAGGGTTTACTGTTGCAAAGGAAAATGAAAAAAATAAAATATTTAATAGAAACACACATTTCTCTTGAGTGACAAAACACCAACATATTCTATATCCACATCTGCTTGACTGCCAGTTCAGTGGCCACAGAAAGTGTTTGTGTCACATTCACATGTCACATCATTCTCAATGATGCTCATCTGCACCAAACACTGTATATGGTCTTTGGCAGTAGGTTCTTTGAATGAAACTTTTTACTTAAACACAAAGGATGTCAGCTGCACAAGTTGTTCCTCCTAGAGCAGCACAGCCGGATGATTTCCACCTTATTCATACTGAAACTCCGGGTGTCCTGGACTAATGTTAAGCTCAGCACATTCAAGGGGTTTCTGAGGATCCTCCACAGACTGGTAGTGACATCTCCTTTGATGACCCCATACAAATGAGAGCATGTAAACAGAGTACCCCATCTTCATTGCGTCTGCTGAGTCTTTGAATTGCTTTGCGATACCATTAAAATTCTGCAGATACTAATCAGCAGCATTGTGCGGCTTAATTCATTTCCTAATTCATTTCCTAATTCATTTCCCTTCAAGCTTTGATTCTCAAATAGTTCTCTTCAAAGTTTTTGTAACTCAGAAATTCACATTTTTTATGCATAAATGTTAATCAAAAGATGACAAAATAATTTGAAATGTTAATAACTGATATGGGCAATTAGGGCTGTTAAAGAATAAATAATACACTTAGGGCTGTTAATGAATACATTAAAGACTTACATTAAAAAACATAACCAGCACATGTAATGCTTGATAACATGTTGATTTTGAAATGTATGGTGGGAATATGGAAACCTCATTGTAAACATGGAAAAAAGGCAACCTCATATTTTTATTTGTTTTTGTTGCGTCCAGTATATAAAGATGTGAGTAATCTGAGAACAGTACATCATATGATGCTGCAAAATATATTTACAAAATTTCCATTGAGTCATCATGAGAGAGTCTTCTATTGCCACTATTTGTTGGATAGGTGTATCACATTTTGGAAAAGCTTGCAGAGATTCCTGCACCTGGGTTTAAAGCCTCCCAGAGGTCTTCATTATATGAGGTGTTAGTGCCACTGGCTTTTAGTCATCAAGGACTCGGGCTGCTCTTACTGTGCACTGGGACATTAACATTTCCCACCACAGGGACCTCCTCAGTCAAGGATACAGTAGGCTGCAAAGGTGAGTGCAGCCTTTGGTGTCAAGTCTTAAAGGCTTTGTGTGTGTGTGTGTGTGTGTGTGTGTGAGTGAGTGAGAGTGTGTGTGTGTAATGTAACTTTTTTATTTCCTAAAGCAGACTCATTGCGAGTAGATGAATGACAATATTCTCTTATATTTGCATTTGTAATGTCTAAACCCAGGTCTGGCAGTGCGGCGGCAGTGTTGAGGTCCTGCCTTGTGCTCGCATCGCCCACATAGAGCGTGCTCATAAACCCTACACAGATGATCTGACGTCGCACGTGCGGCGAAACGCCCTCAGAGTTGCAGAAGTGTGGATGGATGAGTTTAAAAGCCATGTCTACATGGCCTGGAATATACCCATGGAGGTGAGTTAATCATGTTGTTTTTCTTTCACTGATCATATGCATTACATTTGGTGAGTTCCACATTGTACCACATTGTGGTCACAATACAGGCGATCATCTGTGTGTAGTCATCTACAATACAAAGGTGTCATTAGCGTAGTTTTTATTTTTTAGAAATATGTGACTGTATTTTGAATTGAATTTTTATTTCTCTCAAACAAGCACAAAACAGACAGCACACCAAGTAATACAAAATGAAAGAAATGTTGTGCAAGTTCAAGAAGGGGCTGAAAGAAGCGAGGCTTATCAAGTTCAGCCCCCCTTAACTTATCATATAATAACACACAAAAAATTAGAAAGAGAGAAAAAAAAAGTAATAATAATAATAAATCTTAACATTTAAAACATTTAATCTTTAATATGAAATAAAATAAAATAGAGCCCTACTTAAAAAACATACAATGCCAAGAATAAAAATTAAAAATGACCAGTCCAGTTCCCGATATCCGACCAAGAGAGACTGCCTGAACTTATGTTTGAATTGTCCCAAGTTAATGCACATTTGTTTGTCCTCGTCTAATTTGTTCCACAGTTTCACACCATAAACAGAGATGCACATACTTTTCAGATTTGTGTGGATGGTTGGCTGTTTAAAGTTAAAATTCCCTCTTAAATTGTATGTTCCCTCTCTTAAATTGTATGTTCCCTCTCTTAACATGAACATCAATTGAATTTGTTCTGATAACATTTTCAATACAAAGAAAGTAGCATTTGCAGTCCAATAACTTGGCACTTTTATTACATCACTTTGAGGGAGTCTGAAATGTTTTTGCCATTTGGCCTTGACTATATGGGTTACAGGAGATATGCTGACTGAATGGAGAGAGCCGTTGACGTAATGCGGCATGCGTCTTAACCACTAGACCACAAACAGATTCCCTCCGTTTAACTGTATTCATGAATTCTGAGCTGTGGTTGCTACTAAAGCACCTTTTTTTACTGCAGGGTCTTATGAGACCTGGACCTATCTGGGTAAAATACAGTTCATTACATTAAATCAATCTGTTCCATTTAAAAAAAGTGTGATTTAGTAGCAAAAAAACGAAACCACACAAATGTAATCGTGTAACTGAAGAGGAAAATGTACCCTCAAATTGCTGAATGTTTTTTTTTTAAAGCAGAAATCCATCTTTAGCTGTCCTCATCAAAATGTTCTTTTAGCTTCGCAGTTTTATTGTCAGCTGAGGTGAAATTGTGTATGCATGAACTCTTTTACACAATCCTCAGTATGTCCCATTTTTCAAATGTCAGATGTCAGCCATAAACTGGCTGCAGGCTTAATTGACAGAAGGGACAGAAAGGAGTAGTTTTTTTTTTTATGTCACCTAGACACAGGATTGGGTGTTGCTGCCCTTTGCATCATTATCTAAAGGTAGCATTCCCACAGAAGTTCAAATCAGATGTTAAAAAAGTATGCACAAACCAACAAATATGAATACAGATGATAAATATATGGCACTAGCTGGCAGCTCCATTCTGCAGCCACCTAATATAAATGTCAGGGGGTTGAGTGTCGTCTGTTATCAGCTGCTCTCCTGCCATCACAGATGTTTAGTTGAATCAGGCCCCTGACACCTCCAGAAGGCTCAAATGAAATTATTTTGTGTTACTTACAGAATGACCTGAATTAAATACGTGCCACAGAATAAATAAATACATAATGTGATTCAATAAAATGTTCTAAATGGAGACATTAGCAGTTAGAAAATTAGATACAAAGGATGACAACAACATATAAATAATACAGAGAGAAAAAAGACGTGTATAATTCATTTGACTAAATTATTTATTTTCAACAATCACTTAATTATTTTAAATCTCTTTATTTTGTATTAGTGTTATATATTTGTGTTTTGTGAGACTGATTTTCATTTGATCTTGAACTGGATTCAGTAAATTAAAGTAAATAACCGTACTATGTCATCTTATGTTAAAGAAGCATCCCTCAAAGGCAAAGTCAAATGTTTGCTCACTGAAGGTTTTTTTCTTCTCCTGCATAATCTGTTTGAATATGTAAATCCACGTTATGGATAGATGAACATCTGCAGGCAATTCATTCAGTCGATAATGAGACATTTAACAAAGTCTGTACTCAAGAAGCATGAAATTTAGCCCCAGCTTTAGCCCCTTGAATTAACGACACTGCTGAATTGTTCGTCTTAATTTACCTCTGAGAGTGTAGAAATCAACACTGTGCTCATATGAAGTCCATCTGAATACACATTTTTGTTTTTGAGTACCAGAAAGCCAATCAGTAGCATTTGCCCCCACTTTAGCTTTTGAGTTACTAAAGAGGCATCAGTGACGTTAATGATGATACAGCGTTGGAGGGGGCAACATGGGGCAGATGGTAACATGCATTGGTAAAGAAGTACTCAGATGCTTAACTTAGGTCAAAGTACCCACTTTGTACCCAAAATTATGCATTGCATTTCCTACTTAAGTAGAAATGCATTAGGAACTAAATGTACTTGAAGTATCAAAGCACTATTACTCATTCTGCATAAAATGTGCCCCTCTGATAGATGACTGTATATTATGTATGATGTTAATAGAGTACTCTGGTGCATCAATGTATACAAAGTATTTTACTGTTATCACTTAACATACAGTTATATAGAAAAAGAATGAGAGTACAAGGGACATTGAACTGCTTGCCCTGTTCATTTGACTAGTTCAAAACAAAATGGCGATTGTTGTCAGTTGTAATGCTGATCATGCGATCAACATCTGTCTGCCCTGGTGTGTTGCATACACTGCGTGTATGGTCCTCGGGGAGTCCGTGACTTGCTGCAAGTCAGCCTGCTGCAACGGTAAACATAAAAATGGCTGCCGCTGTGAACATCCTGCAATGCTGATGTAAATGGGAATGTTCACACTACTCTCATTCTATTTCTATGGTAGCTTAGTTTCTGAGCCAGGGGTTAGGCCCCTCTAAAGAGTCACAAGATAAATCTGAGGACCTGTGAGATGGTAAAACCAAGTTCTGGTACACAAATCTGAAATGATTCTCTTTTTTTGTATTTTACCTCTTTGGGCCTCAAACAGTTGTGCAAGTGAAATCATGTGAAAAGTTTAGAGGGGAAACACAATGTTTTAATCTTAAAAGCAAGTATTGTATTATATAATATTATATGCATGATCTTCTATGTACAATCTATACTGAAATATAACCAGTAACGATAGTCATCCGATGGAGGTACACTGATCGTAGTTCAGGACAACCGGACCCAGACTGGAGTCTTATGAAGCCTGATGAGGGACAATGTCAACGGGAGACTGCCGGTCCCCTGGGCGACGGGTAGTTTTTGTGCCACACAGAAGGACCTTATCATTAAAAAAAGACCATAAGAAAACAAATAATTGTCTACAGCCTTAAAACACTTCAGCTTGCTCATGTGGTGAAGATCAAGTCTACTTTACAAACAAAAAAAAGATTTACTGGCTCACGAAGATAAAATGTTAACCTAATTCTAAACAGAGTAACATTTTGGTTTCTAAGTCAACACAGCTAACTTAAATCTTCTCTAAACCACAACTGTTTAAGGTCCGTTTCTAAAGCAACAACTTTAGACCCCCCATAATAAAAAAATTAACTCGGTGATCAATTGACTCAAGACTCTCTTCCACACCAAACAACGTGCCACAGTAAGTGGAGCAACATTAGATACATTTAATGGAGTGAAAAGTGCAAAATGTGCAGCTGAAATAGTTTAGCAGCTGTTTTTCGAGTCAGAACAGGAAAAAAATCAAAACCCTACAGACGCTATTCAAATCCACAACAAATGGCGACACAATGATCCTCTATGGCCCATTTACTGATTAGTTTCTCCACCAGCTACAGTTAATCAATTGTATGCTTTATGTGCATCTCTCTCTGTGTGTGTGTGTGTGTGTGTGTGTGTGTGTGTGTGTGTGTGTTTTTACTTGAACCCAGGACCCGGGCATAGATATTGGTGATATCTCTGAGAGGAAGGCTCTGAGGAAGAGGCTGCAGTGTAAAACCTTCCGATGGTACCTGGTCAACATCTACCCTGAGATGAGGATGTACAGTGACACCATCGCATATGGAGTAGTAAGCCGCCTGCCTCTTCATCCCAATTGCAATCCATCGTCTGAAAAAGCAAAAACAAGTCTAAACCGTGCCTGAGCAAATAGTTTTAATCCCTTGTGTTGGGATCCGGATGGCTGCTGTCAGGAGCACGAACAGTTCACACAAAGAGGAGGTTTGCTGCAGTAACTTTCACTCTTTCCTTCTCCATTCAGAAATTACAGAGGAATCATTTTGTGTTAGATTAATGCAATGAAAACAGACAGATATGGATTAATTTAAATATAGATGTAGTATTCCCCACTTGAGGGCTTTGCAGCTGAATTTTATTAGTGAGAGATGCCAGAAAAAAGTGACAGCCAATGGGGTTGGCAGTGTTTCTATTTGCCCATTCCTAGTTGTTCTCAAACAGCTTTATTTCCACTGTCCTCCCACCTCACATCACATGTGGTGAACCCTAATACACAGTGACACACAGAGTATTATGGCACCACTTTCTATGTTGTATGGATGTTTTTTTTTTATTACAAACTGACAAATGGTGCATGGGGACAGCGAGGAAATAGGCCGGCCTCATTACATTCATTTCCTCAAGTAAGTTGACCTCATTATTCTATATTTGCGACGTGCATTTGATGGGTTAGTCAGTCGTGGTGGTTTGAAGAGTTGTTACATGCCAAGCCTCTTGCATGAATACATTTATTTATTATTTTGCAAAAACTTTGACATTTCCGAAGAACGTTTTGAGGTCTAATTTATTCATAACTCTCTCTTCCTCCTCCTGATCTAAACAATGTGGGTGAAGGGAGCTGCAGGTGGCCAACTTTTCACTACAGCGCTGTATGGCTCCATATTCACTGAGCCATGCCCACATGGAGCAGTACAGTCAAATCTGAAGGACATTACGTCTCATTCAGACACACATTACAGAAGCTAAAGACGCTCTAAATGACATTCTACTTTAAGCTGATGTCGTCCCCACATGTGTGTCACTGTTGCATATTTACTATATTTACACTGGTAGATCTGAGCTGCCTGTGGATTTACTGATTATCAGATAGAAGTAGACATCTCCTGAGCCAATGGGGAGCTGAATCTTCCCATAGCTGTGTTCTTCTGATCTCACATCTTTACCTAATTCATTCCCCACGCAAAACCACTATCCATGGAGCTCCCTGCAGAGCAGTTTGCATCTCACAATCAGGCAGACCTTTGTCATGATGCGCATGAATAACCCTTTGGGCCTCAAAGTCTGAGTCATGTTCATCAAGCGTAATGCTTCTGATTTACATTTGCATAAAGCTAAAATGAATTTAAGAGGATTCAGTGTATGATTCATGTTTTATATGTTTCAACCGGCTCAAGCTTCTTCTGTATTTTCTCTAAATAGCCTTTAATAGTTATATTCTCTTTATGTGAGTCTCAGGGAATGTACCAGGCTGATGCTGGGTCGATGATCATTTTTTATTGTGCTTTGTTGCTCTAAAACACCTGTCCTAACTCATTCAACCATGTGGGTACATTTTCATATCAACAGTGAGCACTGCAGCAGGCAGTGCTTAATGTTTTGATAATAGTTTCCCCCGTAGAGGAAATAATGTACTGCAGAGTTGAAGAGAGCAGGTGCTAGATGCTGCTTCCTCACTCACTGTGTTTTGGCAGTATGATTTTATCTGTGAACTGGACACCACACAGGAAGTATCTGTTACCATTACTCATAGTCTAGTACACAATGTTTTATTCACCTCACAAAACATTTCAAGCGTTTATCCAGGTATTATCATATAGAATACTGCATTAATTTGTGACAAAATTACAAGACAAATATAGATACATGTAGATTGTTTGTGTAGATACAAAAAAGATAATATATTGACATCTTTTCAAGATAATCTTATTCTTAACAATGGATTGTAATCCATCAATGGGTAAAAAGGTTGAACATACATTTTTATATTCAAAGCAACAAATTCTGTATTCTCACTAACCTTTCAAAACACAGTATTCAGTATATACCCAAATGTTTATATATCCATCTCTTTAGAATTCATGGATAACTTACTAATTAAAAGTCTTAAAGTCCCTGAGAAATTGGCTGCAAATCTTTCTTTTTAAATCTTAAAACATTATATATTCATGAATAAATAAGAATAAAAACATCTTACAGTATTAAACATCTTACGGTATTATTTAGTAAGAGTTCAAAAATCAAAAACTCAGCTAATCTGCTTTGTCAGTCAGTATTGTTTGGGTGTGTCTATCCTGTGAAATATCCCAAAATGTCACAACTTTAGCTGAAAACAGTGTGTTCATGTAGGACCTCATCATTTATAGTAAGAAGCTGATAGAGAAAAAAGGTTTTCAGGGCCATAACACATCCAAAATGTCTCATTTCTTCTCAAGGAATCCGGTTTGGAGAGCAATCCAAAAGAAACGGAGTCCTTTGAAAGCGGTCCTCCTTATGTTTGAATAAAGTCTGCAGGAGAAAAATCATGCAATATGTTTGAATTGTGATGGACTTAATTAGAAGCTCTCACTGGTGCATTCTCAAAGTTAGAAACCATTCGAGACCTGGTTATAAATGTCTGGGTTAGTTTGTGCTTGCAAACACTGTCATCATTGATTTTACCCCAAGACAATTCATTGATTTTTTTTTTCTTTGTTATTTATCTGTACTTGTGACTGAATGGGATTTTCTTTGTCTGCCAGCTGAAAAACTCTCTGAAGAATGATCTGTGTCTGGACCAGGGTCCCGACAATGACAATGTCCCCATCCTGTATCTCTGTCACGGGCTGACACCTCAGGTTAGAGCCCTCTATCTTCACACCACTGTTTTATGCAGCGTATAAAGATTTAATATACCACCTCTATATTTTATTTCCATCTCGGGATTTTCTTACTCAATAAAACTTGTTTCAGTTCGAAGAAAAATTACTTTTCTTTGCTTTCAGATTGGATCAAACTCAGTAGCTTTACCTCATAAAACAGGATCAGGTTTTCTATTTTGCCCTTTACAGAAACACTATGTTTTTAAATACATATTAAACTCCATTTTTCATACACCTCCATTTAGGGCTGACATGTCCTAACCGAGTCAAGCTCCGAATAAAATGCCACGTTATCGACAAAACACAATGTAAAATCCTTTTTCTTTCTTTTTTTTAATCAAGTTAGATTGTACCTGAACATTTGTCATGCAGTCTCATAGACGTCATGATCATTTCAACCGCTTGCTTCTGTTTTTCATCAATCAATGTCTAGAAAAGCTTTTCTCTGGACTACTCTTTCAGGACATAATCCAGCCCAAGTAATAGGCAGTAAGTGTCTACAAATGTTAGCACAGCTTGATTATCATTTACTTTCTCCAGCGTCTTCCAGCTCCAATCGATTCCTCCATCCCATTATGTCTGAGAAGATTGTGTTCAGAGATTGTTTAACCTTGCCGTAACACTTGTAAACTTGTCTTATAGAGTGAGGCTTGATCTTACAATATCCCTCTTAATTCAAATGAACCTATCAGCATTTTCACACTCATTATGTCTGGTATTCATATTTTGAACACAGTGCTAATTAATACTGTTTAAGGAGAAATCTGTAGAATATTGTGGAATCTCAGTAACACTTTTTCCTTTAAAAACGCAGCTTCTACAGTCCTTTCGGAGACCTAGATAACTTTAAAAATGGCTAATTATATTTCTGTTGTATGCTATAAATCTCTCATAAATCCAGGTATTTCAAACAATGGATTGGAGGAGCACCAGCGTTTCTAATGAGATTAGGGATCTCCGCTGCAAAACAAATCTAGTCTGCTCTATTTTTATGTTTCAGTGTTACATCATGGAGAGGAATTAGACCCTGGATTGCCTCTAAAATGACACATATTCTTAGCAAATATTTGCTGTAGTCATTCATAATGTCACCGAGTTGCGTTTGGGAGAGTTGTACCATTGTATCTGAGGTCTTGCTGTAAATGCAGTACATCAACGTGCTGAATGAAAATTGCACAGTGACACATGAAAGGAAAGCGTATTCCAAAGCTTACAATCCAGCACGTGATTGACTTTACAAGTGCATGGTGTCAGCAAACATACAGTACAGCACTTCAGCTCAAGCAGTAATACAATATACCGACTTAAGCACAGCAACAATAGAAAGCACAGCCACTCACGGCCTGGCAGTCTGCGCTGCTCCCAAAATGAGCAGCACAAATAAAAAATTCACACTCGTCAGACTATTTAACGTCTGGTGGGAAGGAGGCAGGAGGCTGTTTGGGCAATATGAGATAAGACTAAGAGAAGGATAAGAGTGAAAGTCAGACAAGCAGCAGAATACGCAAATATGACCCTGATTTCTTTCTGTTTTAATAAAAGAACATATTTTGGGGTGCTTTGACAGTTAATGAAGATGCTGGGTCAGAGACGAGCGTATAGCATATAGACTTCTACTGACAAAGTCCCTGTTTAATCATCTTTTCCGATATTAATCTAACTCCTTCATACTCTTGTTACGCCTCTTTATCGTTTTAATTCTGCATACCAATTTTTGTGGCCTTCCTTTTAATACAATTTGTATTCATTTCTTCTTTTAAGATGCTAGTAGCAGATGAACTATTTGTATGTAAAATAGTAATAATAGCTGTTAAAATGTTGTGTTTACTCAGTAGAAGTATCTAAAAACACTAGAGCAAATTCTGTTTACTTCCTATCTCTGTAAAATACACAAATTAGCAATTTCATGTGATCAAAATGAAATCATATCATACAGTCCATCCTTGTTCTTTCACGACCTCTAGGTTGTCACTGTGTGCACGACAGCAAACTAAAGTCAGCGTTACGCCAACAGACTCGGAGCACCGCTCTGTCTGTCTGTATATATAATCCACAGATTCCCTCTCTCTTCCCCCTCTCATGCTCAAACTGCAAAGCCTTTTTCCCTTTTTGAATAGAGAAAAGTATTCTTCTGCCAAATTCCTGAAAATGATTTTCAGTTTTTGTCAGCTAAATATGAGCAAGAGAGAGGCACAATTATTCAGGTTTTCTCACCATTACTGAATTAACAATGAGCTTCTTTTGTGGGCTTTGCTTAGTTTTTTTCTTGTCCTCCATTCATCAGGATAACTGTATAAATATGCATATTCAGTCTATGTAAATGTCTCTTTCATTCCCAAAGACAACCCGAGAGAAATCCTCATTTGCTGCATAGTTTATTACCTGTATGGTCATATACAGCTCTGCAGGGACCATTATCGAAATGTCAACCACAGCAGTCTGTGCCTACAGTACAGCACTTACAGTGTGTTTGAAGCAGGATGTGGTGTTTCTTGCAGAATGTGTACTACACCAGTGCTCAGCAGCTCCACATTGGGCTCCTCAGTCCAACAGTTGATGACGACGACAACAAGTGCCTGGTGGACGTGAACAGCAGGCCGCGCCTCATCGAGTGCAGCTATGCCGCCGCCAAACGCATGAAGCTCCACTGGCTCTTCACTCAGGTGACACCCCTGAACACAGCCTTCACACATGGTCAGAACACACAAGGTTAACATACAGTTTTCTGTTTATATCCAACTGTTAAGGTAATTTGTTGGACGTGACAGGAAAAAACAACTGTGGAGGTAGCTTTTAATCATGCAAGTGTTTTAATTTACTGTTTGACCCCTCAGTTCTGTAACTCATTTATACCTGAAGAGTCATTGAAACTTTATAATTGTCTTCCTTCATTAGCTGTGCTTGCAAAATGTGTTTTAACAGACAAGAAGCCACCTCACAAAATGCCCCATGACAGTGAATGAATTGGATTTACTGCATGCTTTGATTTGGGCTCAAAATACCTCTTATTGTTGTCCCCCATGCTGTCAGTGCAATTTTAATTATACATTTTATTCCTCTTTCAGTAAAATGTGCATAAAATCCCAAATGTGCTTCATATTAGATGCTTGTTATAACCAGTAAAATATTTGTGTTTGACTATGCTGGACTGCCACTACAAGTGCATCTGTTTGATTTTACAGCACGATGGTGTGAAAATGTGAAAATGTTTAATTTGCTTGACCTTATACATTACATATCCTCACACTGAACTTTAAGTGGTTATTTTAGTTAACTTTGCATAATTTAGTACGCAGGATGGGGACATATCAGCAAAGTTGGAGAGTATCAAGTCTCTGAAATATGCCATCAATTATTGACCGACTGCACATGTGCAAAGTGTAGAGCTCAAGCTGAAATTGATTTCCTGATGCAGCCATAGCAACTTTGGGGAATCGGGCACTGTACAAATAAGAGAAAACATTTGTTTTGTTTTATCTTGAATCAAATGTTGCATAAAGCCGAATTAAGTGAAGGTATTCTTAATATTTAAAATTGTTAGAAGTGAAATTTGCTAAATTACTTCACTTCCTCCATCCACTGTGAAAACCTCTCATTATCCAAGAAGTGATCTTGATAAGCCTTGATAAGGGAAATAAATTAAATATGTGCTTGCATGTAAAGATTTGTCATATTAGTAGGCACTGATTCGTAAAGCAAGCACATGTTCAGTGGGCGGGACTGTATGGTTTTTCCGGCCTTTGTGTTCTGAGGGTATGTGTGGGCGACACATTTGTATTTGTCTGTAACGAATACAGATTGTTCTGTACATAGCATATAATTAAATTCCTAGGAAACCATAGAACCCTAAATCAAATAACAACCTCCCTACATGCTGTATGCTCACATATACATTCATATGCCCCCTCCTGTCATATAGGGAACTTGGCTAAGTGAAACCCAGCAGCTTCTTCTATCCATTACCGTTCTATATTTGCAGGGGATCTGGGTTTTAGTTTGGCCTCAGTCCAGGCCTCTGAATCACCACCCACATCTTTGATTTGTTCAAACATTCAAATAGGTCTGTTGTTGTGTTAATGGCCCGCTGTTTCAGCAGGTTTGAGAAACAAACAATTGGCCAATCAGAGTTTTGTAGCTTTGTAGGCAGGATTAAGAATGGAGACGTCATCTCTCTGTGAAAGAGCCAAAAATTACTACATCCATGGATTGAAATATACTGCTCTTAGCAACTTCTACCGATACTTCATTGTCTAAAAAATGAAGTCTGTATGTGACTTGTCCTAGCCGACAAAAAAATCAGCTCACTCAAATGTTTGACCGAATTCAAGTTAGATGAAGAAAGAAGAAAGGGCTTACCTCATATTGGACTTAACTGAGGTACAGAAGCTATAGACTATCAAACTTAAGTTTGAAAAAGCCCCAGACTCTCCTCTAAATAGACCTAGCCTGTACAGTCATTCTGTATTTACTTAACTAATGACTAGTAACTACCTGAATTAATCACAAATTGCAGTATTAAAACACGTTTATAAAGCACATGTTAACATAGTCCCTAACCATTAGTGCATATCTAAATCATTATATGTATAAATAATCCATGAATAAATGACATTTACATAATTTTTGTAGAATTTACTAACCGTTTATAAATGATCTTATTAATCATCTATAAATCCTTAATACTTAATTTACAAATGGGGAATCCATCATTTATAAAGTATGAAAACCCAATCATGAAATGCATAATAGTCAAGCTTATTAATCAAGAATAAAACATTTATGAATTGCATACTAATTAGTTACTAATGAGGGTTCATGTTGGAACAATGCTTTATAAATGATGAATTAAGTGTTTACGTGTGCTTAACTAAAGCTAAATAGTATGTAGTTATTATAAAGTACTATCCAAATAGTTATTAAAGACTACAGTAATAAATAAATCTGCAACCAGGTACGCTGAGGTATACCAAACACTCCTAACCAAGGAAGCACCAACTAAGAGTTGAGGCCATTTCTGAATAGGGTTTAAACGGGTGATTTAAGGTGTTTCTTTGGCTCTTTTTCAGTGCACACTTTCAAGATCTGACCCAGCCGTGGAAAACTTGGCTGTGGAGCTTTTGTCTGCGTCAAATTGTTAATAATGTTTTTAAATTGTGTAAAACTATTTTCTAATTTCTGCTCTAAACTTAAAACGTAAAATTCAGAAATATAAATAAATATATTGCGTTCTTTTTTTATGTTCTTTTACATAATGATTGAGCTCAACGGTAAATTGTTGATCCTGCAAACAGCAGTTAGACAGAATGATATGAATGTTTCCAAAGCTTTCAACCTCAACATGTGGCCTTCTTCATCAGATGGAGCTCAGCTCAGCTCAGTTTTCATAGAGATGGTTAAAATGTTGACACATCATAGAATAATTTAATAATTTGTTCACGGCTAAAATTGGCTTAACCTAAAGCGGGGGTCTGAAGCAAATCTGGCTTTTGTAGCTGATACCATTAAGTAAAAAAATGCCTTGATTGTCCCGTTCACTGCTTTCATATGCTGGCTCAGGACACCACTACACATTGGTCCATAAATGCCCACTTTCAGCAGTTATTACCATCTGTTATCTATAAAATAAAATGTCTCTTGGACCTCACAGACAGGCCAAACTCAGGCCAAAGAGTAATTTGGTTCTGTCTGCACAACCTGTCTCCAATCTTAAGGTCTTTTTCCTCCCACATCCCTCAGCATTGCTCTCATAGTATTGGAAAGAGCGCTCTCCTCGCAGCTCTCACTGTATTGACTGTTGAAAGTCTCCTCTTCAGTCACTTTCTCTTGGAGTGCCCTGACACCGTAATGAGAAAAATTCTGCCTCATTCATCGGGACATGCTGAAATATTTTTGCAGAGCTAATGTGCTCACTCTGTTCAGACTCTGGTAACAGCTGATTCATTAAAGTTTGTAAAAGATTTCCACAATATCGTAACAGCTCTGAGGTGTTCACGTCCTTCATGCCTTCTCTGCAATACCAGATGATTTAGCCTGTTTTGTCTGGTTTTCCTTTTTTCTTTGGTGTAGTCTCTCAAAAGCTTGGCCCTTGCTAGGAAGAACGCTAATGACTACACTGGCAATTGCAATGTTGTTTTTGCCTTGAAGCCTTGTTGATGCTATCTGGTGGGCCCAATGAGGATGGTAGTGTGATTCAGCCAAAACGCTCAGTGCTCAGGGCGCTTCAGCAGCACACATCCATATCCTTTCACAGCAGTGTGGGTTTAAAAGAGGAAAGTTATATTGTGCAAAAAATTGTTCTCTGGAGGCCGGCACAGTTTTCACCAGCCTGCTTTTATCTTTTCAGGGAGGATCCATTCAGAACAGGAAATCAAAGAGATGCCTAGAGCTTGTAGTGAGCAGCGACAATGAGTTTGGCTACCAACTGGCTCTGCAGACATGCACGGGACAGAAATGGTTCATCACAAATGTGCTGTTTAGCAGCTCCTCCACACTGGACTGATTACATGAAGCGGTTTCTTAAGTGTTCACATGTTTCTGAAAGGATAAGAAGCAGGAGTCTGACAGAAGAGCGGTGCATTGGTGAACACAATCCTTTTCAGCACCACGATGTCCTCTGATGAGCCGAGTCGACATCCCATCGTAAATGTTAAACATTTTATTTTGCCTACAGGATCAGCCATAGTTGGCGGATATTTTGCAGATTTGACAAGGTAGTATATTAGGTATATTTTGTGGTAAATACAGTACAGTCCGATTTTCGTTGACTTAAAAGATGTAATGGGTCCAATATGTTTTTGTACTTTGTTCATAATTGCTACTGTGTAGCAAGTTTTCTGAACCTGTCCCTGCTGTAATTATTTTTGATTTAGTGTCTCAGGTTTGTAGGTTTAATATGCGATTCAGCTGAACAGTTGTGGGAAAATGTTGGAATAAATCTGAAAATAGATTATTTTCTACATGTAAATATTTTGATCATTTGTTATATATAACAGTAAAATATCTGATGTAAACTACTGAGTGCACATGTTTTTTCCTGTTCAAATCGTATAAACAAGTTTTGCCCTACCATTGAAATTAAAAGTATTTGAATTTGCTATAAATCACAAATAGATTTTTGATTGTCAAGCATTTTGAATGTGTAAGGTGGTCCTGGGAGTTCAATGCACTGCAACTTAAGAAAACATGTGCAAATACACAAAACTTAAGCAAATGTAGAAAACCTCTCCACCAGTCTACAGCGTAACAGAATGCACTGAAAAGTCAGACAACACAACCAAATATTGAAATGCTGCAAGTTGCAGAGAACTGACTTATAAAACAAGTTTCCAGGTGACAATCAAAACTGATGAACCTTTGCATGCTAGTCTTTGCTATGGTTCGTGGATGATGGAGTACTCATGATTTTCAGCGCGTCTCCCACAGGAGGCTTATAGCGTGAGCAGCATGTTATTGCATGTTGCATGTAGACATGCAATAATGTGAAAGGTATTTTACTGCGCACTGTATACACTATAGATCACTTCAGAATGTTAAAATGGAAATACACTTAAATTGTTAGATCCTTGTGAACACACGACACGGTTGACAGGTGTTCAACATAACGGTATTTCTGCATTGGTAGTATTTTTTTCCCATACAGGTCAGGCAACAAAATGGCCGCATAGCTTTTCAAGCTGATAACTATGTTTTCTTAATTTGTATTTGTTTTTCTATTTCTATTTTAGTTTAACTCTCAGGGCCACCATATAGCTATGGCTGTTCATATTACCTTTTAATGGGCAACATAAACTGATGTGCATGAACACATACACACACACAGCATTTAGAAAATACAGAGTCATGGAAGTGATGTTGTCAGTTTGTAATAACAAATGCAAGGGCAGAAGCAGAGAAATGGGGCTGCTTTCTGCTCTGACTGTTGTGTGCACCTGGGGAGGAGACGAGTGGCACAGCCTGTTTTCAACGTGTCAGTCCTCATTACCATCCACATTCAAGCAGAGCTCGGCAAACCATGGCATTAAATATACATGGGAACCCACTTTCATCAAAAGGACCTCCCTCACGAACACATCTTAATATATGCAATAAGAGCGCCTCTGCATGCTCAAAGTTTTGAATGAAAGCAATTCTACAAAACAGTATTCCCATGCACATTACTTACATCCGCTTTTAGTTGACCTCCCGTACTGATTGCCCTGTGGAGCTCGTTCCAAACATTACTTTCAGCTTTAAAAATGGTTGTAGATAGGGAATCTGTGTGTGTATATTTGCTTAATATTCTATGATCATAAATAAATGTATCACTCTTGTTGATTTAGCACATCATCTTGTGCCACAAAATGACTTGAAATATATATATATATATATATATATATATATATATATATATATATATTCATCTTTCTTTTTTAGTACACTGCCGAGATTATATTCCCTAAAAATGTGCAGTAAAAGATACATGCAACTGTATCCCACAGTGATGGAGCTGTCTGTGTCTGAGCATGAGTCACACGCAACATCTCTAAGAAGAGCTGGCCTGATTTTGGTGAGGCCAGGGGTGATAATATGTCTGTCTTCCCTTTGAGATCTGGCATCTGCAAAATTGCAGTCATTTACCTTGAAATGAGAATTAAAGACAGACATTTAACGGGTACCTCTTCTACCTTTCTGGAGCATCTGTCACGAACAGTTTGATCTTCAGAGTAATTTCTTACAAGAGGCCCGTTGTATTGTGAAGAGTGCTTCATAAACTTACAGAAATATCAGATTTTGCCTATTTTGACCAAAAGGGATAATTAAAAGAAACTCTTTAATTCTCCTTAATTTTAACAGGATGAGGTGATTATTTTTTTTTTTTTAAACCAACATCCCCAACTCTCACTGTAGGTTAAAAGTTCCTGTATGTTAAGAGTAGTGCTGTCATATTAGCGCGTTATTAGCGCGTTATTAACGGCGTTAACGCAAACCAATTTTAACGCCGTCAATTTTATTAACGGCGTTAACGCATTTTAATTTTTACATTTTTTTTTTCGCGAGCACCACGCCGGATGTAGGTCAACCGGAAGCAAAACAATAGGCACGTCGTTTGGGCTTGGAAGCTAGGCTAACGTTACGGTTTGAAATGAATGAACGGTGAGCGCGATACGGCAAAATGAATGATATTCAGTGAACTGCGAACAGGTGCGCGTGCCAGAAGGGAGCGCGAGTGAACACATTGAACACAGCAGGAGAGAACGCAACGTTAGCCAGCTAGCTAAAGCTCCGGTGGGAAATTATTAGCTAACGCTACCGTTTTTGAGGAGGTATATTTTGAGGAGAGGGGACTGACAAGGCAGAAGGTAAAGTGGTCCACCGTTCTATCAATAAGCAGACCTGCCAACCTGTACGCAATTTGGGTAGCGGATACGCATTTTGACGTCAAAGTACGCTGGTAAAAATTTGTCTAAAATTAATTTTAGACTAATTGACCAGCACACATTATATGCAATGCAATATAATGCATGACGAGTATTTAATGACTTATCAATATATAGGTTATATATCAAGGTTGGCAGGTCTGAATAAGGCTAAACTAGAAATTAACACTAATACAAACATTATTTTTGCAGAATGAGTGTGTTAGGGGAGAAGGATGCAGCCATTGTTAAACAGCTGGATGCTGGATTGAAATGCAGCTGGAACTGGTCGTGGCTAAAACTGGAAGGCAAGGTCTCAATAAAAGGGCAAGAGGTGTCCTTTCATCTAGGAGATGTATTCTCCAAAATCAACAGGCAGGGATTCGCCAGATGCATTCTCTGCATCAAAGATATAAATGATGCTAACAAAGGCAGCCATGCTCTCCCTTACCACATTGTGCCTCATATACTGTAAATGTTAGACCAGTGACAGGCTGGCATGAAATGGCTTGCATAATACTTAGTAAGGAGGCCATAATCATTTTTGACTCATGGCTGAAGTTAAGTTTCTCCAGCTCTCCCCAGGTTGGCAAAAAAAGCATCTCAAAATACATCAGATTGATGCTTTAAAATATGGAATATTTAAAATGTTTCTTACGGGGGAGCATGCCCCCGGACCCCCCTAGAGGGGTAATATCCTTCTCACCTTTTTCAGCCCTGACCCGTTTTCATGCCTGGTGCACTCTATAATTTTATTTTGTAAACCCTTGTTTACCTGAAATGTGCAGTGATTTTATTTTGTACCGCCCTGTTTGGCAGTTGTTTTTCAATCAAATAAAGCAAGCCAATCCACTTTTTCATGTTGATAAGAGCATTAAAATGCAAAAAATTGCGATTAATTGCGATTAATCGCGAGTTAACTATGACATAAATGCGATTAATCGCAATTAAATATTTTAATCGTTTGACAGCACTAGTTAAGAGGAAACTAGTTAGGGAACTAGTTTTTCAAAATAGAGCTCATCTTTCATTACGAGTTTTATACAACTTTAAATCAAATTCAAACGTTTTGAAAATATTCAACACAGCTGATTCCTAATTTGAGCCACCAATTTCCCAGTTCCCACTTTTCCAACTCCTTCATAGTCCTTCAACTGCTTCTTCATACAGATTAAAGCAATGGTAGTGTCCGCTTTTCAACAAACCTGGAAATATTCCACATCTTTCATACATTGTTGGTATATTTAACTTTTAAAGCCAGCAATGCAGTGCAACGTCAGCTTTTCAAAATCCAGTATTCACGCATACAATGTGTCTAGAAAATGCATGTTCCTGTTCTTTTAACTTTGCTACACTAAGTGCAAAGAGATCCTTTGGGACTTAATATTTGGGTATAAACTAGTTGTTTGTAGCTCAGGTGAAGCTCTAGATTACTGCATGCAAATATTTACTTGGCAACTACCATGACAAATATGTAAATACATGAGACCAGGACAAGCGATAGAGATTAGAGAATTAGGAGGTGACTTATTTTTTACCTGCTACGCAGATACTTAATAATCAAATTGTTAAGATGATTGGAAATGGGTAAAACAGAGCAACAGTGCTCAATGTTGCAATGGAATTAGTTATGCAGTGCTTTAATTTTAAACGTTAAATGTAGTTTTGGGATCCAATGCAAGATCCATCTGACGATTAAAACGTAATCCCCCCTCTGGAACGCTCTCCCCATCCACACCCGTCAGGCTCCCACCCTATCTTCATTTAAGCAAGCCCTCAAAACCCACCTCTTCCAACTCGCCTTCACCTGCTAAACCCCTGCACCTATCCTCCACTATGACCCACACAGCTTCTCCAGTTTTAATTTTTTTATGGGCACACAATGTTACCAAAAATGTTCTGTTTGTTTGTTTTTGTTTGCTTTGTCTTTCCATTTTTGTTTTGTTCCGTTTGTCTCTGTCTCTTGTCCCCAATGTAAAGCGTCTTTGTGTACTTAGAAAAACGCTATAAAAGTTTGAATTATTATTATAATTGACTGCCACACAAAGTAAGGCTCCTTTTCAGGACACAGCCCTTGTTAAAGAACATATATGCTCATCATATTTGTACTCGGTCATTTTAAAAGTATTTACAACAGTTTTGTCGTTGTCCTGGCTCAGTAGCAGGCAGATTTTGATACTGTTGGGCAGAGCAAGGCTGTGTCCCCCCGTTTCCAGTCTTTATCTTATCATTTTATCATTTGCAGTAAATTCAAATTTAGCTTACAGATATGAGAGTGGTATAGCTCTTTTCATCTAAATCTATAAACAATGAAGCAAATAAGTTGAATATGTTGAAGCATTCCTTGAGAAAAATCAACATCTCTCTCTCTCTCTCTCTCTCTCTCTCTCTCTCTCTCTCTCTCTCTCTCTCTCTCTCTCTCTCTCTCTCTCTCTCTCTCTCTCTCTAACTCTTTGTCTCTTGTGAGAGGAGGCTCTGCGAGGCAACCTATCATGTCTTGTCATTATTTTCTGTGCTCGACAGGGAGACATAAAACATTGAGGAATATATTCCTGGCAGAAGTCTTGGTGTGATCAGGGGAATCAGATGAGTTTTTAATACCTCATGGCAAAAGGAAGCAGCTTGTCAGAAGTGAGAATAACACCCCTCAGGATCCAGAGAGGAGGTTTACTCTGTTCTCACTCCTGCAGGTGAGCCACAGGTATATAGCTGAAGGGAAGCTGTCGGTGACTGCAGGGCCTCTCGGGACAACACACAGGCACAGAAACTGTGAATAGTCCAAGCAGCTATACTTCTCAGTTGAAAATAAACATAAACCCTGACAAATATAAAATGAATCTTCATTTATAATAAACAGTGTTCGAGGGAGGGTGCTTTAAGCGGGAACAAATGATTTACCAGAACAATGCATTTGGGCAAGAATTGTGTGTTTACCGTGCAGCCAAAATGCTTCACAGGTAGATAAATGTCACTGTTAATTGTTGTTTGTGAGAGTGAATCTGACTTGTAACTACGTTGCCATGACTACAAGTCCTAAACTGCATATTCTCTGATGCCCCTTGGGGCGACGGACCATAGGTGAGCGCATGAGCTGACAGGATGTAATTGCCTGCAGATGTAGATGTAACTTTACTCTTTTCCTCTTTATTTCACGCTTGAATGCGTTGACCTATGCAAATGATCAGGCTGACAAATCTATTTGTTTTGTGCATATCTGTCCGTGCTATGTGATGTGTGTGATGCATGTGATGTGTGTGATGTATGGTATGTGATGTATGTGATGTGTGTGATGTATGTGATGTATGGTATGTGATGTATGTGATGTATGTGATGTGTGTGATGTGTGTGAAGTATGGTATGTGATGTATGTGATGTGTGTGATGTGTGTGATGTATGTGAAGTATGGTATGTGATGTATGTGATGTGTGTGATGTATGTGATGGTGGATAAGAGATACAGTGGAAATTAATCTCATGGGAAGGCCTGAAGTAATAATCAAAAGACTGAACATAAAGGGTAAATCATCTCTAATCACACAGGCAAATGTTTCAGTACATGAGATTACACTGAAATAATGCAGTCTTATTGTGTGCCCATACTGTCTGCTTAAAGTTGCCTAATTAATTAATAAGATGAATAATTAATAAATTAGGGACTATTTCAACTTTTAAGCAGAACAAGTTGTATCTAAATCATAGACACCTTTGTACTTTATGAAGTTGATATGGCATTATTTTTTATGTAGCAATATTAGCATTCACTTGAGTTGTGTTTCGGTCTCCATCTCCTGCGAGAAATATCTGGGTCATGTCACGCCTCTGCCACTGTCCTGGAGGCTGCTCTGTCAACCTAGCAGGCAGTTGGCTGATATCCCAGGGTCGTTAGCTTGATTAAGCTCACCTGGACCTTCCAGGCTACAAAAAGCTCCCAGCATTGTTGCTCTTGGGTTTTTGCCTTCAACAGTGCCACAGCACACTTGGCATGTATCCATGCATGGCTTTCATTACTGACTTTTCTGATATACATACTCCACTGTTTGTTTTGTGTTGGTTTTAAGTATATAACCTCCCATGGACTCCCTCCTTGTCAAGCGTATTATTTGCCGCTGAATGCTCCGCAGCAAGTTGCCAACTTTGTCTGTTTGTTGCAGTGCCGGGCAGGTTGTAAATAGTGACTTTAAAGAGCTTTTTTGCTGAAAATAGCTGTCTGCAGCCGTAAACAAACAATGAGCTGAAAGAAGCTGAAATGCAGCGTAGAACTGATGGGAACTGCAAAGTCAGGTGATGCATGTGGTTTCAGCACTACAAGTGACACATTTCACACTACACATACTCATTTGATCGATTGTTCATATATAAATATTGATTAGTGCAGCTTTAAAACCTTTACTTGCAGGAATCTGTAATGCTATTTTTCCTTTTCCCAGAATCCTGCAGGTCATTAATAGTTACTTTGTTTTCAGCAGTTAAAACAATGAGCCTGAATATTACATAGTTCAGCTATGTGTCATTCAAAAACAGATATTTTATAAGCCATACATCATTAGCTGAGCAGCTGGGATATCAATATACTTGTGCTAATTTATATTCAATAACTGTTAACAAGTGAGAGGATGTACATAGACAATGATGTACTGCGGTCATTGGGACATGTTCTCCATTTCAATTGAACTGGCTTTTGACAGTGATGGACGAGGCTCCACGACGAAGCCTATAAATCAGATTAAACAGTGAAATGGGTATTGACTGTATTATTTGCTCTCTATTTGCTTTTTATTAGCTTTTAGTAACTTCTCACTGACGCTAAATCTGGAGAAAATCTTTGTTACTATTATTCCTCTTAGCCCCCCAGCCATTTTTCTCAAAAATTCCGAATGGTTTGCATACCCATACTACATACAGAATATCTCCTCAACCACAAGGGCTATTTGAATAATTTCAAAAGGTATAATATAGAGAAAACATTTGTGAGACCAGTTAAGAGGTTCATATAGCAGTATATGTGTTACTGGTTTATTGGTTGATGATAGAACACAGAAAAAAACGTCCTCTTTTTAATTATGCATATCATCGCTTTTTTTCTACTATAAAATAGCACTATGTGTTAACAGTATCTCTGCAAAGTTTGACTTTGATTAAGTGAAGTTAAATATATTGAAAGCAAAAATGCCCTAACTTTCTTCCTGGACCTTGGAGTCCTCTGGTTCCACAACAGATGGGCTCTGCTCAAGCAGATGCACCAATGCATACCAAGCAAATATCGTTTCATCCATAAGTAAGTCATATTTCAGTTTTTTGGCTGGAAAAAAAGATGTAATGTGGTTGGTATCTTGCTGAGGCTTTGTTTGACAGTGGTTTTGTCGTAATTGGCGGATTCCGTAGGTCGTAAGCTTTCCAGAAAGGATTAAAAAAAATATATTTTCATGTTTATGTTAATATGTATGGTTGAATTGTGTTATAAACATGTAAAATGGACTTATATGCTCTTGTAAGGCCAGGCTTTGCAGGTTTTTTTTGCTATGTCACATCAGCGGCTTTAGTATCGATTCATGAGAGGAGGAGGACTTGGAGAGTGAGGAAGAGCTCCTGATGAAGAATTCTGCCTGGGGGCTCTGGGTTAAGAAGGGAAGGCATCAGCCGCTGAATTACTGACCATGGCCTTGATTTACATCAAGTTTACTGTGTCAAACCTGCTGAATTATTTTTTTATGGAATGAAAACCTATAATTTGTCATAAGACTTTTTGTATTTCTATTATTTGCTTTGCTTCTGTCTTTCTGTCTACATGTGTGAAATCTGATCAGTGGATTTGAATTAAAATCAATGAATAAACTGCAATCACAATTAGTTTTTTCTTTGAAACTTGATCAAAGCAAAACCATAGGAAACCTATTTTGAAGATCACACTGGATAATTCAATTGGTGCTTGTCAGGTGGTACATTATCAAAGATCAGAAACATATTTATGGTCCAATTTGCTGCAATAGTAGCATTATGACTGCTCGCTGACAATATCCACCCCTGACACCGTGGGCCTTAGGAATTTTAGACTTTCATCTAAATGTAGAAAATGCGGCAGTCCATGAACTCACATCATAGACACACTCCAACAATGTCTAATCACTGCAATCTGGATTTAGACTCTGCCACTCCACTCCTGCAGGGCTGCTGAGAAAGACATCTTGTGAGCATTGAAGCAAAACTCTATTTCTATTCTGATCCTCCAGCGCACAGAGCTGCATTTGATACAAGATCCTCCCGAACACGAATTTATCATGAAGGCTTCCGCAGCTAAAGATGATACTGCTTCTGTTCTTTCACTTGATTTAGATCTTTCTGAAATATTTCAGTTTGTCTAAGTAAACACTAAGAGCTCTGCACAGCATATGTATGTATTAAAGACTTGTGGTGTCATGCAGATTATAGACATCAGAGTTGTTTTGTCACCTGTTTTTTTTTTATTCAAATGAATCCAAAGACATGTGACTGTCACCCTCAAGTGTATGCTAGCCTGAATTCTCCTGAATGCAGATAAGATTGAAGACATGACTGCCTCTCTACACCTGTCTCACACAATGTGTCAATCAACCTGTCTGTCCTTGTCTTATTCACTGTCAGAACATGTCTCATACGTATCAAGAACTGCACTTCAGTAGAAAGTGTATTGATATTAGTAATAGTATTTACCTGTTATGCTACTTTACACTCCACTACATCTCAGAGGGAAATATTGTACTTTGACTGCCATAATTACTCCCTATATTTTTATTTTTATTATTTAAGTTGATCAAAAAAGGGTTTTCAAACCTTTTTGGGTTGTGACACCTAACCCATCCAGACTTAACAGATTTGCAGAAGACTGATTGAAATATTGGACTTTACATTCCATCCCCATGCCACCTGCTCCAGAGGGAACCGTCAGAGTGCCCCGAATTGAGCTTGAGCAGCCAGGGACGGGACGAAGCACCGCAGAGGAGGTTGGGGTTGCGGAGGGAGGTTTTGATTGATAGAAAAAAAAAACTTAAATATACCAACAACAAAAAAGAATGATTTCATCATCATTATTACAATAACAATATCACATTGTCAGAAATAGTGACAAAATGTAATTAAATAATTTCAGTAACATAATATCGTCAGCAATAATAATATGAGCACAAGTGAAAAAAAATATAATAATTCAATATTGAATATATTCAATAATATAATTGTATATGTATGGATGGATGTGGATTTCAATCGGTGGACAGGGAAAAAGAAAATAATAAATAAATAATAATAATTAATTAATTAATAATAATATGTGATAGGTGGTGTCACGTTTGTAAAAACATAATGATGGATGACCAGATGGAGTGATGTTCTGTAGTGTATATGATTATTTATAAGATTTTCCACTGAAATGTATTCTATCATTAAGTTTTTCCCGTCTGTGATATCTGTGGATATCTGTGGTATTTCCAGTTCATGAGGATAGTTTTCTTGGCGATAGTTATGGCTACAGTGAGCAATTGTCTGTTTGTTTTGTTCTGATTAATTGTTGAAAGGTCTCCTAGTAAGCACAGTGAAGGAGATAATGGGATGCGGCAGCCCATGAAGACGGATAGTGACTCAGTGATTTCTTTCCAAAAGTGTTTAACTGGTGTGCAGTGCCAAGTGGTGTGAAATAGTATCCAGGCTATTTTGTGTGCAATGTGAATAGATGTCTGACATAAATCCAAATGTGATTCTGCAGTGATGGACAAGTCTAATTCCATGTTCTTGATGTTATGCATGATATTTTGTCAGACAGTGATATTATTCTACATATTTTTTAGATTCGCTTTTTTGAGGAGGCGATGTTAATTCATTCTGAGATTGAGGGCGAAAGTTCTAGGTTATTGGTCTTAATGTTACGTTGTGATTGAACAGATATAATTGCAGATATTCCAAAGATGGTTTGCTCCCTCTGTTGTACTTCTGGACCTAGTGGGGAATGAAACCAGGGTAGTATTACTGACGATGTGTTTCAAATGTGTGATGCCTTTATCAGACCATGTGTGAAGAATTTGTGGTTTCTTGTGGTTTAGAAAATCTGGATTGTTCCAGATTGGAGTACAATTTGATGGTGCAAAAGTGGTGTTTGTGATTTTGTGAAATTTTGATGAGGCTGTCAGAGTTTCTGCTATTGTTAATGTTTTGAAACAAGGACGGTGTTTGATAGACTGGCTGATAAATGGTCAATCTGAAATCTGAATGTCTTTATAAACTGTTGGTTCTATATCTAACCATGTGTTATCTGATTGATTGGGGTGGATCCATTTAAGGATGTATGAAGTTGATTTGCTATAATGATGGAAAAAATGTGGGTCCTCAAGTCCTCCTTGTTTTTTTGTTTTTTGGAGAGTGGCCAGTTTAAGACAGATACAGGAGAACATTCCTGTCAACTGCAATACAACTTTATAATAAATCACCTCTGGCCACATCCTTCTTCAATTGAACCAATATCAATAAGCACCGTTTTTTCGTTTAGTTTGTTAATTTAATACCTATTCTATTTCACTGTATATACTTATATTTCACTGTATATACTTCATAATATACACTGTATATACTTTGCATTTTTGCATTTTCTTTATTATTTAATTTTCTTAAATGTAATATGTTCTGCTCTGCTATTTTATTATATTGAATATTTTTCATACTTAATATTTTGTATGTAACTTTGGAGCTGCTGCTCCAAACAAATTGTGAATGAATACATTATCTATCTATCTATCTATCTATCTATCTATCTATCTATCTATCTATCTATCTATCTATCTATCTATCTATCTATCTATCTATCTATCTAGTTAGTTCTTGGTGTCTTATTTTTCTAGTAGAATTGAGTAATAATTGAGTAAAGATTTGAACGAGGAGTGAGTGGGTTGAGATGCAATCATTGTGAAAAAGTAATTTAGGAGGAGGTCATCATTTACTGTTTTGAGTAGTGGAGTGAAGTTGAATGTGAACAGCTCTGACAGCCTTGTTGTTTACACTATATACATGTGTGTATTTTTCTCATTTTTTTGAGTATTTTTCTCATTTTTCTCATACCCCATCAATCATGCCATGACCCCTCATATGTTTGTGTGACCTTTTGAATGGGTCCAGAACAGACCGTGGAATTAACTGATAAATTGAACTGGTTACTCATCTACACTTGATTGAAGAACACAATGCATCATGTTGAGTGACATCTGCACATTATGGGTTCATCATAACACATCAATATCTGTTGTAGAAAAAAAAAAGGAAGTGTCTGCATAAGACAAAGAGCAGTAATGCATTTGAACTCAATTGAGGAAGAAGAAATCCTCTGTATTTTTCATTTGAATCTCTTTTTAAAGAGATGTTTGATGTACGAAACTCGTGCTGACCTAGATGCAAAATTAATAATCTCTGGCAAACGGCATCTGTCAAGCAGATGGAGAGCACTGATCTAATGGCATGTTCCACCTGGCTCTGAATTTATCAAGGGTACACACAGTACTATGACATATAATCCTCAGCATGTACTGCAGGAGAAAATCCATCAATGCTTCTGAATGTCCTTACAGAACTCAATTAGATGAGCCTTGAAAAACATATTGCTTGTCATATTGAAACTCAGAAATAGGCTTCCATCTAATAATTTAGTGATATTTACTTTTTTAACCTCTCACTTCATTCCATAAAGTAATCACAAAACACTAACCCCTGACCAGCTGTCTCTGGATTATTCAGAAAAACAAAATTATGTTTCACAAATTCACTAACAGACAAAGGTTACTAAAATATTGCTCTTACATTGCATATATTCAATCTAGGCACTGGGAAATGGGCATATTTGTGGAGAGGTAGTGTTATCCGCACAGAGTTACAAAGTTTGACACTTTGGGGAAATAAGCTCATTCACTGTCTTAATGAGAGTTACATTTATACCACTATCATGTGTGTAAGGTAACTCTGAAGATGGAGCCAGCAGCTGGGAAACTACACCCTAACCCATACAAAAATGTGTAAATCAACAATTTTTTATTATTATCATTATGTGGCAGACTATTTCTTGGCCAGTAACCAACGCTGGTTCCATGGCAACTGCTCAAGCACATGACCCAAATGCTAACTTAAGCTAACCATCTGCTGGCTGTAGCTTCATATTTGGTAATCATTTTCTCCTCTAACGCTTCTCGAGAAAGTGAATACATTTCCTAAAATGTGAAACTATTCCCTTAAAGGGTAAAACATAGTTGTCTTTGCTCCTCGGCAAGCAGCTAATTTGTGAATGTCAAAGGTCTCCAGAAAAGGGATCAGGTGAGGCTTAAAGGTGACAGCTGATGGATTCATTAAGTCAATGATGGTAACAAGTGAGGATCCATTATCTTAACTCAGTGGAGTGTGACAAGTGTCTCAGTGGGGATAATCCCCCACTGAGACACTTGTCACACTCCACTGAGTTAAGGGAGATTATAGGGCAGATTAGTCTATGTTTCCATGCAGCTGAGTTAAGGTTTGTGCTAATTGGAAAGTGAATGAAGATATTACGAGAACACATTTTTCAGCACATAGCTGGGACGGGACTTGTTTTTATGTCAATGACCTCTTCATCATTCCCTTTGAACTTTAGTCAGTGACTCCCACTGCATTACATCTGTGGGTTATTGGTTTAATTTCTTCAGTAAAAGATGTTCAAATAACTTTTTTAATTGTGGCCTTAGTAAATGTTTTTGAATATTGTTACTCATTTATGTCGCATAATCAGTAACCCACAATATCTTCTCTGAAGTTGCTGATCTCACACAAATCCACCACTAAAATGTGCCTTTGAGCTCTCCTTTTTCTTTCACAGAGGAAATAGTCCCTGGCACTTATTGTGTAATTAGCTGCTGCTTTTGTGACGCAGACACTATGTAATCACAAACAGCAGCCAGAAATTTAACAGTAGACTTTTGTGTACATCAGGTCTTTAGACTTTGTTTTTGTTGACCATAGTGAAAATTAATTAGATTTCTAGATCTATTTTACCACTGGATGTCATTTGAAATAATGAACAATTCTCTCCAAAGTTTACACAACATACAGCTAAATTATTAATAACAGTATTTCAGCATTTTTTATTTTTTTTTCAAACTGGCTTTGCTTTGATGCTGTGGTATCTTAACATTACTAAATTACGAACTGCCGGCTTCACAGTTCTGTATAGCAGCATTGAAAGTAAAGTTTTCGTAAAATATGTGAAAAAAGTCAAATATCTTAAAGACCTATTAGTAAATGATCAGTAAAATGTGTGAAAAGTGTGTGTATATATATATATATAGTAAATATCCCCATAAAATCAATACAATATCTGAAACAGATCTTGATTGTAGTTGGGGCCCTTCTCATTTTGTCACATTAAAAATAAAGGGCTAAGTACTTTCATAACAACCATGGACGTTATTAGTCTGTAATGTAGTGTAACTGCAATGCAGACTGCAGATAGAAAGCACAGATTGATCATTACCCAGAAAGCAGAGGTGGACACTTTGGATGACTCGCTAGCCCCATTTATAAACAGGGCCAGAGAGTCATTTGGGAAAAACAGCAAAAGAAAAGCAGCACGCAATCCATTAACAATCATATAATATGCTTCTCACTGTGCCATCCTCAATGAAAACAAATGACCTGAGCGGCATCAGACACTGGGGCAAGCAACTCTGATCTTGTTTTTCTGAGAGAATAGATGTGACAGATTTTTAGATGCTGAAACTGTTTGAAATGCTAATGACCTGTCAAGAAAAGAAACATGAGGGGAACCCCCACGAACATATGTACAGTATGCAAACACAGTCCTAAACAGGTGCACACACACATGCAAAGCCACAGGTGCAGTGCTCACTGGTACAGCATTTGTTACATGATGGATGGTCAACATTGTGCACACCACTGTGAGACTGCAGAAAGCAGAACTGTGCTTCAACTTCTACTCTCTCATGCAGCAGTAAACACTGCAGCTGAGTCCTACTCATTCAGATGTGTTTGGCACAGTTAGAGGGGGTCCCGCAGGGTCATGAACGAGTGTGAAAAGAATCGCGTGATTGATAGTAGTGGTGTATGACAGTTTTGCAACTCAAGCACCACGCACCTAGGTACCAGACCTTGGGAGTGAAGAAAGAGCTAAACCACAAATCAAAGCTCTTGATTTACTGAACGATGTCTCGTTTCGACCATCACCTATACAAGCACCTTGAATGAAATGCCTCGGAAAGGGAGCTGGTCCTACTCTCAGAGACAGGTGGAGGAATTTTCAATTTCAGGGGACCTTGACATCCGGCCACTGCTGTTCCACACTGAGGGATAAACCATCTGAAGTGGGTTGAGGTCCAAATAAAAACACAGCCTGGTGGCAGGATACAACGTGGTACACCATTTTGTATCTGCCAGGTCTCCTCACGCCGCTGTAGTCCTCACCTGGACTAAGTGATAGATAATGGACAGATAAAAGTGTTTTCCTAACTTGAATTTGATTGTTACTTAGTCAACTATGAATATTATATATTTTCAGGCACTTTAAGTTGAACTGAAATTACCCACAAAAAAAGTGCCGCCTCACAAAATTTGAGAGATTTGAGACCTCTCTTCATGTCTCTAGATAAAAAGCAATCAAGCATGCTGTTTGTAGATTTTTAATATAGCATTAATCCATGTTAATTGTGGTCAAATAGCAAGTGTGCCAAATGGAATTGCATATTAGATAGGTTTCCATATCAACACTTTAACCAGCTCCATTTTCCATCGCAGAGTGTTGTTAAACATGGAACCAGATAGATGGAAACTGATTTGATCTGTTATAAAGACTGCTAACTGCAGCTGCATTGTGTCATGAGGCTGCACTGGGCTGATTCAAAATTGTCACCTTGAATGCATGCAGTGAGAGCCAGTTAAGTTTTAGCTTTCAGCATGGAGTCCCTTACTGTCAGGTCAGAATAAAAGTGAGATGGATGAGGATGTCTTTCCAGAATAAGACATAATATGAGCCTCTCATCTCAACTTGTTCTTCGTCACCACTTTGCTAATACTGTCCAATCCGGCCACATATATAAAATGGTACACTAAAATGCCAAACCATAATAGCCAGTAGTGAAAGAGGTATTTTGATATTTTATCCTTGATATCATGTAAAAGTACCACTACAACAATGTAAAACACAAATGTTATATTGATTGCAAATGTTTTATTTGTTTGTGAAATATTGGATCATTTGACCTCTTTGGGGAGACGGGTCTAATTACAGCCGCGTTGATCATTGGTTTACGTAGAACAAGAACAACACATGAGACAACGGCTAGCATTAGATACAGGACCAGTTGTGCATTGATAAACTAGAGAAGAAGTAAAAATGGGCGTACTTGAAACCTATGAGCCGATCAAGGCTGTGCCGCAGCTGCAATCAGATTCTACTGTCTTCAGGCTTCTAACTGCTATTTAAATGAAACAATGTGAGGAGTTTAGAGGAGAAATGTCTCTTTCGTGAGATGCCTAACAAACTACATGACAAAGATCCCTGACTAGAACAAACGCATAAAGGAGCTTACAAGTCAAAGGGCTGGCAAGTATATAAAAGAGTATATGTATAAAGTAACTTAAAAACTGAACTGATGAAAGCATGATAATGTGATAATTCAGGTGGCAATTAAAACCATAAGGTTATATATGAGGTACAGTCAGGTCCATACATATTTGGACATTGACATTGAAGATGTGCTTTAAGTGCAGACTTTCAGCTTTAATTTGAGGGTATTTACATCCAAATCAGGTGAATGGTGTAGGAACTACAAAAAATTCAAATGTGGCCACCCCGTTTTTAAGGGACCAAAAGTAATTGGACAAATTAATATAATCATAAATCTAATTGTCACTTTTAACAGGGGGGTTTTAAGGCAAAGAAGTGGAATGTTCTGCAATGGCCAAGTCAATCACCTGACCTGAATCCAATTGAGCATGCATTTCACTTGCTGAAGACCAAACTGAAGGGAAAATGCCCCAAGAAGCAGCAGGAACTGAAGACGGTTGCAGTAGAGGCCTGGCAGAGCATCACCAGGGACGAAACCCAGCGTCTGGTGATGTCTATGGAATCCAGACTTCAGGCTGTCATTGACTGCAAAGGATTTTCAACAAAGTATTAAAAGTGAGAAATTATCAGCTCTTTTTCCCACTCTGTTCTTCAGTATCATGCAGAAACATCTGTTTTTGACAGTTATATTGGATTCTTAATTCAAACTAGGGAGGATCATTAGAGATTTAATGGAGCACAATAGACTTGGGGAGACTAGTGAGCTCCTAATCGAAGGAGGCTGATTCACTCACAGAAACAAAGTAAGTGGGAGGTGCTGAACCAGTTTCACATTAGGTTGCAGCTTTTGATCAAACTCTACACAAATCACACATTAGGCAGCCAGTGGGAATACAGTAAAGCTTACATCAATGAAAAAAAAATCAATTTTCCTCATTTTTCCCAAGGTTGCCTGCACTCTTCTCAAAATAGTTTATTAGTTAAGTTGCAAGATGTATGTGCTTTTAGGTATATGACAGAAATCTCAGGGGGCTCCTTCATAATGTTGCTTTTGTTACAGTGTTGCACACATTTCTGGACCTTTTCTACTGAATTTTTTTGGCATCTTCAGTTTATAATTGAGCAAGTAATTATTTTCTTTTGGGACGGGATGCAGTAAACATTGAGGTCAACTGAAAGGTTACAGGGACTTTAGCAATTAGCGCAAGTCACCAGCTTAATTACTTCTACTTGATTACATTGCATTCTTGATATTCAATTCTTTACATTTCAAGGACAACTTTCATTTGAAGAATTCCAGATTCCAAAAAGAAATTGCAAAACATTCTTTACCTTTAAAGCTAAACCCTGTAAGTTTATTGCAAAATAAAGAACAATTAGGGATTAGGGAAAATGTGCCCAAGCCAGCTATCTTTACTTGTTTATGCTTACGTAAAGATACTGAGTCCACAAACTAAATGTAAAAATAGTGTAATATACTATTCAAATTAGTAACATCTCAGTTGGTGGCCTTGACATTTTCTAAAGACATGTCTGTGGAGAGCTGCCTGGTCAAGTGGAGCCACAACATGTATATGTACACAGAAGGATGTTACCCTGAATTAAAATACTCCTATTGAGAAAAACATGCAGGCATAAAATGCCACTCAACCATCTGCTTGTCAGACATATTGTATATACTATCATTACCAAAATGTCCAACATCTGGAACCCTTTTTTTGGAAACTGCTGCTACTTGAAGCCCCAACTCAAGAAAATAAAACCACAGCGCAGCAAGAGGGTGTTAAGAGTAAATATAACTGACAGGAGTGCTAGCATCAAGCCTTGCAGTTATGTTGTAATGTATATGTTATAATAGAGAGGTGGGCATAGTGTCTGAATATGAGGCACTTTTCACACACAAGTGCAACAAATATATTTGTGCTCTATGGTTTCAGTTACTTTAGTTTCACAGTGCTGTAAAACCGGTTTGATTGTCCATGAGCCAAAACGTCCCAGTAGATTTACCCCCTCCTGATGAACAAGCTTCAGCTCCAACAGAGGGACACGGGTTTAGTGTGATATGAGTTTATTTTTAATATCACAAAGTGCAAGATTTCAGAGATGCACTTAGTTTCTCAGCTTCATTGAGATCTGTTGCCTTTGTGTGTTAGCGATCCTTTCTTTGTTCAATTTATTGTATTTTATTTAAAAACATGTTGAAAAGAAAGAGTGAGAGATGCATGTCTGGTGTTCGATAAATATGATTTACAATTAAGCTTCTGTAAAGGATAAGCTGATTTTAAATATTTTTGTTATTATCAATAAATCTCCAACCAACAATGTGTTTGCATGTTTTTGTGCTCGTGAGCAGGATAGTGTATGTGTCGTCAACTCAAAATAATTATTGTGATGTTTTTTGGATGGATAATTAAGATTTAACAGGCTTCTGCAACACGGACAACACTCGTTAGAACAATTCACATTGTCTTTTCATGGGATCTGTAGACGACAGAAATGATGATCAAGACCGGTTAAAAGTTAAAATAGTATGATAGGACGTTTTGTCTCGATAGGCTTTTGAGTTTCAGTGTGGTGGAAAAAACGGAACAGCATCTTGTTCATTTTTCTTTCTAAACAGCAGCATGATGGTCCATTAGGCCCATAGCGTTCTAATTCTGGCACTTAAATATTTTGGGTGTGTGTTGAGTGTTGCGGGCAATGGTCTGTACAGACCACACAACCATGCAACATTTATGGTTTAGGATTGGCTGATGTTCTTAAATGTTATGAAAAAGGATGGCTCTCCAACAGCTTTTCCCTCACACACACACACACACACACACACACACACACACACACACACACACACACACACACACACACACACACACACACATTTTCACAACAGAGGTGTTTGGTAAAAAATCCCTGTGTGGATGTCTGCAGGTGTAGAACATCTACAAAATCAAGTGGTGTGACAAGTCGGTGGTTCTACACCAAGAGCATAACAGTGACTGCAAAGAACTTCACATCCTGTCAAACAGTGAAAGTGTGCTAACTGAACTCAGAAGGGTGAGTAAGGCAGACTAGAGCGTTTACTTGATAGCTATTGAAAGTGACACCAAATCTTGCCTCCACAATGGTACCATTATGAAGCAAACACACAGTGATCTGATCTTTAGGTTGCTGTATGTTGTGGGACACCAGCATAGCTTCATCCATTGTGTATTAGTTGGTAACTTCACATGATGTGTTGGTCACTCATTATAACTGCGGGAGTTTCATTAGCAGCTACTGGTTTACATAATAGTTTTAATTTATCGGCATAACAATATATTTGTGCACAAGTTTCTAAATGCAGTATATTATCTCTGCAGTGCACTTACAAATATATATATATCTATATATATATATCAAGTGATTTAAAATATTCTCATTTTATCCAGTTTACTTTAAAGTACTTAGCTCTAGTATGTGGAAGAGAGTTCAGTCCATTGTTAAATGAACTGTCTCTAAAACAAGTAAAATCAAGTCTTTTGTTTGTTAATGTTGCTTTGTTGCTCATGTTTTTGCTTTCAAGCCTCTGCTACGTATTACACTAGATTCTGGACTCTGGATTCTGGAATCTGGATTCTGGATTCTGGAATCTGGATTCTGGATTCTGGAATCTGGAACCTGGATTCTGGAAACCTGGATTCTGGTATCTAGAAATCTGGAATATGGAACCTGCCTCCCCTTTTCCTGCCGCATTCAGCATAAACAGTTGAAATGTTAAACTTCTGCCACTCCAAGTGGTGAACGCAAACTTAACTAAATTAAGCATTGGCAGTTCAATTGTACAGAAAATATTGTTGCAATATCAAGTTTTATATCATCAAGATTTCAATAGCATGCAGTTTAGAATCCATTCATGAGAACCTTTTGGGTATTTATTAGGCAGTGCCAAATGGTATGTTTGGATTCTCCTCTCGACGCGCTCAGGATGGACCGCAGGTAAGACTATATAGGCATGACTATAATGTCTCTGATCTGTGCTGACAGACAGAAACTGCAGACAGGACTTCAGTGCTTCCCAGAGCAGACTTGAGTACCAGGACAGACAGAGACACTGAGAGAGTCAGACAGGAGTGTGGCTCTCCCTGTGCTGAGCAGACGGTCTCAGGGCTGGTCACATTACCTCAGCCTGAATGGAGTTTGTCTCCCAGCTGCTCAGCTGAGTCCTCACCCTGTCACTCCCCTCTACTGGGATCTATTTCTGTCTAAGTCTATGCTGGGAGACATCTGTCAACATGTGTAACGCACCCCAGGAACAAAACTAAAGTCTGTACCATGTGGGACTTAGCTATCAGGGTCAATACATTTCAACCTGCACAGGGAAACAGGGTGAGGGATAAGAAGAAAGAGAGAAAACTGCATTAATGGGAGAAAAAAATTGAATGTTTAATTGTTACTTTTCTTTTAGATAATTGAATCATTCCTTTGAGCTAATTCAGAGAAAAAGATCCCACAAACTGCAAATATAATCTGATCAAAATGAAAATCTTTTGAAATTTGTATTGTTTATGTTTATGGTTCTTAGAAGATGTACATAATTTCCATAATTTGTAATATGGATTAACATAAATACATCTGCACACAATGTTCAATAATCAGTATTATGTAGCACTATTTCGCCTGTAGAATTTCTATACTAATTTTCTAAAAGTGGTCTGAAAGGGAAATGGTGTGTAATGAAGCATACATTCTGTAATGTCAAGATCCAGGGTTATTTCCAGTCTGCCATAAACCAGCATCAGAAATATTGATGACTCCAATGTGCTCTGTATGGATAATAAATATTCAAAAATTCGATGAAAAGACCTTATAACAGTGAGTGGTTGAGTGATGGTCTGACCCTTTCAACAACATGAAATCTCAGCGTTTTTTTCTTTTTTTCTTCCCAAGACTTCTGCCTGGTTCATTATATTAGTTCATTCTGAGTGACTTCTATAGCAAGGCGGAATAAATGCCAATACATCTAATCAATATTTATTTGATTAAAGCAGTTAGCATGTCCAACCATGCAGTACACACACATGTTGTGCGCTACCTCAGAGGATGAATGTGAACAATAGAGAAGAGCATAGTATACGCTGTTTGTTTTCACCGCTTTAAATTCCGCTGATAAACAGAAACCGTCTCCTTTTCAACAGAAAGCCACAGCGAGGTGAGCAGTAGTAAGAATGTCAACTCACATTAAGTCTGAAAAAAATAGGTCTATAAGCTTCTCCATGTTCCTCATATTTACTCATTAGTGGATGCATGACTGATGACTCCCCTCAGGGTAACCTCCTCACTGTCTTAAGTAAAATCCTTCAAGTCCTATTTATTTATGCATTTATTTATTTATCTCAGTAGAGTCGAGCATGGGGTTGTTAAGGATGTAACTGAGGAAATTACACTGCTTGGAGCTAGTGTTTCCATTCTTTCTTTTTCATTAAATATTTCCATGATACATATGACCTTTGCTGTACAACAGTTATTGAAACAGTAAAAGTCATGCTTACTTATCATTTCATGTTCTGACATGACATATTTCCTGAACTATAGTATTAGCCACACACAACCTATATAATCCAGGTTTTTCTTTTATGAATCTAATGTTTTGAGCAGCAAAAAGACATGATCTATCATGAAAGGCAAATCAAAAAGAGGATATGAAAAGCTCCAGAGCATTGATAGCATTGTTCAACTTTGAGATGAGACATGTTCCAAAGAGGCTGATGTTTTGAATATTATCTGCATATAAAAACATTCATCACATGCCATAGTCATCTAGTCCTTAAATACCTTTCATGAAGACTTGAGGGCTGGCTACAATTGCAATAATTAAACAATATGTAGTCCATCATAATTACTTGATACCAAAATGGATTCGCCACATTCAATTTGTAAGAAGTAGTAAGTAATGGCAATGATAAAAACAAACTTTATTTTCTGAGAGATTTAGTAGCAATACACTCATTGAAAAAGCTACTAAACCTCTATTGGCTGCCTTTTGTTTGCATGCAGACATGAGAACGTTGAGCTTCAGTCCAACTGCAGTGCGATTCTCATAAAGGACTTCATAATTTGTTTGGGTGCTGAGGGAAGATGTTTTTGTGCTGCCCAGTACATTAGTCCTTTGTCCTGACAGAATGATGCTCGCAGACAGTACTTTATACTGACTGGTTTCACACAGGCCAAGGAGCACCTCAGCTTTTTCTCTAGACTCAAGGAAATTGTCTGTCCCACAATGGTGCTTGAGGGCTTTATATAGTGTATTGTCACCTGGATTAGTGGGCTATGCTATTCTGGGAATGAGCACTTGGCCACCTTCTGGCTGCAGGAAGTATGGGTAAGGACACTGTGTCCCAAACAAGGTCATGGGTAGAGTGCATATGACAGCTGGTGTCCATCGTCCTCAATATCTCCTGGACAAGATCTCTGACACTGAAATATAAAAATCAGTTATACAGCATATCTTTGATCATGTAGCATACAAATCGTCATAATTAGAGCTAACACGAGAATTTAGTGATGTCCTGAATGGACAAAGGGTTTACGATGCTGTCTATGTCGTCCCATCCCCAGTTTGAGTCTGGCCAGGGACCTTTGTTGCATGTCATTCACCATCTCTCCCACCATTTCCTGTTTGCTTCCTACTGCATACTCAAGTGGTCCAAATTAACTGATGAAATCACTGTTGAAAGAAATCAGTTGTATGATGTGACAACGCTGTGGTTAAGGTTTCAAACAAAAAAATATGTTAAAGTCCCAGTGAAACGAATGTTAGAGGGTGTACATGTGAACAATATGACCAGAAACTTGGTCTGAGAGTTAAAAATGCATTTTTTTTTATTTTTTATTTAAATAATATAACTTGTGGATTAATATGTACGCAGCATTTTACTGTTGTATTAGTAAAAGACAATACTTCTAATACATCGGCAAATTCAAAGGTCAATTCAAACTCTTTTGACCTCCTCCCGACGAAGATTTTAACATCATGAGCCGACTTCCTCCATGTACAGCCAGTAAACTGAAAAGTATGTCATCATGAAGTTTAACAGCTGTAGAGCGTACCGTGTTCATCATTAGCTTAGCATGTTAGCAGGCCTACGTTTGCCAATTTGCATCAAAGTGCAGCTGTGTGTTGGGTATGTCATTCATGTTGCAATTATTTAGTCATAAACCAAATGTTTGGGCAAATAGATAAAAAATCCAAAGATCAACAATTGTATTATAATTCATCAAAAGGGAACAATTAATATCCACAACCATTGTCATGGCAAGCCAAACAATAGCTGTCAAGGTCCAGAATCCAGAATCCAAAGTCAGGATGATTCATCCTCTTGGAACCACGAATGTCTGTACAGACTTCTCTGGCATCCATCTAACAGTTGAAACCATTGATGTGTGTCTTATTGTTCTCCGTGCATTGTATACTTGTGTTATCCTCAGCACAGGTGTACTATTGTGGTATGGCAGTCTGTGATACACACTGTCAAGAGGAATGTCTTTTGTATGATTATTGTTTGTAATTGTAATGTTAAAATGGGGAAAAAACTATAAAATCATAAAAAAATATATCTTCTTAATCTACACAGTTTACAGCCAGATCTGAATTACTGATAACTTTTGTGTTACAAAACTGTTTTTATGACTCACAAGATTGGATGTTCAGTATGTGGTCTCTTTTTTACCTCTTGGCCCAGGACAGACCAAATACTTTAACTTCTCCCAAGGGAGCACACTCTAAACATCTCCTGCTAATACCATCAGGCCGCCAGGTAGAGTCCAGCCAGATTGTATAAGCATAGCTGGAATCAGACACAGAGCTTGTCAGTGATGACTCAGACAGTCCCTCAAGCCCAACACAATTTGGCGCACAGGACAGCCACCATACCTCAGCATATTCATGCAGGGTGTGCTCTGAATATTGAATACTCGTTCAGCACAAGAAGGTTTGGGAGTCCTGCATGTTAATTTGTAATGATATTTGAGGCCACACACCCTCTCTTCCATGTATGACCAGCACTCCATCAGCAATAAATAAGAGCCAATTAGATACCAAGCATGGGAACCCTTGTATAGTAAATGAGAAGCATCTCCTGGATAAAGCTCTCTGCTGGAGAACAGGGAGAATAACTCAGCCAAGCCCTGGTAGTTCTTAATGTGATTCATGTTCCGTCTGCTGAGAGTTTGGACAATTCAATTTGCATTCCTAAAAGGATATTTCCCTGCTTTTCCTATTCCTTAATGGACGATTTCTAAACTTGTTGACCCAGTCACCACTGAAAGTATAGAGCTCTGATAATCCTGAGATGTGCTTGTACTGATATGTCAAGTGCGCCAGTTTGTGAATTTGTGAAGCCCTGCGATTGTGAATGTAAAAGTTTTTAAATTGTAATATTTGTGGTTTCAATTCATTTGCTTTTTACGTCTTGCTAATACTTGTAAGATTTAAATTAGACTTTGTTTGTCTTAAAAACAGTTTAAACCCAGTGCAATGGACGCAAATAATGCTTGTATTTGAACATTACAAAAAGTAAAGAAGCACTGCAGTACCATCTACTGGCTTTAAAAAATAAAACTCAAATTATCATGTTGTTCAGCTCATTCATTATGTTTATTAATGATATTTCCTCTGCTTGGGCTTGAAAAATGGAAACATACTGTCAAGATTTTTTCCTGGGGACTAACTTTAATTAACTTTAATAAGTTATACAATCAAATTGATAAGGCTCTCACAATGATTTCTATTCTCTGTGATGGCTAAAATTAAATTCCTAATTTACTTTTTGCAATTTATTTTTGAATTCGTAATAATAATTTGTCTCATCGGAAGCCGAATATGATGGATATTTTCTCTTTGCACTGCTTTGTGGAAAATTGGGTAATTTATCAGTTTCACTGAGCAATTAAAAAGCCATGGGGGAAATATTATAGGATATTTAAAACTGTTTAACTCACTTCTTCTGTATTTCATGGGACTGGAGATAAGGTTTTGGGTGGAATTTCATATAGGGGCTACCCTAACTGGGTTGTTCCATGATTCATTATTTTCAAATTATGCAGCATACAAGTGCTCCTTATACAAAATGCTCCTTTGAACATGTACTACTCACCAGGTATATGACTCCCATGTCCCATCTCTGAAATTAGTTCAGTGGACAGAGTTTGGAATTTAAAATAAGAGAGTGACACTTAATCAAGGATGTTTAACTCTAGGTACTTTGGCTGCACGTTCAGTCACTTTGAGATATCACCACAGTGGAGTTGAGGTTGCGGGTAAAGTGAGATTGGAAGATCATTATTGACTTTAGACAAAATCCGTCTTCCCACAAGGTTCACTCAGTAGCTGTCCTGCAGCTTTCGATCATATCTATCTACCTCTGCAGATGGTGTTTTTCCAGTCGGAAATTCAATTTTAAATTACTTTTTAAATTACTTTTGAGAAAATGTTTGATAATTAGCTGCTGTTTCCCAAGTCAAGATTGCCCACATTATCACTCTCTAGACTGTAATACAGCAACAGGATTCCTGTGATTAGCCAGGCAGAAATGTAAGATGCAACATAATTCACCTTGCTCACAGATCAGGGTTGTAGGAGAAATGCAAGAGAGTGCAAACTACTGAGCCTGTGTCTCATATGTCCAGCTTCATATTTAGAATGTGGTCATAGTGAAACTGTTTCAGTCCATCTGATACTGCAGGAAAATGCCTCTAATGATTGTTAGTGTTTGGATCTGCTATTACACGGCATCTCTGGGGCTAGCAAATGCTCAACAGAGCCAACCACTTGTTGCCACCAAGATCTGAACCTGTCTCCCATTCTCTCTCAAGACAACAAAAAGCTACAGCTGTTTTTTTTTTTTTTTCTTCAACCTTGATCCTTTTCTCCACAGAAGCAACACCTGGCTATGCTTTCCCCAGGTAAGTCTTTCTTGTGAATGGAGTTGTAAACTGTTATGAGAGAGTTCAAGAATTCAGTACTTTCTTTTTATGTAATAAGGAACTTAAGAAATGACTTGTGTGCACACGGAAGTGACAGTTCACATCCCTTCTGAAATCCTGATGTCTTGTTTTACATTTAATCATTTAATGTACAATTTAGATTGTCGAGAATTGTTACATATTTGTACCATTACGAAAATGAACATTCTTGGCTATGGCCCATTCACAGTTTTGTTTTCATATTTTCAATGGTTGTTGAAGTAATAATTGTAATTTAAATTAAGATGAAAGAAAATAACAACATTTATGGGAAAAGGGACAAGCAACCTTTTACTTACAGCGGATGCTGTGGTGATTGTCTGATTTTAATTATTCTCGATTTGAACTCTGCATTCTTTTGGATCACCTTGAATAGTGGGTTGGCATTAGGAAATGGTTTACACATGGTTCAAATCTTATTCATCAAACCATTTTTTGTTCTGTACACCTACATGCTGCCATTGGGACATATCATACATAAACATACAACATCCAGTGCCGTTGTTATGCAAATCTATATGTCCGATTAAAAAAGCAACCATTTTCTTTGACAATCATTCATTACTTTTGTTAGGAATGTGGTAGAGTCATCCTTGACATCATCAAACGCTTAATCTAAAAGTGTCATACTAATACTTGACTAATAGTTGATTTCTTTGTCCCAGTGTGTCTGATGCAACAGCCATGAATTTACATTATGTCCCACTTGTAGTTCATTTCATTACTGCCATCTTGTGGTCAAACACTTTCCAGTTTAAATCAAAATGGACACTTCATCCATGAAAAAATACCTGAAATATCCACATGTATAATAACTGATGTGAATTTCAATAACCTCACAGTATTTACATATAACATATTTGGAACTGACAGCAGGATTCAAATGAACTATAATGATATCACAGTATGTTACCTGGCCAAACTAACAAAATAAATATATATGACAGCAGGCGGCACGTGAATATATTTCTTGATTTATTTAATTTGATCTCTGGAGCTTGATTTCACATGATTTGATGATACTTTTACATTTAAATAGCTACTTATATCGGGGCCATGACATTTGCTTTCATGTTTCACATTATGTCTACTGATATTTTATCAGTAGATTGTTTATTCAGCAAGTTTTAGATATTCAATCTGAGTGGTCCTTGATGCAGTTTGAGTAATAAATCCCCAGTTACACTTATTAGTAGAGGAGCAAGATGCAAGAGCAATATGCAATATTTAAATATTATCTTGATCAAGCAGCATTTTCCTAATTGCCCAATTCTCAGAATTGAGTGAGTGTGACGCAGGACACTCTATAACAAGATCACATATTAGAGAAACAATGTGGATTAAACCAACTTTTAAAAACTAATACAAACATTAATCCATCGGTTCATCCATTAGATCTCTAGCGCTTCATGGCAAGAAGAAGCTGTATTATTGCGATGATCTCTCTACTGAATACCGAAGGTCCAAGCAAGTTTCAAATAATACTATTAGATCAGTGAAATCCACATCAAAAGAGAAACGAAGCAAACCAAATAAAATAATAACCAACTTCACACCAGCCCCTACTGGAACTGTATTCTTTTATTCGAGTGCAACGCAAGCCTTCACTGACTTTACTGGCACACTGGGCTTAATTAACTTGGAGTGGAGTGTTTACTGTCAGACAACTAGCTTAATTTTGCTTTTGATGAAAGATTGACGTCTCTCAGGAGTGAAGCAGCAATCGAGTGCAGGCAAAGAGAAAGGTCTAATGCTCTCCAGACTAACAGGGAAAGTGATTAAATAGACATGATGAAAAGAAAGTCTTTGAAAGTGATGGGATAAGGTATATCCGAGTGTGTCAATAAGAATACTTTCAGGAGTAGTCTTTTAAGCTACATTCAGTGATTAGATCATCCACATACTAAATAAATAATAATCTAAAATAATCTACATACTGGATAAACAAGACATTCAGTGTTAATGTGTATTTTTTTCAAACTCCTTTCGGCTACGTTAAGACCATTAAAAAGACAGTGGGTCCCAACGTCGAGGTGAGGACATCACAAAGGCTCGCAAAATAAATTAGTAGGATAATTCAAAGGAATAGTAAAAAAATTGGGGAAATATGCTTACTGACAGAGAGTTTGACGAGAAGATCAATACCACTTTGTCTGGTAATTATATGGCAAGCAGCCAGTTAGCTTAGTTTAGCACAAATACTCGTTGCCTGACATTTAACAGTATGGATCTGCTCATCTAACTCTCCAAATGTTGAACTGTTCCTTTGAATTCAATTCCCATTAGAGTATGTGCAAATGTTAAATGTTCTCTACTTTGTTTCTCTTTTCCTGTGAAATAGGCTACTGGTAAATTGTACAAGTCTTCAGGTCGATACAAAAATCTTCAAATGAAACAATCTGAGTAAGGAAATATCACTCTTTGGCTGCTTGCAGCTCATAGACATATGCAACCTTTGAGAAGGGGTCATGAGTAGTCACATGCTTAAGTTAATAAGACCTCACGTATTTTTTACATTGTGTATTTCCCCATTAAAGTCCAGTTTGTACTAAACATATGGATGTTACACCACCAAACACAATGTCAGTATAAGGAGGTCCAGACACACTGACTATTCAGGTTTAACCACGTCACAACGAGACAGTAGAAATACAGTTTCAACTTGTGATCAGTAACTACGCGGATTTCATATTGCCTTCACACTGCATTGCTCATAAACACTATAAAAGTCCATGAGTTAATTGACAAAGTGTTTGTATTATCTGAATTATGTTTATCACGACCATTCATCTTGCACAAGGCGTTACCAGTCTGGTCTCGCGTCATAGTCATGTACTGGCAGAAGGAGGAAGTGACTCATGTTGCTCAATCAATGTGAACAATAACACAGATGTTGTATTCTCAATATTATACCCAATGCTCAGACCTTCTTCAAAAACGGTTACACCTCACACCTTCTAATCCACTGTGCAATAGCCTGAGAAACACCAAATGAGGTCATGCAATAAAGTGCAGACCTCATCAGATCCAGATCTGAAAGTCTCTGGAAACAAAGCCTGAAAAGTGTATAAACCTGCTTTGAAAGAAGAAATAGTTGTACATCTTGTCCTATGATGGTGCTACAAGAAAGGTCAGGTTATCACTATAGACATTAGGATTTATCCTGTGGGCCCGATGAATATCCAATGAAAATTATATGGAAATCTTGCTATTACAGTAGCTTTTAAAAGATCATGTAGTCATTAAAATCATTAGGAATCCTCTGCGGACCATATCTGAAAACTTCATGCAAGTAGCCAGTGCTCTTTGCATCCCCATACCAGTGAGCAAAAACAGGAAGAATGAGTGTGAAATCAACATGTAGGTCCTCAATAAATGGTTTAATGTCACACTTAATTAAGAATGATACTCCATGCTAGCTCATAAACCATTTGGGCATCAGGATGGTAGACTACATTTGGTTTGAGTGCTGTGTCAACAGACATCGGTCCTTGAGTAAAACAAAACTGAATCCCTCGTGGCTCCGTGCCTTGTAGTTAACTCTGTGCTGTGTGACATCCCCGTAGAGGAGGGCAAGACAATGGAGTCTCCCCGAGAGGATCAATGTAGTGGTGACTTTACAATCCAGCAGGTCATATTCTGTTGTGATGGAGGTCACTTTTCTAGAAGAACGTTTCCACCAGCAAAAGAAAGAAAGAAAGATAAAAAGGCAAGATAAAAATAAAAATCACCACGGTAAATCAATATTATCAGATGAAACGTCAATATCATGAAATAATAGACTTTTGAATCACAGTTGCATTACATTAGAATAAAGTGCTGAGTCAAATTCATGAAAGAAATTCAAGCTATGAGATATGCTAAATTTTTGTCTCAGAGTTTTGAGTACAAATTGTGGATGAAAAGTCAATAAATTTAGATGAAAAGTTAAAATCATGAACAGTTTGACTCACTATTTCACAACTCTAACTATATATATATATATATATATATATATATATATATATATATATATATATATATACATATATATATATATATATATATATATATATATATATATATATATATATATATATAGTTAGAGTTTTATATATATATATATATATATATATATATATATATATATATATATATACTACGATAAAACTCCCAATATTCAATAATATTATGAGAAGACTTTTCTGAGATTGTCGAAATCTGTAATTACCATCATGACTTTGTGCTTAAGTTTTTTCATCGATATGTTCCTCTCCCTGGCGAAACAGGTTCTTCCCTTGGTTTCTCTATTACCAGCTGTAAGGACGATCCTTGATTTGTCTCGGCACATATCTAAATGCCACGGTGAAGAACAAACCCTCCGGGCAAGACACCAGACATGTTATTCCGATGAGAGCAGATTGCGAAACGTTCGTGAGTTCTCCGTACGTAACGTCAGCAGGGCGTGACGATGACGTGGGAGACGGCCCCATATAAAAAGCGGCTTCCGCATGACGTAGCTAAGCAGTCAGCATTCTTTCTCTGCTGTAGCCGGTTGCTAACGCCGTCTGAACCGTCGTGTTTCAACAAAAATACTACCAAACCGTATTGGCGTAAACACGACTTTTTTAGCTCAATTTCCTATGTCCTATTCTTTTTTCTCCTGGTCATCAAAACTACTGCTACACTGACGTTCTTTTAGTAAAGGTAAGAGGTCTCGATGTATTTCTAGCCCGGCTAACCCGGCTAACGCTCGGCTAACGCTCGGCTAACCTGGCTAACGCTCAAGCTAACCCACCGATCCGGGAGGAAGTTCGTCTTCCGTTATACAGTTACGTCTTATTCGAAACGGAGATGTACGATGTTGATTTTCATGTTTGGCTCTGGCTGACATCGTTGACATTAAGAGGTCGAACTGGTTTTTACGTACAGGAAAACCACAGCTTGTTTTTGAAACGTTGCGAGCAGCGTATTAGCCGCTAGCGACCCGGCGGCCTGCTCAGCGAATTCTCTCAAGATGTCGCTGTGTAGACATCCGGTGTCTGAACAAAGACCTCATAAAATCAGCTGATGGGATTTGATTTTTGCTCTATATTTAAGTAATTTTATGTCTAAATCCATGACGATTGTGTTGTATAACACAACATACGTACATATTACATTAGTTTTAACACCCAGTTTGGGCTTTTTTTTGTGATTACGCGATACCGGTATGAACCACCTAATGTCGGCACTTGATTACACGGAGTAACGCATTGAGAAGTGGTTTGCCATTTTATTTAATAACAAATTAACGCAATTTAAAAAGGAGCCTGATGTTAAATTCCATGAGAAATTCCAACGAGGCACGTGCCGTCCTGGTTTCCCCTCGTCCTGGGATTACGGTTTAACGGAAGGTTATATAAGGTAAACCTGGGTAACTCGGGTCATCGTTGGATTATGGTTACAAGTAGCAGAAGACGACCGATGGGAGGTTTATAGTTAGTTTGAAGTAATCGGAAGCACAAAGCGACGCCAACGTAATTTAGCCACAATATCGCTACGTAGAGATGGCAACGATCCAGTTTCACATTAATTTCTACGGACAAAGATACGGCTGAAAGCCACAAAATGCGTAATAAAAAAACTACTCGTATCATGGCAGATATTAACTAATGTGCTTGATGACCCGCAAACCTTTTGCATTTTACACCCTCTAGCTGTGAACTAATGTGTTCATTTGTACCCGTCTCTACTTCCAGGTCGCTCGTTCCTTCCCTCTCCCGGAACATTATTCTTTTCAGATATACTTTGTCAAGCCGCCAAAGTGGAGAGTGTCGTTGCATCAGGGGGTCCTTCTCGTTTCAGGTATTGATCGTTACACTTGGCCTATTGATACTGCTCAACCCCCGAAACAGCTTAAATAAAGGATTAGCCTCACATCTTATGTTAAGTTAAAACCTTTTTTCTTTTTTTGCATCACAGTGTGGGGGGAGGAGGTGGGGGTGCACCGCAGCACTATCCCAAGACTGTCGGCAACAGGTGATTTTCCAAAGTTTCCTTTCTCATGGAACACCTAGTTATTAATCTTTATTACATATTAAATCAATCTCCTATATAGGCTTAAGTTGCACTCCCACATATTTATTTTCAACATGTCTGGGGAATAGGGATGTCTAAGTGCCTTTAGCCATTGAATATATTGGTATGTGGCTCTACACCACTCCTGGTGGTTTCCAGTTATATGGATAAAATACATATTCTACTGTTTTAATTTGGCCTTTTACCACTTTGGCAATGGTTCAGGTTGATTCTGTGTTGTCGTCTATTTTGATACCAGCTGGAAGCATGTAAGCTACAGCGGTGTAATTGTTCTCAAATTACTTGTAGGGAAACATTGCTTATTTTCATCTGGCTTTGTATTGTTGCAGTCGAGCAGTACGAACAATTTTCAACATCCCTCCGTGTTACCGGAGCCGCTCACCCACCAACAAAAGTAGCTGTATACTGCAAAATGACGTGTTTTGTGGTATCCAGTGGATCTTTGTAGGGTCTGCCGGCGCAAATGAGTTGGAAGCTCAGGTAACAAAAAGCGGAGCCTAACATTATTCATTTTCACGTACCACACACGCTGCAACAATGCAGATGCGGTTGAAAATGGGCAACATATGGCTTTAACTATATACCGACACGTTGAGTCGGGTTCGCAGTTGTGCATCTAGGTTGAATCAGATTTTTGTGACATCGTCTTAAGATAACAGAACCTTTGTAACTCGCCAACAATGGATCAGGGCTAGATACCTGTTTTTCTGATCCCTGTATTGACTTTGTTTTGTGTCATTACAGCGAGTTCCTGGGGAAAACCCCAGGTTCTAGCGTTCAGAGATGGTTACCTTCTCGAAGCACTAGACGAGATGCCAACTCCTCCAACGAGAAAGGGCAAAATGATGCACTCTTTAGGAAAGTGAGAGGGTAAGTTTCTTTTTAAATCCATATTTACTCACGGAACACATATTTGAATTCTTGGAGTATTTCAATTGTGCGCTTGGACCTTAATAACTTGTAAAGTCTTTTCCACTCATGTCCTTCCTCTTCTCTTTTTAGCATACTTAATAAGCTGACCCCAGAGAAGTTTGACAAACTATGCCTGGAGCTCCTCAATGTGGGTGTGGAGTCAAAACTGGTCTTAAAAGGAACCATCTTGTTGGTGGGTATTACTCCTATAACTTATTAAAATGGACACCTAACCCTTCAAACATTGTGATGGAAGTATATGATCTCATAATTTATGGTCTCATAAATTGTTGAAATGAACATTTTTGACCACCTAAATACCACATTAAGTCACCAGGAACTTTAGGAAAAATCCGTGCCATGATTTTGGTAATGTTGGTTGTGAATTGCCGGTTAATTTTTTGTTTTGTATTTTAGATTGTTGACAAAGCCCTCGAAGAGCCAAAGTATAGTCAGTTATACGCTCAACTATGCCTACGCTTAGCAGAGGATGCACCAAACTTTGAAGACCCAACAGAAAATCCAGTAACAAATAAGCAAAACACTGTAAGTTTTGCCCAGGAATATTATATATTTTCTTTACTACTCAATGGTATTTTCTGTCTGGAATTTGAACAATTACTGTTTTACAGACCTTCAGAAGGCTTTTGATTTCCAAGCTTCAAGATGAATTTGAGAACCGTACCAGAAATGTTGAACGTAAGTGATTAACAATTGCTACACGTGGTCTGTTACTAAATATGCATGTCTTGCATAAATTGTTATATTCAACTGTTGCCTCATTTTCCCTGTAGTCTTTGACAAAGATGACAATCCACTCACCTCCGAAGAGGAGGAGCAGCGTTCTATTGCAAAGCTCAAGATGCTGGGCAACATTAAATTCATTTCGGAACTTGGCAAACTCAACCTTATCCATGAATCTATCCTTCATAAGTGCATCAAAACAGTAAGTTGAATTATATTTACGTGGCTGTGTAATCCCAAACTCAGATGACACTAACTGTTGTGACTTTGGGCATCGAACTGCCTAGATGGCAAATAAATTGCACTACTTTGTATTCAGTGTTTCTTCTTTCTTTTTTAAGCTTTTGGAGAAGAAGAAGAGAGTCCAACTTAAGGATGTGGGTGAAGATTTGGAATGCCTCTGTCAGATAATGAGAACAGTTGGACCTAAACTTGATCATGAAAAGGCTAGGGTGAGTGTGTAGAAAACAACCCATTTAGAGTCTTAAATGTCTACTTCATTGTATAACAAATACCTTCTCCTTTCAGTCCTTGATGGATCAGTACTTTAGCCGCATGAAGTCCTTAACGAACAGCAAGGAACTGCCATCTAGGATTCGTTTCCTGCTGCAGAACACAGTGGAGCAGCGCGCAAACCACTGGGCCGCTCGCAAAGCGTATAGTGATAATGGACCAAAGACGATCAACCAAGTTCGTCAGGATGCAGTAAAGGTTAGCTACCTGTTCCAATTTGTTATAAACTTTATCTACTCATTATTCAGAATGTAAGTATTTCATTACTGATCTAGTACTCGTAGTGTTCCTGTGCCTCAGATTCTGACTGATTTTCATCTTTGCAGGATTTGGGTTGTTTCATTCCACCCTCAAACGATGGAATGAGGCACGAATTCTTCATGGAAAACTCCTCCTTCCTACCAACTAGGATTAAGTTTGATAGAGAAACTCTCGGTGGGCTGGCTGACATGTTTGGACAAATGCCTGGTATGTCACATCTTTTATTCTCTCTGGCGATAACAGTTACTCCCTCAATAATGATTGATTCTATTAGGAAATGTTTTAATGTTTGCCTTGTTTTGCATAGGAAGTGGCATTGGTACAGGTCCAGGAGTCATTCAGGACCACTATTCCCCTACCATGGGACGTCACCGCACTAACCCGCTCTATAATGGCCACATTGGAAACAGCAACGGTTCACACCAGCCTCAATTTGAAGTGGGAAGCAAACCGTATATAAAACCAAACCAGGTACACATATCTACACTGTAATTTTCACGTACTTTGTAATCGAATGTGGGGAGGGAGATGTAATTCCTATCCATTTTTATTTTAAAGGGACAGAGTTCACCTGTTTTCAACCACAAACAGAACCACGCTGTGCAGATGCAGTCTAAGGATATGGCTCCACGATTCGTCAAGAAGGGGAAGGTCAATGCTGATGAGGTACATTGATAAACAGATGTTTTTAAATTGTATGGATCCTATTGTTTAAGCGCATCTATTTACAGTGTGGTTTTTGTGTTAAACTCGCTGTCTTAACCCTTCTAGATCAGTCTGAGGCCAGCCCAGTCCTTCATCTTAAGTAAAAAACAAATCCCAAAGCTGCAGCCACAGATGACTATGATTCCTTCAAGTGCCCAAGGTGCCACACTCGGACAGGTAACATTTCTACATTTATAAACGTATGTTGAACAGATATGTTAATCGCAGGTTCCAGAGAACATGCATTCATTTGGAATCATTTGTTTAGTCTCCACAGCTTGGCCTGAAAATCAATCCCCCTCCAATTCAGGAAAAACCTGCAAAGTCTACCAAAAAGGCTCCTCCTACAAAGGAAGAGTTGCGCAAAATGACAGTAAGTTAATTAAGCACTCTTTCTTCATGCACATTATCCTATGTCTAGCATAATATATCTGACAGGCCTTAGAGGGTGAATGATATGGCAAAAATATCATCTATTTTTATCAGGTACAGTTCTTATCGGTTTGTTTTAAAGACTATTTTACAAGTCACTAAAAGATACAACCAAACTCATTTCTAAAATGGTCATATATATATATATATATATATATATATATATATATATATATATATATATATATATATATATATATATATATATTTTTATTTATTTTTTATTCTTGTGTTATTACTCCACATAAACAGCACTGGGGCAACAGTACTTTACTCCCGAAGAGCAAACGTCACCAATATATTCTGCTCTAGCTCAGCTGAAAACACAGAATCTGTCGACACAGTAGCGTGTTTGCGACCAAGCCGGTTTGTAACTGGTAGAAACAACATTATCTTCACTTCACCGTGTCTCCTCTGCTCCATGTGTGGTGGCAAATGTAATGTGTTTTGGGGAGATTTTAATATAGCAGCTGTGCCTCTGTATGCAAACACTGGAGCCGTAGAACTGCAACTGGTGGAATGTGCCCGTGTAGCTCGACACTAACGAGCGCTCTCTAAAGGCAGACTGGTCATTTGAATCCTTTGCAATCTAATAGTCATATTGCGCAACTGTCTTTTATTTATTTTTTAGGAGACATTGGTAGCAGATTACCTGAACAACAAGAACATCGATGAGGCAGTGAATGCTGTCAGGGAGATGAAAGCTCCAAAGCACTTTTTGTCTGAGATGCTGAACAAGATCGTGGTCTATTCCCTTGATCGTTCCGATGAGGATAAGGAGCATGCAAGCACCCTGGTCCTTGCTCTCTGCACAGAGGGTCTTGCCACGGGTGAAAATCTAATGCAGGTCAGTATTTTTATTTTATTTTTCAAAATATACAATACTTGCTATACAAATCTGACTATAAAGTGGTTACTCGGCTCCAACTACGGATTTTATTTCATAGGCCTTTTTGAGTGTTCTGGACCAGTGTCCCAAGATTGAGGAGGAAGTGCCACTAGTGAAGTCCTATCTGGCACAGTTTGCCGCTCGCGCGATCATCACCGACCTGGTCAGCATTGCAGATTTGGCCCATCCGCTGGAGAATGGCGCACATTTCCCTCTATTCTTGCTCTGCATGCAGCAGATGGTCAAACTGAAGGACCGTGACTGGCTTGCTGAAATGTTCCAGCTGAGCAAGGTCAACATGCAGAAGATGCTACCTGGTATGTCCAAAATCCACTCTGACCATGTGTTTATTGTCATTAGTTACAGATGTTAAAAATGGTCTTTTTCTATTAGTGATGTAATGTATTTTGATTTATTTTATTTTTTTAAAGAAATTGACCAGAACAAGGACCGGATGCTGGAGATTCTGGATGGCAAAGGTCTCAGCTTTTTGTTTCCCCTGATGAAACTGGAGAAAGAGCTGCTGAAGCAGATCAAAGTAGATCCCTCTCCGCAGTCAATCTACAAGTGGATCAAAGACAACATCTCTCCTAAACTCCACACTGACAAAGGTTTTGTCAACATCCTCATGACCAGGTACAGCAGTAGACGATGCACAACTCTGTTGATAAAACAACTTGTTTTATCACCCAGTGATTTGATTGTTAATCTAACCCCAAACAATAATTTTTTTTTTCAAAGTTAACACTATCGATTGTCTTGTCTGCCAGCTTCTTGCAGTACATTGCTTATGAGATCAACCCTGACGACGATGAAGAGCAGCTTTCAGCGCCCACTAAGGAGCAGCAGGATGAGGAGAAGCAGCAGCTGCTGGCTTTCAAGCCAGTGATGCAGAAGTTCCTACACGATCACATTGAGCTGCAAGTCGGTGCGCTGTATGCCCTGCAGGTTCACTGCAATACTAAGGGTTTCCCCAAAGGTACGTACACTTAAGTATACTTAAGTATAGTCAGATGGTATTAAACTTTGATGCAGAGGCTTAATAATTACTCTCCTCTTCCAGGTATGTTACTGCGTTACTTTGTTAACTTTTATGACATGGAAATAATCGAAGAAGAAGCCTTCCTTTCATGGAAAGAAGATGTCACCCAAGAATATCCAGGGAAAGGAAAAGCATTATTTCAGGTAATATTATGTACTTTTTGAATACTGTGCATGTAATGTACTCATTGTCTAAAGCTGCACCAGAATTTCAACCCCAATAATGTGTTTTACTCATAAATATCTTTGCCTAATGGAGATGCTGTGTTTATGGTGCAGGTGAACCAGTGGCTGACCTGGCTGGAGACTGCTGAAGAAGAGGAATCTGAGGATGAAGATTTCTGAGGGACAGGCCAAAGCCATGTGTTATCAGGATGCAATGAATACTTTTTTACTTGTCTCCATATGCCCTTCCCAGTCTCGACCCTAACACCTTCCCTCTCCTTGTTAATGAATATTTTCCAACCACTGTTACAATTCATTCCTCTATGAAATGTTTCGACAGATCAAGCCAGCATCACCACCATTGTATTTATGCTTTTCTTTCTTTTCGATCTAAGTTGATGTCCTGCAGCCGAGGTTTTATACATTCACTCTTGGGTTGCGTTTTCTTTAACAGTAGGCAGTATTTTCTAGGAAACTGTACCAGCACCAACACCTGACCCATTGTATCACCTTTTACATCTGGTAGGAGTCACTAAGTGCTGCCATAACTATTTACTTAAAAACTGTTTACAAAAAGAAGTCTCTAACGTACTGCAATGAGATTTTTCTCATTGTTTTATCTGCATTTGTTAAATCAGTTTTTAGATGACCTTTGCTCAACATCATGAGTCGTTGCAATAGTAAGATACAATTTCCTTGATTTGTTGATCCTGAGTTGCGGTTTCAGGCTGCCATAATTATAATGGTTTTGTGCTTGAAAGCAGGCCATTCTTTTCTGGAAAATTCGTAAAGATTTGGATAATGGGCTGTTTTGATTTGCACAGTGTGATTTCAGTTACCCACATTTAGATTAATAAATCAAGAGCTTTTTTTATGTACAAATCTTTTGTGCTGTTGGGGATGAATCTGTGTGGCCTTTTTTAATTTATCAATTCATATGGATATACCTCTTATGTATCTCGGACTATACTTGAATGTCTCGGTTTCATCATTGAGACGGCCAAAGCTTAGTTTCCTGTGCAACAGTTGTTCACCACCATGTGTGGAAATTTTTCGTCGGTTTGCCATATTGTCGAGTTTTTAAATGGTCTTTTTAATCTTCATGAAATTACAAAGAATGTACTGTATGTGTACACTTTTTCTTCTTTTGGGATGTCACTGTAATGTTAAGTGCAAGAAGTTCAGTGTACAACTACAGATCAACCTTGAATAAAGTTTAACAGTTCATTTCATTGTCCTGAAGATTTGTGCCCCCTCGATTTTCACTAGTCTCAAACATACGGTTGAAATGTATTTTTGGCCGTGTTAATTTTAGTTCATTTTAACCATTTGAAACTGATTCTTGGGTAAATTAGTTAAAATCTGCCTGTTGCACAGTCTCCTGTAGCTGTTGGATTTCTTCTGGCTTATCACAGTCCAAAGACATGCTCGGGTTAATTGACTCACTCGTGAGTGACTGGTTGTCCGCCTGGCGACCTTTCCACGGTCTATCCTTCGGCCTGTGGACGCCCCTCCGTGAACAGGGTGAGTGGTTACAGATGACTTAATGCTGAATCATGTCGGTATGCACTGAGGTTCAGTGATAACTCTTAAAACTAAATTTAAAGGGAGACTTGAGTTATCACCAAACCTTGATTAAGTCATCTATTTCAGTTTGTACATACACCTTGTGTATGGCAGTGATATTCCCCTAAAGAGTCATTACTTTAATGCAAAAATCCCATCAACTATTTGGAGGTGGCTGTAGCTCATGGCGTGGTCGTTCTCAAACTACACGGTAGTTACACTGACCCCCAGTTGCTCCCCACGGCAGCACACTGCTCCTGAATTACTTGGGATGGGTTAATTGCAGGGGATTAATAAAAGATTCTTTCATTTTTTTCTATTGGATCTGTTGGTCTGACAGACACAATGAAACAATCCACATCTTACACTTTTATTTGACATTTTGTTGAAGCATTTTTGGTCTGCCCATCTTTAATAGAAAATAGATGTTTAAACCTTTAGTTTACTTCAAACCTTTTGATCTAACAAAAAAATCTGAAAAGACATTTCCAGTAAAATGAGTAATACACATGAATGCTGGGCCAACAAACAAAAAACTACACTTTAGGCTATTTCCCAGATATCGCACAGACGGAAATCCCTGCTTTAATACAAAATAAAAATGAGTTCTCAGCATTACATGGGAATAGTCTGGAAGGTTTAATCGCTGTCATTGTTGGAGACTTCAGGTTCAGAGCCCTCGTTGTCAGAGCGCCGCGGGGAGCCCTCGTTGTCGGATCGGCGTGGTGAACCTTCGTTGTCGGAGCGCCGCGGGGAGCCCTCGTTGTCGGATCCTGCATCTGATCCTTTGTCAGACGCTGCGGCGGCCGAGCCAGGCCGAGACTCGTCGTCGGATCCTGACCGACTCCTCTTGCTTTCGATGTCCGATTGCTCCGAGTCGGATTGCCGCTGCACCCTCCTCTTCTTCACTGGACGGTCGCTGCCAGAGTCATCCTCGGAGCCTGCAGAGCGCCGTGGGCTGCCCGCCTCACTGCCAGAGCGGTTCCTTCCAGCGTCTGACTCACTGTCAGACGCAATCTGCTTCTTGTGGCCGCCCTCATCAGATCCTGAACCACTGTCTCTTTGTTGTCTGTGTGGAAGAAAGTGCACTCGTCAATTTTCTGATGTATTAAGTGTAAATTATCATTAAACTTGAATGCTCTTACTTCTCTTCAGCTATTTTCAGGCCATCCTCATCTGACGAGGACTCAGAAGAAGAGATGATCGCCTTAGACTTGATCTTTCCTTTGAGAGATGGTGGAAGACGCTCAGGCTGCTGCTAAAAATTGTGAAAAGACGTTAACATTTATGGAAAACCAGGCCAAAAACATTTCAATAAAATTAATAATTAACAGGACAAGGAAAACTCAAAAAGGACCTTATCAATCCTCTTGCGTTCTTTGGGTTTACGCTGCTTCTTGGGTCGTGATCCTCCTTCCTCGTCATCACTGTCATCTCCTCTAGCAGGTCTGTAATGCAAGACAAAATTGGCTCAGAGTGTCTCATGTGCCTCGTTCAGCAGTCCAAATAAACATTGGTAACAGACTCACTTCCTCCTCTTCTTGCGTGACTTCTCTCCGTCTGCACCCTCATCCTGTTCGCTGCCACTGCCGCCCTTTCTCCTCTTCTTCTTCTTCATTGGCAGGTCCTCATCAGAGTCGTCGTTGACAAACTCATCCATATCGCCTCCTTTCTTACGCTTAGAGAATTAAAAAATAAATATTCTAAATACAAGTACGTTATCTACACGGCATTCTGAGCAAATTAGTCTGTTGATGAGTTTGTTATCAGACACTCACGCGTCCGCCCTTCTTCTTTTCTTTGCCCATTTCCTTTGATCCCTCTGCGAAGGTGAGCAGGTTCTTGGTCTTCTCCACGTACAAAGCTCTCTGCTCCAGGAGCTTCTTCTGTCCCTCCACCTCTTTGTTCCGCTTGTCCTCCTAACAAAAGATGACAAGCCAAGCAATTAATAAGAAGTGTAGCTCACAATGTAATGCAAGACACCTAGTCATGACCAGTAACTACCAAAAAGCTTCTATTAGTACCTTTTCTTTCCTCAGCTGTTGACGCAGCAGGTCCCTCTCCTGTTCTTGTTTGGCCCGAAGGTCCTTGTCCTCCTCATCCTGCTTTCTGGCTCTCGCCACGTGGTACTGAGCCTGACTCAACAGGTCAGAGCACTGCCTGCAATCCCACAACACACCCAACAAAGTATTAGGTAAAAAAAAAAAAAAAGATTAGAGGCCAATTATAATATATTTGAACTTTTCCTTAAAAACACAAAAAAGCCTTTAGCTTGTTTTTAAGCTGTGATGAAAATAAATTCAGACTGACCTGGTCTCAGAAGAAGCAAGAGCAAGATCAAACCTCATCTTGTCTCCAGCCTTGCTGAGGTAGCTGAAGTACCTGTGGGAGGAGGTGATACAATTGCAGGATCAGGGAAGCCAGAGGATCAGACTGGGAGGAGGAAATATAAATCAAGCTTCATACCTGTGAGCCAGTTCAAGCTCTTTGACAGCGCTGAGCACAGCCTTCAAGTTGCTTTTCTCATCTTTCAGTACAAGGGTGGCCAGTCTCTGAAGCACCAGGGCCACATTGAACATGAGCACCGTGTCGCTGGGCGCCACGTGACGGGCCTTGTCCAAAACACATCAGAAAGACAAAGCTATACTCCCTTCATATTGCAGCAGAAGATAACAGCTTTTCATTGTTTTCTTTAAGTTACCTTCAGCAGCATCTGCTTGCAATCTTTGAGTTTGCCACATTTGAAGAGCGCCCTTGCGAGGTATAGCAGCACCTCAGTGTTCTGGTATTTGTAAAATTTCTTTAGGCAATTCTCATACTGTAGAGCAGAAAACAATACTCAACTGTCAGGACAAAAACATGAACAGAGACAATCATGTCTATAAGTAATCCCAAGTGAGGCCTTTACCATCTGCACAGCACTGATGTACTGCTTCTGTTCCACATAGATGTGAGCCAGATTTAGCCAGACGTCACTGATGTCTGCTGTGGCCTCCCTCACCTGCGCAAACACATCACGAGCCTCTCTGAAGAAGCCCTTATGGGCCAGGACGGCACCTGGTCACAAAGAGTTCATGTTAAATACTTCATACATATAAAGTAGAACTAATAAAAAGTAAATAAAACTCAACAGACCGATGCCATTGGCAGCGTAGAGGTTCTTGGAGTCATTTCGCAGGACTTGTTTATATATCGCCAGGGCTCGGTCCTGGTGTCTCTTTTCCTGTCAAGACCAAAAAACAACAACAAAAATAAACACTTACTCCACTTGAGGACCTATTATTTCCCTTCACTTATTCAACTTCAGCGAAAACAAGTAGAAGAGCTACATCAGACCATAAGTGAGGCAATTACTGAACTGCACCTTTTCCCGGTCTCTTGTGGGCTGGTGCAGAGTCTGCAGCCACACGTTACCCAGAGCCAGCATGGAGTAGGTGTCGTTTTGTGTGGACGGCTGCTTCAGAATACGCTCAAACTTCTTTTGACCCGGTCCCCATTCCTGTTTGGCCAAGTGAAGGTTCCCTATCAGGGACCAGGCATCCGGGTGATCCTGCACCAAAAAGAATAAACATCAGATAATGTTGACATCTGATTGGATTGGATTCAGATTGGATTATATTTCACACTACAGGTGACAAAGTACCTGATTAATCTGCAGGGCTTCTTTGAACCAATCAGAGGCTTCGTAGAAGTTTCCTTTGTCGCGAGCCATCGCTCCAAGACGCAGATAACCTGTTAACCAAAAACTCTAGCAAGTCTTCACAGAGTACAACATCTTTCTTCTCGTTCTCACTTTTTAAAAATTGTATGATATTGCATGCTTACAGTCCACATAGTTAGGGTGCTCTCTCAGGATGTTTTTGTAGAGTTTTTCAGCTTCATGGAATTCACACATTGCCTCGTACAGACGGGCCAGATTGTAGGAGGTGGTGACAGAAATGGCATTGTAGTAATGCTCGTCATGCTCTCCTTCAGCTTTGGCCCGCTCGAGAGACGCAAGAAAGTATTTCTGTAGGAGAGAAGACGTGCCCCGTTCTTAAAATATAGTGTTCTGCCCACATCATGATCGTGGATAAAAATGACTTCAAATAACACAATGAAAGAGACACGTCAATGCACTGTATATCCAATGAATTCCCAGGTGAATGCAGCTAATTTAGGTTGTTGTGTTTATACCAGCTGTGCTGTATATGGATAGCTACCTTGGCCTCTCCAAGGTTGCCCAGTCTGAAGTGAAGAGCCCCAAGGTTGTTGAGGATCTCGGGGGGTACGTCAGCCTGCACCTTCTCCTGAAGGATGCGGGTGGCTGTGCCGTATGCAGACAGCGCTCCTTGAATATCAGTCTGCTCCAGAATCTGAGCCAGCTCGATCCACGCCTCCACATCATCTGGATACTGCTCTGTTACCTTCTTCAAATGACCCTAGGGAACAAAGACAGTAACGTGTTTCCAAAAATTATCCTTCAGCATATTACTTAAGCTGACTGAAGATACTAGTGTAGACAGATTGGTAAACATCTAAATAAGCCATATCAGTACAATAATCTATACACAACACGTACTTTTGCAATGTCTCTTTTTTCCTGATCGTCAGATGTAGCATAGAGAGACCCCAGAATTTTCATTGTTTCATAGTTGTTTGGGTAGGCCTTTAAGACTTTTTCGAAGCACTGTGCCGCATTCTCTTTGTCCCTTCGATACACATACATCTGCCCCAGGCCAAAGAAGGGCAACACAAAGGTGGACGAGGCAAACTGAGTGGCCTGGTAGTAATACTGAAACGCTTGGTCGTAGTCCTCCTGAGGAGAAAGAGAGATATCAGAGAATTGAAATCAAAATGAATTTTGTAAGCTGCGTCGGGATTAGTTCGGACCTTACCTGCACGTGAAATGAGCGAGCTAACTGGTAGCAGCTCTCAGCCTGCATGGCCTCGACCTCTGTGTTGTGGAAAGCGTGGAGGGCCAGATGCTGCACTTTACTGTAATCCTGATAAACACACAAAAGGTGTGAATAACAGTTAAATGACAGACACTGGGTCGGAACTGTGCAAGTATTTCAATGGCAAACTAGCAAATACCTTTTTGAAGAAAAAGTGGTTGGCGAGGTGGTTGAGCACCATGGGGTTGCTGGGGTCGATGGTGTAGGCCCGTGACAGGAGCTGCACTCCGTTCTTGATGGAATCAGCCTCCTTGTTGTTGAGCTCTAAAACCGCCAAACCAACAAGAGCTCCCACACATTTGGAATTAAGGTCCAGGGCTCGGCTAAACGCCAAACGAGCCTTCTCCAGTTTGCTGAGCTTGACAAAACAGTGGCCCATCCCCAGCCTTACCTCAGCTGGAAAGAGACACAAGAATAAGACAGAAGATAGATGAGGCATATTCTGCAACACATATCTTACAGGGCTCTGTTTTGAGGAGGATACAGGTAACGTGTTTACCTGGGCAGCCGGGGTTTGTACGGAGAGCCTTTTTGTAGTATGCCAGTGCCCCTCTGTAATCCTTTTTGTTGAAGGAGATGCAAGCCTTACCTGTTGAACAACAACCATGTGATTATTACAGTGAATCAATCACAGTGGTCAAGATAGATAGATGTCTTAATTTTTTTATAATTATCTTGCCAAGCAAAGCAGGGATGTTGTTGGTGGACTGATTGAGGACAAAGTGGAACTGAGCGTCAGCCTGGTCCATCTTGTCTCCTTCCAGCAGGCAGAAACAGGCTCGTCCCAACAAATGGTTCTGAGTGAGCCAAGAGCATGTTATATTCACTTCCAAAATGTGTGGTGAAACAATGGTTTTCCCTCATCATAAATGTTTTCTTACCTGATCATACATGATGATCTTGTCTGCCATTGTATAGAGCAGCGTGGCCTGCGTGATAAGCTCTTTCTTGGCATCTTTGTTTTTCTCTTTCCGTGCTTGCTGAACATAGTAAGCTGCCAGTGTGTCGAGACAGGTCATCTGGTCCTTCTCGTGGTCTCTGTAGTCGAGGTTTCCATCAATACGAGCTGCCTCTAAGAGCTTGACAAAATCCTCTGTTTTGCCCTGTTTGAAGTACTCCAACTGAAAATGACGGAGACCACACTGTTACAACTGATGGGATGAACTTTTACATCTGGATTATGTTCAAGTCATTCATCAAACTAACGATAAAAAATACAACCACTGACTCACCGCCAAAGCAATCCAGATGTGCAGCTGTGTGTGTTCCTGCTTCAGGATACTGATGACCTCGTCTCCTTCCGGCAGCTGGTCAAAGTCAAGCTCGATAACCTGCAAGACACAATTTATTAATCAATTCATTGAGTCTGACAAAACTCTTAAGCTGTGTATCATTTAAGACATGAATGGCTATTAGTTAATATAATTATGCATACAGGAGGTCTAACTATTTATAATTATTCTGTGGTAGCTATTAATGTATTATCTCTGGGTATATTAGGCCAATGTGGGTGATCGATGCTTTATGAAATTATTGGATGTTTACATGACTTTTGCATCAACACAGTAAAATACCTTGTTTCATCCGATATTTAATTCACTGGACAAAACTGACATCCCAGTCTGTCTTTTAATATCCATTGCCAGTTCCATTGATGTGCATGCATGAATGCACTTTAAATGTACTTTGATAAGTTCACTGCTGTGAATGGTGCTGCTGCAGTTTGAAATACAACATATGTATTATTGTAAAGCCCTCTGAGGCAAATTTGTAATTTGTGATTCTGGGCTATGCAAAATAAACTGAATTTGAATTATAGCCACATGATAACATATATAAACTCGTTTAAAGTTATCACATCTAGCATACAGTAACCGTTGGATTTAAAGTGCATCGCTGCATTATGAAGGGCAATGACAGAGAACATCACAATAGCTTGAATCAGAACCGGACCTCATACTTCTGCAGACAGTAACGTCAGCATTGTTTGCTCAGTACACGTTACTTCTGTACGAGCTGCTCCAAACGTTACGGTCGAGGCTCGGTGTCGTTAGCATTGGCGGCTAACTAGTAGCACAGCGAGGTTCACTTAACGTTGAATTCAAGTCAAACAAACGCAATACAATGTTCGTATCAGACGAGTGTTACCTCATCGGTGTCCCGTAAAGGGATCTCGATGGAGCCCCGAGACATCTTGACTGAGGAAAAGTCCACTTTGAGTGAGATGTATAAACAAAAACAGGAGACGTCCAGCCCGTTGTCTTTCGGTCGCTACTTCATGTTTCCTGCAGGAAACAAACACACGGCCGGTGCAACGGAAACGGGGTCCGGGCAGGTGCGTGGATATCCAGAAAGGGTTCCTCCTGGAGGGGCACGCACCGCACGACGCTCGTGGATGGAAACGAGGTTAAAACAGTGAATTACTAACAAGCACAATATTTGCATGAACAAAACAAATAATATTATTTATAAACTAATAATTGTAGTTGGTTTTCAGTAAGCCTGATGGGATGCGGAAACAATGTTCGCACAAATTAAATGTAACATGTACCTTAGCTGAAAGTTAGATCATTTGAAAGAAGCATCCGTTTGAGTGGCAATAGCAGTATTTATCAATGTTAAACCCGGGGAATTTAAATCGAAATCATTGTGGCAGACGTCAGCAGGAGAGGTGAGGTGGGGGTGGAGTGGGGTCTGGGGGACGTCAGCTGGTTTTGATGTGAAGCAGTGAGAACAAGCATAAGGACATTTTGAAGACGTCTTCTGCAAACATCATAGTAGGTCAGAGTAAAACTAGAAATGCAAATCAAGCTCCTGATTTAACATTATACTATCATGTTTTAATTTGCAGAGGAACTTTCCCGGACAGAGAAGTAAGAATCTATCTTTATGACTTGTTTCTCTTTTTAAAATAATATTTGATGGTTACGTAATTATAAGTGTTTTATAATCTCATTGTATACGTGATTCAATGAAACCCTGTCATCTCTCTATATTTACCACTTCTGTTTTAGTTTTATTGTAGTGGAGATTTGGTTTAGCTATTTTGTGCTCTTCCTTAAAAATCATAATTTTAACACAGAATTGCCATCACTATTGTCGACAAGCTAATTACGGCCACATTGTTCTGCCCATAGTAGGATGAAGAAAATGTTACTGACTTAGATCTCATCTCACTGCACACAAGCGTTTGAAACAGTGAGATCTAAAGAGGAGTTATTACAAGCAGAGAAAACTTCATTTCAGATCTTAGATATGAATTGTTTCAATGTGAGACTGAATTTATATATGAGTTTTGGCCCCTATACATAATAAATGGAGAAAAGATCTGTAAAGTATTTGACGTCTATTGAAAATCAGGTAATGTAGGAACATGACAGTCCATCAGCACATTTGCCCTCCAGGGATTCAGGGGAAACAAACACAATGTCTGACGGCAATGATGGTAAGTGTTGCAGTTAAGTTGTTATTTTATCAAAGTATCAAACATATATAATTTAGAAGTTAATTGTCTTTCTTTGTATGTGTACTTCCTGTACATTAATGTGCTCTAACTTTTGCCCCGCTCTACATGTTTAGTGTGGGAGTCAGCTGGCAGTGGGACGAAGGATAAAGACACAAGTGGATTCTCTGAACATGAACTCCTTGACATCATGTATAATACATGTAACACCAGCAACACAGGTACACAGGCTTATATTGTTTTTACCAAAATGGATCTGAAATAGTCACGTGGTCTGTGAATCATTGTTCCTGCGTCTCGCTCTCTCATCTTCAGGAGAAGTATTGGCCTCCACCATCATGCAGTACCTGGAGACCATGACGGCTCAGAGTCCGCAGCAGGACGGACTGGCTGCCTTGCGACGGCTACTTGATCCTGACTGTCAGGACCCTCATGTGAGCAGAGAGATTTTCCACGCCACCATAAGGGAGTGGATTGCACAGTGCAGCCAGGACAGGTGAGACAAAACTGCACATCAACTGTGCATCATTCTGTATGACATGTAGCGTGTGGCCTACTTTAAAGAAGGACTTGAGCATTATATTCAGGACTTAAAACCTTGATTTAGCAACCGCCTTTTTCATGAGAGTGACTACCTTGACATTGCTTCAAGGTAGTCATCTAAATGTATTCTTCCACTATGCTCTATATGCAAACACAGATGATTACAAAGCCTTTTTTGCAGTGTCACATTTTTATAACAATTATATTGAATTATATTTGTGAAATGCAATCAACCGATACAACAGCAAGACATTTTATCAATCTAGACAATATAACAGCCATGGTCATAATCTTTTCAGCTAAATAAGTCTATATTTGATATCACTTTTCTCATAAATCACTGCTCAGTGACTCACCTCAGATTCTGATAAAACAAAACATTTCTTTTAGCACTTTTCTCAACAAACTGCTTTAAAAGGAAAGATGGAGCAAACAGATTATGAATAGATTATAAATGGGTAAGAGTGAAACATATTAAATATTTAAAAGGTTGACAATTGTTTTCATCAAATGTGGATGAGAATGTTCTCAAATGCATTGGAAAGCAGAGTTAACAGTGACCATTTCCAACTAAACTTACAACTCTGTTGTGAAACTTAGTACTTTTTACTCCACTCCATTTATTTATGAGCCTAAATTACTGGTTCATCTTCAAATGGAGGCCGTCCATGTAAAACATATCATGATCGTAAACAATATGATGGACTATTATAGATAAAAAAACTCAACTGTTTTAGTTTTATAATCAGTTCCATCTTGAAAGCATTAAACATTGCTTACAAGTAAATGCATAATTGAAAATAGTCAAATAGTCAAATAACGTACATTATGATACACAACAATCTGAATAGTGCAATTTTAATGCTATTTTGTGAGTAATACTTCTCTACTATTTAAGTACAATTCTGAATGAAGGACTTTTACTTGTAATGGAGTATATTATTCATACTGCGTTATTGCTACTTGTACTTAAGTAAAAGATGTCTATGCTTCTTTAACTATTCAGGCAGCAACAAGGTAGATTATTCCTAAAAATGAAAGAGGGCACGATGCGGTCAGAGTTATTGAATTCCCTCATACAATTATATTTTCTGTAGATTTTTGTTTAATGACTCTGTTTGTTTCAGCTCTAATGTGGACAGCAGTCATGTATCTTGGCCCGACTCTTCTAAAGTGCCTGTAAACGGTAATTCGTCACTGTTTTGTTCAGCGTTCTGAGCCATGTCTGAATCCCATCAGACGGCGATTCACTAAACCTGATTTCCTTTCAGGATTGGATTTCTCCGCTTCTCAAAGCAAATCTGCCTCCTCAGAAAGCCACCAGTGTCCCTGGTTAGTTATTTGACTACTTTGATCACTGCATGTGTTTATCTCCTATAATGTGTTGTCGTACTTCAACACAAACTGTTTGTTTGGCTTTAGTGATGGAAAAGACCTTTTAGGCACAGTGGCCGACCTGAAGCACGCTCACCGCAAACTGAGTGAGCAGAACAGCGGTCTAATGAGGACGGTGGCTCAGTGCGAAGACGTAAACCTGCAGCTCACTCTTGAGGTCACTGAGCTGCGAGCAAAGCTAACCAGGTGAGGGATTAACTACTTTCTTCTTTAATCTTTGCATCTAACTCAATAAAGTGAACAATAAATTAGACGGTTCTTGAACTGATTGCATACGAATCACAAGGCACATTAATCTGTGCTGGAGACACAAAACCTTTTTGCACTTTACACGGACGCTTTGGCACGAGCAGTAAGAAAAGACTATACAAGACATTTTGATCAATAACCGGAAACACAAAATACAGTTGTATGCTGATGATGTTTTTGCTTCATATTTGTAACCCAGATGTCTGCATTCCTGCCCTTATTTGGCACACATTTGGGCTATAAACTCAAATGTTGAACATTATCCCATTATCTGGGAGTTGGGTTCACATCATCCTAGTGTAAACAAGAACATTTAAAATAGATTTTTGCAACTGGTCAACATCACTACTGAACTGAGAACTGAGATAAAAATGTATATTTTACCCAGACTCCTAACTACTCACTTTTTACGAATGGGACAAGCACATTTCACAATGTATTTGGCTTATATATAAGGATCAAATATAGTACATTCATCATCAGTAATGAAGGAGGTCTCTCCCTAATGTGAAGGATTATTACCGTTCTGCCCAATAATTTGGTGTGACAGTGGATATGAGGCCAAATGGAAGGGGAGCGAGAGTGTGGCACAAGAAGTCATGTGTTGGTTAAGCAGGAGCGTCAGTCCAGTGGGTGCCTGTGTTGCTACAGGAACAGTGAATGCGCAAAGTCTTGCGTGACTACGTGCGATAATAACAATCTCTATGTATAAAATGGAGGTAGAAATTAGGGATATTTTTGCATATCTTCAGGTAGGGTTGTGATGTTATTTTGATGTGCTGGGCTAGCACCATTGTTGTAGTAGCGTGGAGCGGTAGCCTTGACCATGAACACCTGGGAGGTAGCCCTGGAGCCCCCGTGGCTCATTTGTGCAACAGTTTATGAAGAAATATTGTGTTATGCTGAGCAAAGATCATCTGTATGGACAAGAACAATGCAAAATTACACAAACAGACAAGTCGAGAGTTCAGACAATGAAAGGAGTGAGGACGTTGAGCTGGTTTACCAATTCTCACACTACCTGCAACCAAGTCAGAGAGCTGTAGGTAGAATGGTGAGGACACCTATCTTGAAACCAGGATATCTAGTCACCGTGGAGGTTATATGTCATGTGTTTATGGGGAAATGGTGTTCATTGTAGTTATAGTTCAGGGCTGTGAATCGTTCAAAAAAGCCTGATGCCAATACCAATAACAGTACCCAAAGTGATCCAAATATCATTGATATACATCTTGTAAATGGAAGCTGTGAGCCAATAAAGGCCCCACTTCACAGTACCAGTAACCAGCCCTAGGTAAAATTGTATTTATTGCCAGTCATTATTAGGCAGTAGTCCTAGTGGATCACCAGTAGGTGTCAGTGTTACTACATGACAGTGTATGTGCAGGGAAAGCTACTGGAAAGTCTTGTCTGAATGAGGGAGATAATGAGAATCTCTGTGTACAAACAAGATGGAAGCAGAACACGTTGTGTAGCGAGTGTCAACCTAAAGTGATATTTTAGGTTCTTAATCAGCAATTTCAAAATGTTTATCAGGGAATTGTAAAAGATAGATTAACTACCACAAACTATGTCATTCAAAACGTATTGTATCTACAGATACTTGTTGGGGAAACTGTGGGGATGATGAGGTAACTCACCACCACATTTGTTGGGATCTGCCCAAAGATACAGCTGTTTTAAAAAATATTTGAAGAATCTTGCAGCAGATTCTTAGGGTTCAGATCCTGTTGACATGCCTGAAGGAATAACAGGAAATGACAGCTACCCCATGAAAATATTTACAGTAGCAGCAAATAAAAGCACTTCCTCGTAAATAGTTACAGTACATGCCAATCCACCTCCAGTAGATAACTGCCATGAAATGACCAAAGAAGTTCACGAGATGGAAAGACTGACTTTCTTAATACAATTTAAAATATATTTTTACATTGTAAGACAGACAAAATGGATAATATATTTGTTGGAATAAGGATGGGGTTGATGATTTCCCCCGCTCATCCTCACTGCTTAAAATGTAATTTACTTGCTTTGTCTGCTTTGACAATCATGTAAAAATATTTGCAAATTATAAAGTGCTGTATAAAGAGACCCGTAATCCATAATATAGAATATATTTTATCTGGATATTGTGAATGCCCGGTCAAAACGAAACAAAAAAATCCCTGTTCTTACTCATTTTTTTGGGCTGTTTTGTGTGCGTAGAGGTAAATAAAGCAATAAGTTCTGATGTGTCTTTGGTGTGTGTAGTGCTCAGGGGTCAGCAGTGAGAGCCAGGTCCCTGACAGAAGAACTGGAGGAGACCCGCCGGGCGTTCAAAGAGGCCCAGGACCGAGCCAGCCGCACTCAGACCAGCTGCAACCAACTGGTACATCACAGACTTAACAGTCTCCCAGTGAAGCTACCTTCTATGTTAGATTCATTTTTTACTGCAACTATTTACATGTCAATCTTTTATCATCATTAGAGCAAGGAGCTTGAATGCCTGAAGGTTCACATTAGGAGGCTTGAAGACAAGGTAATGTTGTTTTTAAAGTCTAAATGTGTGCATGTTTAAGGCTCCTTTATTGTCATTCTACAATTAAGGGGTGCACAACGAAATGCAAGTCCCATTATGCTGCACGGGTTAAATAACAAAACATTACCATTTGTTTATGGTGGAGTACAGATGGTGAGTTGAGGGGTCTTACACTTTGAGGAAAGAAGCTCCTCGGAAGTCCGGTTGTGCAGCAGCTGTTACTTCAGTTTCTCTTGCCAGACGGCAGCAGGGTAAACAGGTTGTTGCTGGGATGCTTATTGTTTTTAAGTATCCTTTGGGCTCCACGAAGGCATCTCACCCTACTGATATCACTGATGCTCGGTAGATGGATACCAATGATGTTCAGGGAGGTTGTATTCACTTGCTGCTAGGGGTGGGCGGTCTACGGGTTTCATCACCGTCACTTGTGTCGCATTCGGCCACAACATGGATTTTGCAAGAACATCTTTCCCATGGTAAACACACATGTTTTGGTTTCGCATACACGAGGACAAGGGAGATACAACACCAGAGGAACTACGTCACTCCCATACAGTTTATGCTGTCTATGGTTACATAGTTGCTACCGCTCTTCCCTTTCATCACGGAACTTCTAGCTTTTCATGTTTGTGCTTTCTTAAGAAATGTTGCCTTACATTGCCAGTGAGTGAACATTGGTAGAATCTTGTTTTGAGAATCTCTTTTCATTTTCTTATACCATGAAATAATACTGGCACCGCAAAAACCCAAAGAAATAGCGTGATATAAATTTGAGGTCATATCACCCACCCATACCTGTTGCAGAACCCTTTTGTCCTGAGCCGTGCATGTCCAATGCCAGTTTGTAATGTTTCCAGTCAGGATGGTTTCTTTTGCTCCTCTGTAAAAGTTAACAAGAACTTGGCACAGGAATTTTGCAATCTTAAGTTTCCTCAAGGAACGCAGCTGTTTCTGAGCTTTTTAAACCTGAGTGGAGATGTGAGATGACCATGTCAAATGATGCTGATTCCCAGGAACTTAAAACTGTACACTTGCTCAACCTCAGCTCCATTAATGTACACAGGGATGTTCCTAAAATCAACAATCATCTTCTTCTTCAGTAGTTTGTTGTGCACCACTCTTGAAGCTTGTTGATTTCCCCAATATGAATTATCATTGTTGTTTGTAATATAGCTGATGATTTATTACAAAAAAAAACACCCAAAGTTGATGATATTTTCTTTGTGTCCACACAGAATGAAAAACTCAGCTTTGAAAGGACATGTTCAGAAGATAGTATCAACAAACTCCGGAAGGTCAATGCTGAGTTGAGGGTAGGAACCGATCAGTGAAGGACTCATGTGTTTGTCTCTGCGTTATGAGTTGAGCGTTAAACATCTAAATGTTCACAGGCCGAACTTGAGGAAACCCTGGTTATGTCGACACTGAGAGACCGAGAAATCGCAAAGGTTGTTTTTTTTGGATATTTTTCATCAGATAACATTTTCTGTCAGCATTTTTGTCTTTTAACTTTACTTTCAAATGTTTTCGTATAGAAAGACATTCTTATGGATAAGATGAAGAACTCTCATGTGGAGAATCACAGCATGATTGAGGTACGTTTTTGTCTCAAAGCAAACACTTTGAATGTGAAACTAGTTTTGGTAATATGGAATTAAGTTACTCTTATTTGACATGTCATGATATAGAGTAGGTACTTTACATCATGTTAAATCACAAAAAGAGACATATTCCAAATGCGATGTGATGTAACATCTAATACACTAATATCAAGCATTTAAAAAAAATACAACAATGAGTGAACCATATTTTCTTTCTCTGGATCGTATTTATAACGTCAGAATATATATAACAGGAACACTGACAATTTAAAGTATGTTGTATTTCAAATGTTCTTTTATTAAATGGTTTGAATGGACATTTCGGCGGGTATTTACCACGTTAACTCTGTTCTGATGTTGCAGGGTCTGCAGTCAGAGCTGGTGAGGTTAGAGGAACATTCACACCAAGTTCTTTTGAGGTACTTCTATGTTCAAATCTAAATGTTCTTCTATGAATCTACTCACCTTTGTTTGAATAAGCAGCAGTAGTTGAACAGTAGTGACAGAATTGTGCATTCAACTTTTATGTGGCTTTTATGTGGTGTTGTCACTTTACTGCTTTATTTTTGTATTATTATTTGTATTTATTTATTTTATTTATTAGTTTGTTCTTATTGTATCGCTTGGTTTTATATATTGGACTGTTTTATCAGAGTTTAACTCTTACCTTAGTTTGTCTTGCTTTGTTGGGCCTCACTTCTGTTGTTTTATTGTAAACTCAGTTTTTAAAGGTGCTATATAAATAAAGTACATAGTTTTGTAGAAAAGTAAAACAGTCTGCTATATTAAAACAAAAAATAACACCATAAGTTAGAGCATATTTCAACACGAAAGCAACTCTGTGATTCATGCTAGGGTAACAGTGAGCCAACATGCACAATACCAGGACCCTGAAACTGAAAGAGCTAAATAGAATTCAACCATCACTAATTTGATCATTTATACCTTTTCTTGTTACAATGTTCTCTTTTAAATATGCTTATTGTTTGTGTGAATTGCACAATTAATATAAGTTTAATTAAATGTACGTTTTTGAATCTAACAGGTATGACAGACACTGTATCAGTCCTCAGATTCTCTACAGTCGAGATCCTCCAAACCGCCGCTCTCTGCAGAGCGAGATGCAGGATATGCAGCAGGTAGGAAGCGCATGCTGTCTACACATGGTCTTTTCATGGTGCTGATATTCTGTCTCATGTTGACAGTTATTCCTCTGCCTTCTTTGTCTGCAGCAGCATCACAGAGATCCTGACGACAAAAGCCTCCCGTCCCTGCACACACACAGCGATGATATTCAGAGCATCATCCACAGAATTAAGTCTGCAGAAATAGCTCATCTTCTGCACAGTAATTATCCGGAGAGGGTGAGGAGAGAATCAACAGAGGATGATCATTAATACATGCAGTAACGTGTATGCGTATAAATCTGTTATTTCTTGTGTCTTCTCTCACATGCAGGACTTTGCTCCTGTAGAAACAGAAGAGAGGCTTTTTCCTCACCGCCAGCAGCAACAGGCAAGCATCAAGCAGCAGCTTGTCAATGTGTATGTGAGTTTTTTACCTCCCTTTCTCCTGTTATGGTCACAGACTGGATTTGGTTGATGTTAGTCTCTGTTCTGAGAAGCTTTCTCCGACTAATAAAAAGGGGTGTTTGGTTTTGACAGTATATTCATTGGCATCTTCATTACGTAACCTATAAGAGTTACGATCTTCTGTGTGTTAGACTCTCTCGAGGATAAGTGCAGTTTTAGTACCCCTTGGTAACTACAGACATAACAGTGTGTAAAAGAGATGTTTATAAAGCTACGGTGGTGGTTTCAGGCTGCAGGAGCTTGAGCTGCACAAGTGTGTGTGGGAGGAGAAAGGGGAGAAGGTGGAGGAGCGGTGGAGAGCCTGGGAGAAGGAGCAAAAACAGAGCCAGACTCAGATCCAGGAGGCCAAGAAGGTGGCTGTGGTGAACTGGTGGAAAGCCCGCAGTGTAGAGGGGGCTAAGACCCGGACAAAAGACACCCAGTCAGGCCAGGAGACCCCTGAAACAAAAGTTAAGCTCCAGCAAGCAGAGCAGACGATCATTGATATGAGGGAGCAGGTTTGCCTCCTGCAAACCTCTCTAAGATCTGCACAGGAGTGTGTCGCGGAGAAAAAGAACAGCAGTCTTCATATCGACAAGGGAACCAACACTGAGAGAAAAGAACCAGACAGAGCTGTGAAGAAGGATCAGAGGGATGCCGCAGTGGCCACGGATATTACAAGTGGAGCCTCAGAGCAGGAGCAAACCCAGCTTCGGGTGACCACAGACGGCCTTCTGGAGACCCTCAGAAGGATGGAGGCGATGGTCAACAGCGCCCTGGAGACCGCCGAGCTGGTGAGAGAGAGCGAGCAGAGGGTGAGCCAGGTGAAAGTGAGGATGGAGAGCATCACCCAGAGGGTGGAGGAGGCTCTGGTACGAGCAGCTGACACTGACGAGCAGCTGAATGTTCTGGAGGCCAGGATCACAGAAAAAGATCAAACTCAGGTTCGTCTGTGTTCAAAATCGGTTTGCTTTTCACCAGAGTAACAGTTAAAGTCAATTGTTATTGATGTAATGATCTTGAATTGAAAAGGTCACGATCGTTAAAAAAGTTGCAAGTTGCTCTGCGAAAATGTGTTCTATCTTTTATTTAGTTAAATTGTATTATTCGAAAAGCACCTGCAAAACATTTAATTTAAAATCAAATGTTGTCCAGAGTGTGTGTCCACTGTCCAGAATCGTCCAGTCAGGATTTTAATCTGCCAGGTCTGTGGCTACTGTGGCTTAGTGATTAGTAGGCCTGTCTTTCAATCAGAGGATCGGTGGTTCGAGCCCCGGCTCCGCTACACCAAGTCGATGTGTCCTTGAGCAAGACACTTAACCCCGAATTGCTCCCCGTTGCTGTGTCTATATATATCCCATTAATTCATTTGTACAGTTAGTAATGACCCAAGGAGGTAAAACTATGCAATAGTTAAAAGTGAATAGAAAATATTCGATCAATGTCTAAAAAAGAAACATAATTTGGCAAAGCAGAATTGAGGTTTTCTTATTTCCTCCAGTCAGAGGAGACTGCTGACCCCTTGTGGGTGTCTTGATCTCTAGGTTAGGAACGATTGTTGTAAAGGAGTGTGCAAAAATGAAAGTTAATAGCTTTGGGAGGGTTTTTCATGTTCACATGCAGCAATTGGACTCTCAACCAAAGACAAATAAGAACCTTAAATGTATAGTAATAATAAAAGTATTTGCACTAGTATTAATATTATAATAGTGATTTCAGATCACATAAATTGCAGCTCTGCAACAGTCAAACACATGAAGTTGTTGTGTTGTCTCTTTTAATGTCTTCTATCAAACTGTTCTCTCTGTCTGTACTTTCTTGAAGTCTCCATGTCCCAGTCTGCCAGCTGATCCTGGATCAGACATCACAGGCTCTACCGCTGAGTCCGTTGTGGAGCCTGAAGACGGAGAAGGTCTTCCTCCATCTCCTCTCATCCCAGAAGTCAGTGAGCCTCCACAGCTACCTACAAATGGTATGATGGCTTCATTATAGTGTTATCGTGTTTATGGGGTAGACTGTTCGACACAGATGAATTAAAGCTACTTCCTTCTCGAATGGTAACTTTTAAGGATGTCTGAAAATAGACCTAGAAGATATTTACATTGCACAGAACAGCTGGTACAGAGGAGGAAGAGAGAATGAGCTCTGAGGGAGTGTGTGTGTCAGAATGTATTTTTTTATGTAAACACATTGAGGGTAAGTATTTTTAGCTCCCGGACATTTTTAATTGACAACACTGTTATACTTTGTTTTTGTGAATTGTTGTGTTACAGTCCACTTAACATTTACATCGGAATTGTTCTGAAGTGCTTTGAGCGTGTATAAAGAAATCTAAAATCTCACAAAGTACACAATGCAGGCTTTTAGGTTCTTGTAGGTCGGGATTTAACAAAAGCCGAACTATTAAAGTGAATAGACTTTCTTCAAAAGAATTGGAAAAGTTTCAGAAACACTTTAGATTAGGTCACAGAACATGCTTAACTAATACTTAACTAACGAGTAGTAACTACTGAATTAACGAGTAGTAACTACCTGAATTCACCATGAATTGCAGGATTGTTTTGATCATTTACTAACACTTTACAAATGTTCTTATTAATCATCTATAAGTCCTGCATACTTCATTTACAAATGATGAATCCATCATTTATAAAGTATGAAACCCAAGCTTATTAATCAAGAATGAAACATTTATAACTGTTTATGAATGAGTTACTAATGAGTATTCATGTTGGAATAATGCTTTATAAATTATGAATTCAGTGTTTATTAATGCTAATACCAGTCTTGCATGTAATTGTTAATTTGTGATGGAGGGGAGAGTTTGGAGCATGTTAAGGTTGCTGAGAACCGGTGGCCTCAGAGGAGGAAATTATATTTTAATTGAACAGACAGTAACTGTCTGTGTGTCTGCTTGTTTGTTTATTTTATGGCCTTCTGTCTAAAATTTGCATCACAAAATGCTGCAGCAGGGTGACATTTTATGTTTATAGGACATTACTGTCATAAAATGTGTCAGTTTGATGTTGCACCTCAAGATGTGGCTGTTGTGTGATACAATCTAGTCATTGTTAATGTGAGGAAGGTTTCATCCTATTTGGAGCGCTCCCCACACAGCAAGCTAGGTATTAACATTATCTCAAGAATACTGCACTTTATTTATTTATTCATCAGGGACACCATAGATTAATTTATGACACAGCATTAATTAAAAGAAAGCTAATAAAAGCTGTTGTGAAACTGCATGTCACATACCGTCATAAACCAAGCTAAGAGTCATGCTAGCGGCTCTGTGAGGCTTCACTTTGGCACTGCTGCTTTGAGCTAAATGCTAACATGCAACAATGACATCACTAACATGTAGATTTTGGGGAGGCATCCTGTTTACTTATTTTAACGTGTTAGCATGGTACGAGTTACATATTGTTTTCTAATATTTTAGCTAGTGTGGGCTTTTAAATGTCTGTCAATACTGCAGCTGATGCTCTGTGTTTTTGATGCCATCTCGGGTACAGTGACGTGCTCTGCCTCCGTTAAGGCTTTTAAAACTAGTTAATAATCCGTCTTTATCTATCGTGTACAAATAAATCATTAATATGAGATTGGCTCATTACTATAACATAAAAAAGTGATAAAACTTGTTTTTAGGTTTTATGTTACTGTAAAACAAGACACAAAGAGTGTGTGTGTGTGTGTGGTGGCCGTAAACATTGTGCTCTTTGATGGGAAATCTATAAATGAGAGAAAGATGGACATATACCTTAATCTACTGTGTCTGGAATGCAAACTGATTTGTGGTGCAGTTGAAAAAAAGACAAAAGAACAAAAGTATCTGAAGTGTAAATAAGGTAAAATTAGGACAAAAGTTAGAAAGTTAGCGCGGCTGCCAAAACACTGGCAAGAGTCTACTGCACATCTGTATCACCTTCATCTGGTCTGGGTTTTTTCTCAATGATTTGCTTTAGATTTTTAAAGTAAAGTAAAATCTGGCTGTAAAAAGAGCATTACTCAAATGTGTGTCTTCTAACAGTCAAAATGCTTGGGACAATCAAATAAGACACATAGTTAAGTTTTTTTATATGTATTCTGTCATATTTGAATCATACTAGTTTACCTCATGCAATTATCCTTAAAGTGCCCTAATAATGCTCAGCTCTAATGGTGCTCTACAAAAAGCTACTGGTGTTTAGCCCTTTGCTTGATATCACAATACTACCAACCTTTTCCGTAGACTGCCCAAAGCAGACGAGACAGTCGCGGTTACTTGGGCAAAGAGCTACCAACCAGCAGATCAAGCACCTCATGTACTCAAAATGGTTGCCAGGTTATTGTTGCCCCTAGTTATATAGAGGTGGACAAGGGGGACGAGGTACCTCCTGAAACAAGAATTACAATAGTTCTAACGATCAGATCAATATCACGACGCCAGCATCAATCTCACAGGACAGAAAACTAAATGGATTCCTTCCACATTTGTTTTCTCATTCTGTTTCTCTCTCAAACACACACACAAAACACACACACACACACACACACACACACACACACACACACACACACACACACACACACACACACACACACACACACACACACACACACACACACACACACAGACATACACACAGACATGTAGCTGACTTCTCACGACATTTGCATCGCATATGCTTTCCTGTTAAATGCAAATGAACTGTTTTCCCTGTCTGTGCTCTGGCTTCAACAGGTGACACAGGAGGAGGCAGCTGCAGCAAGGTAAGACTGATTATTTCTGTATGTAGTGGCAGGACTGTACGCGTGTGGGATTTTGTATCTTTCTTTTCTTTTAACTGGCTTGTTGGAAATTATAAAGGTTTCTTTTTTAGAGGATACTGATGACCACTTTCAAGTATGCAAATGTAAAGATAGTGTTTAATTTGACTTTGTGGTTTAGGCAGAGGTGGAAAATAATAACTTGAAGTACTGTACTTTATTTAAGTATATATGTGCTACTTCATAGCTGAATATTGTACTTTATACAATACTCCCCCCTTCCTAAGAAATATTAGTAGTATTACACTATATATATATATATATATATATATATATATATATATATATATATATATATATATATATATATATATATATATGTATGTATATGTGTATTACATGGTTTATAACACACGTTTGAATGCAGGGTTTTTACTTCTACTTTCACCACTGGATTTGGCTAAAACAACACAATCTCAATACCTAAATAACTTTAAAAACATAATTTACTCGAGTTGAACTAAACAATAAGAACATCTGACCTTTTTGCACAAATTGCTCATTTGATAAAAGGTTTTGTTCACATTGAATCTCTTAAGATTATCAGCTCACGTTAATTCAAACTGTGATGCTGTAATTTGCTGTGAATGTCAGCTGCGTTTCTCCAAACAATGTGACTCTGTGTGCTGTGATCTTTTTTCCTCCCAATATTCAGGATGATCCCTGCTCTTAAAACCCAAATCTCTCAGCACTAAAAAGCAACACAAATGGTGCGAGGTTTGACAATGCAGTCTGACAAACAATAATGAACTTCAAGAGCTCAGAAGTGGATGCGTGGATTCCTCTTAGGCTGCAGAGTAAACACAGATTGGATGGACACAATCTATCTGTCTCTCACAAACATGCCCTCTCACACAACAACACAGGAAATATTCTCCTACTGCTCCCACACTTCTATTAGAGAAACAAACCCTGCAGACAAAAATAACATTATTTTTTTTAACTTTCTTCATTAGTTTTAGTTGAGAGATGATCAGTGGAGCAGCAGCCTGAGAACACACACACACACACACACACACACACACACACACACACACACACACACACACACACACGCACGCACACACATACTCCACAGCAGCCCAAAGAGGCATACAGAGCCCTTCTCCTTAAATGGTCAAAGCTCCCAGGAGTGAAAGAGAGGCTGCTGCTGAAAAAAGACAGAGAACGGAGGGGGACGGGAGAAGGAAGGAGAAGCCCCGAGAAAAGAGGATATTTCTGAGGAAAAGGCAGAGAGTGACAGTTTCACCGTGGGGAGTCGGTCTGAGTCGGAGAGATCAGCAGGAGTGAGAGTGTTTCTCCACGACGCTAGTGGTGTACTCAGGTAACGTGCATGCTCTCTATGGACAGGTTCAGATGATCGGCTGCGTGGAGCTGTGGTGTCTTAGTGGGTGATGGTTTTAGGTCGACAGAGGACTTGCAGGTTCAGCGGCATTAGCCATCTGTTAGCGTCTTTGTAGCTGCGTCAAACTTGTGCAAGAAGGTGTGTTTTGGGCCTTTTGGACAGCTGTCGGTCTGACTTGTGGCTGCTGGGGTGAGTTTACATAATCTAGTCTTTGTCTAGAAGTGGAACTCAACGTCATTTGTATTTCTTCTTTCTGTTTGATCATGCGTATTAAAGTCAGTGACTATCTGCTCACTCACCTGACTGTGTACAGAGAGGTCATCTCTCTGTACATTCATTTATTTGTTTCTGTCTTTCTCACACTTCCGCTGTCCTGTTATCTCTCTGTTGTAGCTCTGTAGCAACCACTTCCTCTGCTGGCCCTGTACTCTGGGCTTCACACAACCAAAGTTTAAACAAATCTGGCAAGAGGGAGTGGGCTTATGTAACTTATGAGGAGGGGAGGAGGGTGCCGGTCTGAGTGAAGAGACAGCTAGGCCTGGCAGCAATGAGAAGTACATTTTGTCACATATTTATTTTATTTTATGAGTGTATCCTTTTTGTTTTCAGGCTTGTATGTTCTGTCCTGTTCCTACCATAGGAAACAATCTGAGTGATGCAATTACTCTGCAATATTTATCTCAGTCTCATGGTCTTCCCTGGAAACAGTCTGCACCGTTGAGCCTCCTGCAGTGCAGGTTGGCATCTTTGTTTGGAGTCAGGATTCTGTCCTCGGGAATATATTTAAACTTGTTGAGTTTCATTTGCAAGCTTTTTTGGTTGCGTAGTAAGAAGTTTTTTCTTCTTCTTAGGTAAACAGACATGGCAGTACAAATACAAGCTATTAAGTACACATACAAGCTATTAAAATTACATCTGATTCCTTTGTTCTTATTCTTCTTTGTCTCCTTATGTTATGATGAAAACAACTGGAAAACGTGGAATATTAATGAAAGAATGAAACCTGTGGTTAAGATGTATATGTTTAGTCAGTCACAAAAAAATGCAGGTGGTTGTTACCAAAGCCGCCTTGAACTCCAAGGGCAATTAGTTAATCGCTTTAGAAATATTTGGTGCCTCACTCAATATTTATGTATGCAGAACCTCAAAGCTGACCTCTTTTGCTCTGATTTGATTAATAATCACAGAAGAAGTAGACTGAGAAGACCTTTCAAACTTTCAGGTATGAGAATCAGATGAAATTAAAGTTTTAAAGTGTTTAAATGTCGAATAATACTATTGCAGGCGGAGAAATAGTAGGGAATGTAATGCTGTATGACAGTACTCGTGTAGTCAGGAAATATCCTTGCAGATCACTTGGAGACAGTTAAACAACCCATTTCCTCCCCAGTGACTCACAGCATTTCTGTCCCTATATGTTCCCAAGAACTTGTCATGTTTGTGATGACAAAGAACAGCACACTGCATTTTCTGGCCCTGAATTCGAAGAACATTTGTCCTTGCATAAAGTGCATGCCATACCTCTGAAATATCCAATAATTCATCACCTTTCACTCGCCTGCACGCCTTATTCATCATCTGCACTGGCAGTAGAAACACAGCCACGTCCGTGCTGGTCATGCATATGTATTTCTTTCTATTTTTGGTACGACCAAACAATTGGCTGGGCATTAGCATCCAGCACAAAAACACTGGCAATAGTTCATACAGACTCTTTTGTGCACTGTGTTGTTCAAAGGGTTAAATCTGCTCTGCGCTTAGCTTTACATAAATCTGCTGCCAAAAAGGGAGGAGCGGCGAGTTCAAACAATGGTTCAGACAAGTTGCACACATACAATGTTATTAACACATTAGGTTGTGTTTCTCAGTAGTTTAGTCAGCCAGGTAACTGATGCAGCATTGTTGACAAACATCAGTTGGAATGACTGAAACAATTAGTGGATTAATCAATTTGTCAATTAACCATATTTAAGTAACTTTGTAAGCAAAAACTACAAATGTTCACTGGCTCCAGCTTCTCAAATATACATTTGTAGGTAAGCAGAATATATTATTTTGGGACATTTGAAGACGTCACTTAGAACTATAGGAAATTATAATTTTATTATGATTCATTGAATACATGTTTAATCAAGAAAATCAAAATAATTGTTATTTGCACCTCTATTATAAATGCAGCATAGCACAGGTTTTGTTTTTGATTTGGGGAAAGACATGAACTTGAGCAGGCCATATCACAAAAACAATATTCCACTAACATATATATATATGGGTGCACAGATGCACAGATGTTTATATTGTTCGTAGCTGACGCTCCAGAAATATTGATAATTAATATCAAGAATATATGCAGTTTTTACTACCTGCCTTTGGCTCAAATTAGCACTCTGGATCCTTCCCAGCCTCCATCTTAGGAACAAGTTGTCTGTTTCCTCAGTTGCCGTAATTGATCAGTTATTTTTCCCTTTCCTCGTAGCTCGTAGTAGGATTGTCATTTTTAATTCAACATAGTGCAGAATAATGATTCCTCCTCTCGGTTGTCTTCCATGCTTGTCTCACACAGCCTCTTCTCACGAGCCCCTCTCTTGTTTTACGCTGTCCCTCAGGAACTCATTGCCTCAGTCAGCCTCTGAGAGAAAGTAACACTGAGTGTAACAACCCAGTGGATCTCAATCAGTGTGCTGCCTGAAGAAAAACATACTTAACTTTGTCATGAGGCTCAGGCATGACTGGTATTTATTTGCATTTTAAATCAGCAGAGAATTCTGCGTGAATGTTGCTGTTTTTCTTTGTTGCTCCACAGACCATCACTCAGATAAATATGATGAAATTGACTTCTCTATCAATCATTTTATTTTCAGTTTATACAGGTTACATGCTAAATGTTACCCTAAAAAAGAATACTACATAACATAACGGCTAATTATACAAACGATCAGAAAAACAACAAAAAATGTATTAATTCTAGAAGAATCTAATCAATGGTTCTCTGTCTTTAATGTATATGATTTTCTCCAGTGAACTAAATATTTTCTCAAACTTAAAGGTACCCTGTGAGGTTTTCTTGTAAACATTTAGGGTTTCTTACCAAAGCCTTGTCCATTCCTTGGTGTATGTGGGTCCTCCTGCATGTTTTGTGCACAATACAAACCCAATGGGGACCCACTGGTACGACATGGCTCCATAGTTCTACTAGCGGTCAGACATTCCCCATCTTTAAGTGATACTTCTGAATATTTGCTTCCTTTGACCCAGGGTGGGGAAGAGAGTGCAACTATAGTGTCCACCACTGTACTTTATTGATGGCATGGCTGATTACATGTTTCATGACATTTTCACATTATTGTATTTAATGTTGACCTCATATACTCACTAGAAATTAATGTATTCTTGTGAGAGTTTTGTTTCAGATGTTACAGCCTTTTTGGGTCAAAATTAGCTGCTGTTCCAAGGCAATGGCAAATTAAGCTCTTCTGGGATTTATTGTGTCTTATGTTTTTCATTAAGCTTAGCCAGTAAAGACTTCCTTCAGAATATCACCATTCATTTGTTATTCTTTTTTCTTTTCCTTTTT